>OZ012737.1:24906029-25447770 GCA_963859935.3 Lathyrus sativus
ATCTCAGCTCACGGCCACGTGTGAACCGATGTTCAGCCTATTGAAAAAAGATCAGGCGATTGTCTGGAACGAGGATTGCCAGAAGGCATTTGACAAGATAAAACAGTATCTGCAGGAACCTCCAATTTTGATACCCCCAGTGGCCGGAAGACCCTTAATCATGTACTTGACAGTTCTTGAGAATAACATGGGTTGCGTTCTCGGTCAGCACGACGAGACTGGCAGAAAGGAGCATGCCATTTATTACTTGAGTAAAAAGTTCATAGATTGTGAGTCCCGTTACTCAATGTTGGAAAAAACGTGTTGCGCACTCGCGTGGGCTGCCAAACGTTTACGACAGTATATGCTCAATCACACGACCATGCTAATTTCAAAGATGGATCCGATCAAGTACGTCTTCGAGAAGCAAGCGCTTTCAGGCAGGATTCTCAGATGGCAAATGGTGTTGACGGAGTATGACATTCAGTATGTTTCCTAGAAGGCCATCAAGGGAAGTGCATTGTCTGAATACCTTGCCGAACAGCCTATCAAAGATTATCAGCCGATGAAATTTGAATTCCCCGATGAGGATATCATGTTTCTCAAAGTGAAGGATTGTGATGAACCGTTGCCCGACGAGGGGCCAGATAGGAAGTCCCAGTGGAAATTGATATTTGATGGTGCAGTTAATTCGTACGGAAGTGGTATTGGGGCAATCATTACGACTCCCTAGGGATCCCACATCCCATTCACTGCCAGATTGACTTTTCCGGTCACAATAATGAAGCGGAATACGAGGCATGCATCATGGGTTTAGAAGAAGCCATTTATTTGAGAATCAAGAACCTGGATGTATACGGTGACTCGACACTCATTGTTAATCAAATTAAAGGGGAGCAAGAGACTCGTCAGTCTAATTTGGCCCCGTACATGAATTATGCCAGAAGGCTGCTTCCGTTCTTCGATCGGGTGGAACTCCATCATGTGTCTAGAGATGAAAATCAGATGGTTGATGCCTTAGCCACGCTGGCCTCGATGTACAAAGTCAATTTTTGGAATGAAGCCCCAAGAATTGTCATTTCCCGTCTTGATAGACCTGCATTCGTTTTTGCAATTGAGGAAGCCTCTGATGGCAAGCCATGGTTCCATGATATCCAGAACTTCCTTATGACTAAGGAGTATCCTACGGGAGCGTCAACCCAGGATAAGAAGACTCTGAGGAGGCTGTCTGGAAATTTTTATCTGAATCTTGATGGAGTTCTGTATAAGAGAAATCACGATCTCGTGCTACTCAGATGTGTGGACGAAAAAGAAGCTAGTTTGCTTATGGAGGGAGTCCATGAGGGCACATTTGGTACGCACGCAGGCGGACATGCCATGACGAGGAAAATATTACGAGCAGGATATTACTGGCTGACGATGGAGTCAGATTGTTTCAAATTCGCGAAGAGATATCATAAATGTCAGATTTATGGTGATAAAATTCATGTGCCGCCGTTCCCGTTGAATGTCATGTCATCCCCGTGGCTGTTCTCCATGTGGGGCATTTATATGATAGGCAAGATCGAGCCCACTGCATCTAACGGTCACCGTTTCATTTTGGTAGCCATCGACTACTTCACCAAGTGGGTGGAGGCAGCCTTGTACGCCAACGTGACCAAGCAAGTGGTATCCAGGTTCATGAAGAAGGACATCATCAGTCGATACGGAGTTCCCGAGAGGATCATTACTGACAATGGTTCGAATCTAAATAATAAGATGATGAAGGAGTTATGCCAGAAATTTAAGATTGAACATCACAACTCATCACCTTACCGGCCGAAGATGAATGGTGTGGTTGAAGCGGCCAACAAGAACATTAAGAAGATAGTACAAAAGATGGTTGTGACCTACAAAAATTGGCATGAGACGGTTATCGTACGATGGTACGCACATCAACCGGGACAACTCCTTTCTCACTAGTGTACGGTATGGAGGTTGTCCTACCGTTGGAAGTTGAGATTCCTTCTTTACGAGTTCTGGTTGACGTGAAACTCGACGAGGCAGAATGGATTAAGAACCGATTAAATCAACTCAGTATGATGGATGAGAAGAGATTAGCATCGATTGCATATGGTTGTCTGTACCAGAGCCGAATGAAGAAAGCTTATGATAAGAAGGTGCGTCCTAGAAGCTTTCAGACGGGTGATCTCGTCCTGAAGAAGATTCTTCCACCATATTCCGATCACATGGGAAAGTGGACTCCTAACTACGAAGGTCCATATGTCGTCAGCAAGGTCTTCTCGGGAGGAGCCTTGTTGTTATCCACGATGGATGGCAAAGATTTTGCATCCCCTGTGAAGGCGGACGCAGTTAAAAAATACTTTGCTTAAAAATGACCCGCTGGAAAGAAAAAAGAATATCCAGACAAAAATGGGGCATCCCAGCGAACCATAAAAAAGGAAAAGGTTCGGGAAAAAATTAGGGATATAAATGAAAAATGTACACCCGCAAAGTCGAAAATCTGAAAGGGCGGCTTTGGCAAAAAAGGGTATCCCGGTGGATCGAAAACCCGAAAGGGCAATTTAGGCAAAATTTAGGATTAAAAAAGCAAATAACTGCGTTCTGCGTATGAACTTTCATTGTTTGGGGGTTTGGGAAGACCTGAGGGCCGTTTATCCAAATCAATCTCTTTTGAAGCTGAAGCGCCGGAGAAGTATCGAAGTCGAGTGGGTCATAGAGGGATCAACTCATGGTGTTCGTCTACACCATATTGCCGACATTTATGTATACTGATGTATATTTATATTGATGCTTGCGCAGCTTCCTCATTTCAGGAGCTTGCATCTGTTGTAAAACATTTGGCCTATTCAGGGGCTCGTTATCAATAAACATATGCTATTCAGTATTTTTATTTGTTTGTTTAGCTTTTATATGTCTTGTTTGCGAAAGAAAATGCCCGATGTTTTTGATAAAATGCGCATACATAAACTTGCTGGCCAAGGCCGATAATTGTTGAAACATTGAATTACCTGAACATTGTCATCGGATGATAACCATGATAGGTCCCTTTGTGAAGGGTATCTTGTCTGTTTGTTCATTTTGTTGCAGGGACGTCACCCTCCAGGAAGTATGCCAGATGTTTCCCAAGCAGAATGATTCCTTCTTCCCCAGCGAGTTCAACAGTGTTTCCCCACGAAGTCTGAACATGGGACTGTGAGCATTGATATGTCTCCCCAAGCAGAGATAGATTCTCTGCAACCAGATGCATCCTAGGCAGGGTCATCATTTCCCCAGCTGAGTCATATGCAGAGGTGTATACTCATTCCCAGCAGTGGGTCAAAGTGCAGTTTTCTCGTAGAAGACTATCCGCAAGTGTTCAACTCTCGATAGTTTAGACCGACGTCCCTAGGAGAGTTGAAATTCGCTATAGGATTGTGTTCTCCCCGGCAGGTAGGATCGATTTTAGTGCCTGGTTTCCTATCCTCAGCCGAGTTTGCAGTTCACCAAGAGAGTCGAATCCTTGGAAGCCGTTCAGGGCATTATTGGTTTTCCCCAGTAGAGAAAGTTGAATAGTTGTTGCTATACTTCCCCATCGGAGTCCGTGTCTCCAAGAAGATTCTATCTGCGAAGGTCGTGCAGTTTATTTCTGCGATTGACATCGTTTCCTCAGCATTTTGTGGTTTGTATACCCAGTTGAGCAAGTACAAGTTCTCGTAGAACTCTGTCCCCTGCAAGAAGTCATCTGAAGTTCGTTTCCCCAGGTTGAGTCCAATTGAGATTGGTGTGACTTCTTCTCCTCAGTAGGATGACTCCTCCTCCCCACCAGAGTGGTTCTTTCTCCTTGACAGGAGGATTTCCCTTCAACATTTATTTTGCTGATGGGGTCATAACATTTTGCATGATTGCATATCATTTACACTAAAACGCATAGCATTTCCACCGTGTAGAGCATTGCGCCATTGTCAAACATATGCATATGAAACATGAGCTAGGTCGTTATCGTTCTTGTTTTGCAGGTGTTCCTCAGCAAAGTTGTTTGCTCAAGATGATTCTTAAAATCCTCAGTGAAGTCGCCAGAGTTGTTTGCTCAAGATGATTCTTAGAGTCCCCGGCGGAGTTGTTTGCTCAAGATGATTCTTAGAGTCCCCGACGGAGTTGTTTGTTCATGATGATTCTTGAATTCCTCAACAGAGTTTATTCATCCAGGATGATTCCGAAATCCCTAGAGCAGAGTTACTTTATAGTTCTCCAGAATCCCCTAGCGGAGGCGTGTCATCCCCAGCAGGTTTTAAACAGAGAAGTTGAGATTTCCCTTGAAGACCTACTAATGAAGTCCAACTGCGATGTCGAAGCATTTCTCCTAGCTGACGAGGAATGCCTGACGGCATAAGTTTAGATAGCCCTATTGGTTCATGATGGATTGAGGATTCTATTTCCGACTTACTGACGAAGTCCGACTGACGCCCGAGAATTTCTTTGAATGCCCGACGGCATAATAATAGAGATTGTCAAAAGTTCCTAATGACCTGATGTTGCACCCTAAAATTTGCTCAACCTTTTTCACTTGGTTTATGTTTCAATTACATTAGCATTTGCATGTAGAGTCATGTACATAGCCTAATCATCTGCATAGCATAGCATAGCAAGTCATTCAACAAGGGACCAAGAACTATTCTCATCTCTATGAGCCTATCAAGAGGTTATTGTTCAAATTCAAGCATATCCCAGTCATCAGAAAGAATTGGAAAGCTAAGAAGTCAGTGGATCAAGCAGTGCATTTATCTCCTATCTGAGGGTATCTGAAGATCATCAAAGAAGTTGTGAGCTGTGAGATGAGCATGAAGTGTGTATAGAAATCATGGAAGACTTAAAAAGTCATTTGGAGAAGGATACAAGTCATTGATGTGATCACAAGAGTTGCAGTTGAAGACAGTCAACTAGGGTTTCATCTGGGTCAACCCTGGGTCAACCCTAGGTCAAATGATTGATTGAAAGGCATCAAGGTCTATTGGAGAGATGTGGGGTTCATCATTTGACATGTAGATAAGGATATGGTGTTTTGCCAAGAAGAAATCAAGAGAAATCAAGGAGAAGAGGAGTTTCTAAATTAGGGTTTCTGTGTAAAATCCCCTGATTTAGGTCAAACTTCCAAGCCAGATAAGTCAAAATGCAAGCTTCAAATGGATCCTTGGTCAACATGAAACTTGTAGAGGATCTCAAGACCTTTAATTTTAGTGGTGTAAGACATCAAGGAGATTAACAGAACTCAAGTTATGGTCCTTGCAAGTTACAGGTCATCTGGGGTATCTGAAATTTTGTCTGTGAAAGTTACTTGTCTTCCAAGCAACCTTTACCCCTCAAGGAGATTTCAAATGAATTTCTGGTAAACATAAGAGTTGTTCCTCATTGTCTTAGCTTTCTATAATGGTATGGTATGCCTTCATATGATTTGTGGAACTCTACTTATGGTCTTGGCAAGCAAAGGGTATTTTGGTCATCTGAGAATTACAGGTCATTTCAAGCCTATGCCCAAAACTCATACAAGGAAGCTTCAAATGAAAAACTTCACAACATCAAAGTTGCTCAAAATGTCATTTTAAGTCTATAAAAGAGGTCATGGAAGTTTGTAAATGCATAGAACAAGACTTGATAAAAGTTGGTGGAAAATGACTTAAAAAAGGCATATAACTTGAAAAAGTTCAAGTTGGAAAATGGTTTGAGAGATCTACAAATCCAAAATGGGTCATCCAATATACCAAATTGAATTCAAACTTGAAGACATTGGTTCAGCCACTTTTTTGAGTTAGGGCTTAAATTTTGGACTTGCTTTGTAATCATGTTACTTGCATAATAAGGTAACTTTGCAAAACTCAACACAAGGCAAGGAAAGGTTTGTTTTTCACACATACCATTTCAATATCTCATGAGGAGAGATTTTAACACAAGTTTGGAGGGTTGTATGCATGAGATGAGAGATATTCAACATGTCATCAAGTGAGAATTTCAACATTCTTCCACCACATTCTAGAATCCTCTAAGATCAATCCAGAAACTTCTAAATCTGTCCATCATCCTCTATATATTGAGTTGAATCCATTAGTGCAAAAGGTTGGTGAAAAGAGAGAGAGAAGAGAGAGAATTCCATTGTTGCTTCCATTGTAAGAAAGTGTGAAAATCTATATTCTACACCAAGTCTGTTCAATCTTCTTCTTCATCTACAATCTATAAATCATAGTGAGTGCATACAAGCAAGTTCAGAGATACATCAATGGAGGATTAAAGCTCTAAGGTTGAGATTGCAAAGATCCATATCAGATTCGAATCTCACAATCCAAGCACTCTTCTTCCAACTTTTTGCAAACAGAAACCATAGCACCATCTGAGGACCATTGGTGAGGGATTGCAAGTGTTGAATCAAGCTATTTCCCATCTGTTCCAACAAGAATTGCAGGTATGCATTTTCTCTTCTATCTCCATAATTATGCGTTGTTAGCTTAGTTTGTTAGGTTAGAATTGTTAGGTTAGGTTAGAGGATTGAATTCAGAAAGTTTGAGTGCCATCCATGGAGTTTGAGAAGGTGGTGTTGAAACTTTAGGGATCAAGAAATCTTAGGTTAGTGAGTTTTAATCCGAAGCTGTTAGCATGTTAGGATCAGTATAATGTAAGGATCATCCTAGGGCCAAGATTTGCAAGAATGGTGAAGTTCCCTCATGAGTGCAGTTGGTGGATCATGGAGCTTATGGTTATCGGATTTCGTTCTAGGGTTGGTTTCGATCCAAACTTGTGGCACCATCGTGTTCATGGGAGAGAATAGAGCATTTTTGCTCTTTATAGTTTAGGGTTTCATGGCCAATCGAGTGAGAACAGAAGGGATGAAAGTGTGTGCATGGTGGAGGGTTTTTTCTGAAACTAGGGTTTCGTTTGGGGACGATGAAGGAGGGCCGTAGATGCATGTCTGGACTTTTGACTGAAACACCAATCCAATGGCTGAGATTTAAAGAAGAAAAGCGGAGGGAAATTCCAAAGTGAAACGATGCGTTTCACTAAAACCTCAACCATGGGCCCTGAATCAAATTCCTATCCCCACCCCCCATATGGAAGCCCAATGGATTTTAACTTGAATTTGTTGCTAAATACACCGTTCGTTTTATTTTTTTTAATTCAATTTCTGATGCATGCTGGGCCTAGCGCCTTTTGTTATTCACGCCCCCCACTTCATGGCCCATCTGAATAAATAACTGGGCGTGGTTACTTCTGGCACCCCCTCCCCATTTTATTTATTTTTTGTGCTTTTTATTTTCTTTTATATTTTTAGCACCTTTAAAAATCATATAAAATTGGAAAAAGCTGGTTTTTAATTGGTTCTTTTTGTGGTAGATTCATAATTCTGTTAAAAAAAATATCCAATAATAAAATTGGCATTTTATTTTGTTTTACTATTTTTTGTGTATTTTTCTTGTAAATAGCTTCTTAATGAGTTTAGTTTAGTGCATAATTTTGTTGATTTTAGTTCTAATAGTTCCCTTTAGATTTAGGGTCCATTCTTTTTAGGGTGATTATTTTAGGACCTCAACTTGTATATAGGATTTAATTCATAATTTTAGGATTAATTTTTAGATGTTTTGATTAGGTGAGATTAGAGTGATTAAAATTAGGGTTTTAAGTGAACATAGGTGAGATAGATTATTTCTTTTAGGAATTTTGATTTGATTTTGGGGTATGGGACTATAGGGGTTATGGGTAGATAATAGATCCCTTAGAAAATATTAGGATTCCCCTACTGCTATTAGTATATTGCTTGTATCTGATTGACTGTGTGGTGTGCCCTCTTTAGGGTTATTATTTGTCTGTGTGGGGTATTGGGTTTGTTTGGGGCTTGGGGTTTGAGCTAGAGATTGAGATGATGAAGCCCATTTGAAGATCAGAGACTGAAGACCAACTTCCAGAGCTGATGAGGAGTATCTCTTGCTGGCAGCTGTTGAAGTTTCTAGGATCTAGGAGTTAGGCAGAGCTCTAGAGTAGCAAACTTGATTCATAAACATGGAAGGTCTTGATTGCCTCCATTCCTCTCTGTGATGCAGAGTCTCTCTAAGACACTCACCCCCTTCCTTTGGAAGGCTTGGTGCCAATGTCTAAGGGATAGAACTCTTGAGAGAAAATATCCTATATGTTGTTAGCAGTCTGTTTGCCACCTTTGATGGTCAACTAATTGCTTAACACCCAATTCACTCTTGTGATTGATTCCTCAGCTTGGAGATTGGGACTTGAAGAAAAGCCATTGGGAGATTGAAGACAAAAGACTGATGCTTGCTTGAAGCCTGTGGATAGTTGATGCTTTGCTTGAAGGCAGATGCTGATGAAGACTGCTTTTGCTGTTTAGTTTTAGCAGTTGAGATTTCTTGATGTATTGATTGGATTTCCCGGACTGTATTGTTTGCTGTTTAACCTGTTGGGTTGAAAGTGAATTATGTTCGCTTTTGCCTATTGTTTTCTAGGTTCGAGGTTGAGTGGGACTCCCTTGCCTCGCTTGTATTGCTGCATCCATGCATTTTACTGCTTTATTGTATATATGCTATTGTTTCTGTTTCTGTTTATCGCTTAGGATCTCTGTTTCTCTCTGCGCAAGAGAGGAGCATGATAGACATTAGGTCTTAACCCATGCATGATAACATTAGGGTAGATTTTATTCCCCTTTTTTAACCCTAGGATTTGTAGAGTGTCATCTCTTCTTCCTTCAAAACAACAGAAAAACATTAATAAAGGTTATAACAAAGTGAATTCATTTCTTCCGTCAAAAGATTTGAACAAACATCAACCTTTTTGCAATAAGAAAACCCTTGTTTAAGGTGAGATTTTTCATAAAAGACACTTGAACAGCTTGTGTCGTGCGTAGCCCGAACTACGTTTACTCTGATCTTTCATGCTGTATGAAAGTACGTAGGCATAGGATGCGATATCCTAGCGAGCAACCTTCCCCTCCTTTCCCGTAGGTAGGCGAACTACGTTGACTCTGATTTCTCGTTCCAGACGGGAATACGTAGGCATAAAGTGCGATACTTTGCCGAGTCATTTTCATTTTCTTTTTAACCCCTGACCTGTAGAATAGATAGAAATAACAATCCGTACCAGAAAACAAGCGTGGATCCCGTCGAGTACGACGGACGTGAGGGGTGCTAATACCTTCCCCTTGCGTAACCGACTCCCGAATCCAGGATTTGGTTGCGATGACCATTGCTTTCCCGTCTTTGCGGTAGGTTTACTCTGAGCGTTTCCTTTCCCTCTGTTGGGATAAATAACGCACGGTGGCGACTCTTCTGTTCAGCCGGCGTCGATTTTCGCAGTAGCGACACCTGATGAGTCTCGAGGGATCCTTCTGCTGATGTGCCGTAGAATGCCTGACGACAATATCAGCTATGTATCACCAGTTACCGTGTAACCGGTGATCCCTTGATGACTTGAGAAAGAAGTTGCAGTGAAATCTGATGATCATCCTGACGGAGATTTGGGCCAGTTGCCGTGCAACTACCATTTCAGACTTCAAAGATTGTCCTACCAATCAGAGTATCGTTTACTTGTGCGGTTGGCAAATTTCCGGTTACCGTGTAATCGATTCCCCAGCAAGTTGCCGTGCAATTATCATTTCAGATTTCGAAGATTGTCCTACCAAGCAGAGTATCATTTACCTGTGCGGTTGGCAAGTCACCAGTTGTCGTGCAACCAGTGATCCTTTTATTGACTTACTGATGAAGTCCGACAAAGATACTATCGACGTTCCTAGTGACCTGAGGAGTCCATAGGTGACGATAAGGAATTCTTTTGCTGTGGCGCAGAATGCCCGACGGCAAAACCAGCTATGCAGCACCAGTTACCGTGTAACCGGTGATCTCTTGATGACTTGAGGACGTAGATGATCATCCTGACGGAGATTTGAGATTAAGCATTCACCAGCAAGTTACCGTGCAACTATCAATATCAGCTATCTTTCACCAGTTACCATGTAACCGGTGATCCCTTGATGACTCGAGGATAAAGTGCTACGGTGAAATCAGATACGTCAGATCAGTAATTCTCCAGCAAGTTGTCGTGCAACTATCGTTCCGTTTCCGAAGGATTTGTCCCCATTAGAGTATCGTTTACTTGTGCGGTTGGGAAATTTTCGGGTTTATTGGTATTCAACCGTGTTTTACCTTGATTGTTTGAGAGTAGTTCGCTTCTCACCCAGTCAGGTCCAAGCCCTTTGAATAGGGGCAGCTGTTGTACCCCAAAATTTGCCAACCTTTGCTTCACATAGCTTGTGTTTCATTGCATTCATATTAGCATTATCATCTGCATTGCATTGACATGTGTGCCGAAGATCAAGAGGTATAACTATCAACCTATGGCTACAAAAGGTTATGAAGCTTTCTAAGGGGTTTATTCAAGGGTTCAAGGGTTGATATCCTCACCAGAGAAGCCAAAGATCCTTAGAGAGAGTGGTTGAAACTAAGTGTGTAGGTCTCCTAACTTGAAGGTTATGGGAAAGCCATCTGATGATTCTGAATCCATGGAGTTGGACTTGAGACCTTGAGAGAGCTCATGAGAAGTATTGAAGATCATTTTGAAGCCTAGACAGGTCATTATGCAAAGGATATGAAGCTACAACCAAGATTGGTGCAACTAGGGTTTCATCTGGTCAACCCTAGGTCAACAGATGATTTGAGGAAGGTTGAGACCTGATTTCAAGGCCATGTGATCATGGATTGATGTATTAAGATTCCCAAGGGATGATTCCAAGGTCAACTCATCATGAAGCAAGAGTGTGTGGAGTTCCTAAGCTAGGGTTGCTATGCTTGACAGTGTAAAATCCCCTGGTTTAGTGCCTAACTTCAAGACCACATAACTCAAGATGTGATTTTCATATCACCTTGACCCCAACATGATTGTTGTAGAGCACGAGCATAGATTTAATTTGAGTACTAGAAGTCCTTGATAGGGTTTATAGAACTCAAGTTATGAGCCAGACAAGTTACAGGTCATAAGAGGAATGTGAATTTGGAGCTTGAAAGTCAATCAACTTGCGTGACACTTTTGCCCTAGAATAATGATTCTCATGAAATTTTGGCCAACATGAATGTTGTTCCTTATCTTCTTAGCTTTCTAGAAAGTACTAGAAGTCCATGATTGGATTTTTAGAACTCAAGTTACAAGCTTTACAAGATAAGGGTATTTTGAGAATTTGGAATTATAGGTCATTTTTGGTTATGGGTCAATTTCATCAACTTAGACATCTCAAATGGACTTTTGATCAACTTGAAAGTTGTTCAAAATGGTGTTATTTGTCTAACCAGGACCCAAAGATTCATTTATATGGATTGAATTAAGAAGTGTATGAAGAAAATTTGAAAAAAAGATAATTTAAAGGCATTAAAAAGGAAAAATTCAAAATAAATCATAAGTGTTCAAGAAATGTCAAGTGGGTGCATATTTTGACTAGAAATCACATTTGAACAAGAATTGAGCTGAAATAGAGCCAAAATGCGCGATTGCCATGGAAGACTTTAGAAGGAAAATTGAAATTTTGGATTGCTTGAGTTGGGCCACAACTAGGCCAGGAAATGATCCATAACAGTTCTATATAAGTTTCTGGAAGATTTCAGAACAAGGTTGGTGATTGGAGAAGCTTAGAAGAGGTAAGAAGCACTTGAAAAAGTTGGTTAGAAAGTGAAAATCGTTTTCCATCTTAGAGGCCATTGTAGAGGAAATTGAAGTTTCAAGGTTCTTCATCAAGCATCTCTGAACGATTCTGAGCAAGATTAATCAAGAATTGAAGGCTGTGGCACTCTCTATCAAAGCTCAAAACAAGTTTTCATCTTTTCATTATTGTGCTTGATTGAGACTGAATTAAGATAGAAACTGCATGTGGTTAGGCTATAGATGAACCCTAGATGAATTTAGGTACGATTTGGAAAGGTTTTGAGATGATTCTTGATCATGGATAAAAAGTTTAGAGATTTGGTTAGGCTTGAACCTTGATGGATTTCAAGAATTGGATACATGTAATTGATCAGGGAGAAGAGTAGAATAGATTGGTGACCTTAATTTGAAGTTTGATGATGATTTTCCAAAACGCACATTTTCTGTTCATGACTGTATCTGATGATTCTTTGAGAAGATGGAAAAATAAAGGTTGTCATGTTATTCCTTGAGAGAAACGAGTGGATCTGGAGTTTTTGGCAAGGCTTGGTGGTGTCTGATGACCTAGCCACCGTGAACCCGCCGGAGAAGACGACCGGAGTCTTCTCCGGCCACCCTTGTTTTCCCCCCTCTCTTTGTTCAATTTAAACGAAGAAGATGAATTGAGGTCGTTGGATGACTCTAACTCAATTGACTAAGTCTAAAAATCTAACGCTTGGAAATTGTTCTGAGGAGATTGACTCTTGACCTGCTGAGGTGTCACCATGAGGAGGCTTGGATGAGCATACTTTTTGAGTGAAAGGCCAAGATTAGAGACTACCGTGTAGCCAAGTCAACTGCAATGTACCGTGCCTTCATCAAAACGATTCGTTTCATTTAAGTAGCCTGAAGGCTACATGGCGCCCTTTCTCCCTTTGGATGCGTGGACTGGTCTCCAGATCCAACGCCAGTGGCTTTTTCCCAGTTTTTAATTTCTTTTAATTTCTTTTATGATTTCTTTTATTGTTTTAATCAATTTTAATGCATAAAAAATAGTTTTATTGATCAGAAAATTATGGAAAAAATATGTGAATGATCCTTGATTGATTTTTGATTTTTCTATGCTTTTGGATTTTATTTTGGAGCTATTTTCAATTTAATGTACATTTTTATATTTTCATTAGTTATTTTAATTTGGCATTTTTGATTAGTTCACTTGCTGATTTTATTACTAGTTCATGCTTTAGATTTGATGTTGATCTTTTACTGGCTGGTAGTAGATACCTTGATAGGATTGTAGGATTTTATTTCTGTTTTTTAGATGATTCTATGTTTAGTTTTGGATTAGGTTTATAGGGCTTTCCCCATTTGGCCTTTCCTTTGACACCTTTTAGTTTAGCCTTTAGAAAGGGACCATAAGCTTTGAATTAGATCCTGATCTTTTTACCATAGGTTCTTAATACCTTTAGGACCTCTCAGAATTTTTTTATAGATTTTTAGGAGTTGATTTACTATTTTAGTTAGATTTTACATCTAGGCTGTTTGTAGGATGCCTCTAGCATAGTACCTCCCATAGTTGAACTTCAAAAGTGACCTTTAGTTCATGATAAGTTTCCAAACCTTTTATGATGGTTTAGTATACTTGTTGATGCCTCTGTAGATTGAATCTTTAGGTTTAATTTGGTGTGTTAGTTCCCTTTAGAGAGTTGCTTTTAGAGCTTAGGGGATTAGGGTTTTTAGAGCCTTTAAGAGTTTCTTCTTTTTTCATAATTGTGGTTTGCTTTGGTTTGCATTCCATTTCCTATCCAATGATGCAAGGTTCTGTTGTGGGAGCCTAGTCCCTCCTTTGGAAGGACTAAAGGCCTACCACAAAAGGTAAAAACTTTGAGGATATCAATCTTAGATGAGTGGTTGAGTGTCATGATGGATTCCCTTGGTTTCCATCATGCTTCCCCTCATCATGCAATAATCTGTGTTAATTCATATCATCTCTTGATGAAGCAAGTTGAAGCTTGAAGATGAAGTCCTTATTCCCTTCTCTCTTGATGGATAGCTTGGGCAGATAGCTTGGACTAGAAGACAGACTGTCAGACTGCTGGAGTGTTGTTGTGTTGCTCTGCTGTGTTTGCTGTTTAACTGTATTTGTGTGACTGTTTATTTGGTATGTTTCATTAGAGTAGGCTTTCATGTAGTTGATTCTAGGCCTAAATGCATTAAAAGGTTGAGCTTGCCTCCCTTTGCTTGTTTGCATTAGAGGTTGAGTCTGCCTCCCTCTGCTTGTCTGTTACTGTTTGGCTTTGCTTGTTGGCTGAAGGTTGAGTTTGTCTCCCTTGCCTATGCATTGTGTTGCTTTTGCTTGTTTGCTCTAGAAGTTGAGTTTGTCTCCTTCTGCTTGTATTGCTGCATTGCATTTGCAACTTTACTGTTTTCTTTTCTGTTTATCTGCTTTACTGATGTTAGCTGATGCTTTGTCTGTTGTCTGTTTCACATTGACATGATCCCCTAGGATTCTCACTTCCTTGTTTAAGGAAGTGATGATTAGACTTTAGGCTGAAGCCTTTGCATGATAACATCTAGGAGTTCCCTGTTTCAAACCTCAACCATAGGATGAATCCATGGCATGACAACTGTTAGCACTTGATAGTTTCCCCTTAGTTGTGTCCTTTCTCTTCTCATCTTCAAACAAATCAAAATACAGTAATAAAGGTTAATTGATATCGTACGTTACGAGCCTTAAGCTACTTAGGAAATGGTTGTTGGAGGGTTTCCTTCCAATAATCAGGATGTTTAGTATGGTACCCTTTGGGTGACATGCGACGCATTCACTCCTAGGTCATAGTCTCTAGTGCGATATTAGTTGCAAACAACCATAAAAAACACTTCTTCCGTAAAAGACAGAAAACAAACTTCAAACCTCTTTTTCCCCGTGGGCCCTTAATTCAAGGAAAACTTTTATGAAGAAAATAGTGTCGTTAACTCTCAGTTCTACTGCAAACGGTAACACACGGGTCTCTGACGAGCAAGCTGCATACACCAAACAGCTGGAACTGTTTGTTAACCCTACTCGAAAAATAGATGAATCTA
Source organism: Lathyrus sativus (assembly GCA_963859935.3). Lineage (NCBI taxonomy): Eukaryota > Viridiplantae > Streptophyta > Magnoliopsida > Fabales > Fabaceae > Lathyrus > Lathyrus sativus. The sequence continues at coordinate 24,920,727 of OZ012737.1, forward strand.
ACCCCCGTAATCCGTTTTATCCCGAACTACGTAAGCTCTGATCTCTCATATCTGTTGAGAGTACGTAAGCACAATACTGACGTATCGGCGAGCCACCTTCCCCCATCCGTTACCCGTAGTTAGCCGAACTACGTTGACTCTGATTTCTCGTTCTCTGACGAGAATACGTAGGCACGAAGTGCGGTGCTTTGTCGAGTCAGTTTCTTTTCTTTTCATACCAGCCTTGATAGGTAGATAGTTAAACCAACTCGTCATATAAACACAACAAGCGTGGATCCCGTTGAGTACAACGGACGCGAGGGGTGCTAATACCTTTCCCTTGCGTAACCGACTCCCGAACCCAGACATGGTTGCGATGACCTTGTCTTATACCTTTTCATCAGGTTTTTTCGATCGTTTCCTTTCCCTTTCTGTGGGATAAATAACGAAAGGTGACGACTCTTCTGTTTTGTCGACACCTTATTTTCGCAGTAACGACAAACATCTGGCTGAAGCAGTGCCCCAATCTGGACTTCTTTCTTTTCCTCTTAAGAACCTAAGTTGATCACTTCCATTGGCTCTTTATAAGGATGAATGGTCTTCTCCTCGTGTTCAAGCAACCTAGAAATCTCATCAGGAATCTCCTCAATACTCTCTTCTTCAGCTTTAAACACATGAAATTCAAAGTTGGGAAATGGCATAGGTACATTATTTTCAATGGGTTTATCATGAATCAATCTGCACAATGATATATGTTAGAATTTAGGAAATAGATGAATGCACAAGTATTATGCAGATAATGAAGTTAATTTTATTATCTTTTGGTTTTTCAGGTTACCATTTTCCAAAAAAGAAAAAAGATAAAAATACACATGGATAAGCAAAATAACATTTTATTCATGATAGTAAAAATTGAAACAAAGCCCTCACATATTCACTTTCACCTTGGGCATAGTGAAAGGATCTTTGAAAACAAAAAATAAATTACTTTGAAATGTGTAAAACAGAAGGAATGTCAACAACAGTTCAATTTTGGCAAACCACTTCGTGCGTGATGAAGTTTGGCATGTCTTCTTCTAAATCATCTTCAATAATTACAACAACAGTTTGATCTCCAAAATGAATAAACCCAAAACTATGGAATATGTCTTAATTGCGCTTCAATTCTCTTCTAGTTGCACCAGGAGAAAATCACCGACCACCTCTGTTTTTGTTTTTAGCAAGCTTAACAATTCGGCCCCAACTAACAGATTGGCCGCTTCCCACAACTTGTTGTACATCTTTCAAGTAAAAAATTGATGCCCCATTCTTCTTTGCAGCATTGTCAACAACAGAGAGAGCTTGTAACAGAATTTCCTACAGCTTCATCAGCATCAATATAAGAGAAAGATGACTCACCAGCATGGCTTGCTCAACACCTACTACGACTAAGTTTCCATTTTTCACAAATTTTAACTTTTGATGGAGAGTTGAAGTGACTGCTCCGGCTTTATGAATCCACAGCCGACCCAACAAGAAACTATATACGAGATGGATGTCCATAACTTGGATTTTAATTTGAAAGGGTTGAGGACCTATTTTCACGGGGATGTCAAGAAGAGTTATTTGCCCAAAGAAGCATTCAAAATTTTGAAGTATGAAGAATTTATGAAGTTTTGAACTTGGACTTAAAATGTTGACTTTTAAGTCAAACCTCTTTATACAAACTTGCAAACTTGGAATTTTCTTGCATTTCAAGGCACATTGATGATCATATAAACTCAAAATGATGTAATCTTGATTTTCTCTTGATGAAACTTGCAATGGCTTGTGTAAACTTGTTGATGAAGGCATGGAAATAAACACATGAACCTTTGAAATTTCTTTAGAAACAAGCTACCAAACCTTGAAACATTCTTGATCAAAGGAAGTTGAATAATTCTTGAGACTTTATGATTTGAAATTAAAGGTCATGATTTGATGAATAATCTTTGAAAATTAATGGTTGACCACACCTTAACTTGAGGAACTCAAACCCTAGCTGAGAATACAATCACTTGATGCTCTTGATTCCAAACCCTACCTTGCAAAAGAAACAAAATGGACAAGGCATATATTTTTGTATTTTGATTAGTGGTTAGTGAATTATAAAGCATATAAGTAAAAAAATGTAAAAATATACACAAATGGGTGCTTGATGATCTCTGTAAAGGCAAACCTAAAGATGAGAGGGTTAAGAGACAACAATTTTTGTGATCTTAATGCATTACAAAGATATAAGTGAGATAAGATCTTAGGGGTAAAAATTAGGGTATGACAGTAAGCACCACATTTCTTTTCCATATTATTTGCATAAGTGTTTAATATGGTAAGATGTTTTAAGGTGTTTATTGAGAAAAGGTTTCTGCAAGTTGCTTTGAAAGTCTTATAGATCGCGAGAGCTTGGATGAGTGAGATAAGCATACTTTTGGAGCTCGTGGTAAGCAGCATGTTCTTTTTCCATCTTTATTGAAAAAAAGGGTTAAATAAGTGTTAGGTGTTTTTGAATTTTATTAGGAAAATAGTTTGACGTTGGATCAAGCAATTGAATAACATTTGCGAAAGCAATTTAAAAAAGGTTTGGATGAGAATATGAAATGGATTTGAAGGTGAATGAGCTTAGTTTGAAAGCGATTATTGAAATGATGTTGAAAAGGTTTAATTTTGAAAGTTACTCGACGTTGGATCGAGCTTATTTTTTGTTCTTTTTTAAAGATGGTTGATTTTATTCTTGAGTTAGGAAAGCGGTAAATTTACTACAAGTCATAAGGATATGGGTACATTTTGTCGAATGAGGAATATAATAAGGCGATTAAAAAGCAATGCCATCAAAAAGGTATATAAAAATTTTTCAATGTAAGAAGGCTCAAGAGTAAATCACGGGACCGGAAACCAACCAAAATCGAAAACCAACTAAATTTAGCGTTATGATAAGCAATCGTAGAGTAATTCATGTATGAATCACTCTATCTAAGGCCGGTCAACAATCTATGCATCCAAGAAATTTTCAAAAGTTAAATTGAATTTTAACTCTGAGATCGCAACACAATAGTAACACAATCTACACCAAATAGTGTTGAATACTTATCATAATAGATCCAATTTTGACACATTAAGCACAAGTAACAACATTACAACTCATGCATTATGTTTACTATATTGCAAATTATGTCAGCCATCATCGTAATCGAAAATAAAAACAACTTATCATAACTAAGAAAAAAAACCAACATGAGGTGTATATAGCAAAGGCCATATGGGCTTGAAACAAAACCAAATGGAGCCCAAAAGCAAGAAAAAAATTTAAAATAAAATATTACATCTCACAAAATAATAAAAGAGATAATCACTAAAATAAAAATAAAAAAATGAATTATAAAACTGGAAGCTACGGTATGAGAGAAAACTTTATGTGACAAGAGGGAAAAACATGTTCCAAATTGTTCATCATCTTCAAGCAATCAACCAAGGTGTAAGTACAAATGAATATACACACGTTTCAAAATAGGATGGGCGATAGCAACATTTCCAAACCAAAACCTTAATGGAACTTGCGACAGTAGCATGACACAATACAAATACGACGCAATAATTTTGGCAAAAAACAAACATTACCGAAAGTTATTGTTTAATGCTATGGCGAATCGAATGTGGATACAACAAATTCTCCACCACTTAAGAGAGTAATCACATCCCAATATTCCGTGACCTTGGAAAGATGATGGCGCAACCGAAAGTGCTCTTCCAGAAAATGCTAATCCATCGCTCTCCCTCTTCAATAGCTTCCCACAATCAACCTGCAAATTACAGACCAAGTAAAACATAAATGCAGGCTTAACTGGTAACGGCGTGTTAAGGGTTGATGGAGGAGGTTGTTGATCTGTAAAGCTTGATGTTACACTAGTGGTTCATGGTGTAGTTAATGAAGGTTAGGAGATGGGAAAGGTGTAAGTTTTGTTATGGTAAGTGGATGAAGTTATTGAAGAGATTAGGGTATGGTGACACGACTGTTGAGTTTGAAGTTCGTGTAAGGGTAGCTCGGTGGTGGTAAGAAAATGGGGAAAACAGGATGAGTAAGGATGTAAAAAGCATGAGTTCCAAGGAATTACAACCAAATGCTGAAAAAGAACCAAGGAGGCTGAAAAGTAAGAAGCTAATCCATTATCTAATCGATTAGGTGACCTAAGCGCTTAAAATTTTAGACAACAACATCTTTAATCTCTACCTCCAAGCCAATCAAATCTATGTATTAATGGAAAACACGTGAGATCTTCAAAAAAAATCAAGATCTAATCGATTTGGGCCTCAATCTAATCGATTAGATGCTTATTTTGGAAAGGTTTGGATCTCATATTTTCTAGGCAGAATCTTAATTGGTTTTATGCAACTTTTAGACGCTCAAACCTCCAGAATGTGAGGGAAAAGTTCCTCATACTTAACTATACTTATTTTAATGATGTCAAAACATACATAGGTAGAACAATGTACTTTGGACGGTATCATCAAGTCGCATATGCATACCTTATTTATCTTACGTCAAACATTGGTCAAAAACATGTTTAGGTACATATAGAAAAAGTACAATATGTGTTCCATATAGGTTTGATCATGTTGGTCAAGTTAGAGATATGGTAGAGTCTCTTAAAAGTAGCTAAATATATGGGGGAAAAATGCATTTTTGCATATTCTGAGTCTTTGAGTTGACTCATAGCTTGTTTAGGTCGACTCATACAGAAGTCATTTTTTCATGTATTGCTCGCAAGAGTGCTCGCGTCGACCCTTCGGTCGACTCATACTGTGTGCATTTGTGATTGTCTAAATTTTTGTCCTGTGCGTCGATGCATGACCTGTTCTGGTCGACGCAAAGGGATGTTTTTTTGCATAAGTCTGAAATCAGGAGAGCTCAGATTGACCATCCCCTTGCTGTAGGTCGACCGCTCGCACGTTTTTCACCAAAATTCTGTTATGGAAACTTTCAAAGTGTTTGTTAAGTTGGTGTAATCAGGTTTGGGTTGAGAAATCAGTGGGGTTTTCTTGAATAAAACCGTGAGGGTTTTGTCCTCCAAGAATCTTGGATTTTGGGGGGGTTTTGCACAATTGATCCTTCACAGATTCAGTTGAGCGAAGGTAATTGAAGAACTAGAGATTCTGTCAGTTTAGTAGCAGTAACTGGAGGATTGTGATAGGAAGATTTGGGTTCGAATCGTTGGTATTTGAAATCATTCAGGAAAGATTTGAAGACCAGAGGGTTGTTCAAAGGGAGTGTCGTAATCAGAGGTTTACTCATCATGTTTGAAAGACTTGGTTCAACTTGAATCAAGGGAAGAGAAGGCATAGGCTCTGCATCAACAATTGGGTTTGATTATTTGAATTCTATTGCTTCTCTTGTAAACATTTGCAAATAGGTTATATACATACAAGTCTCAATTCTATTTTTAGAATTGAGGGCAGACGTACCCTGAGTGAGGACGGCGGGGGAACTGCCTCAACAAATTGGTGTTATCTCTTTACTTTTTCCATTACTGAATTTTGAATTTGTGTGCAAACAATTTAGTTGATTAAAATTCTGGTGTGTGTAGCGCTGAACCAATTTTAGAAACCTTGTTACAATCCTTGATTGTAATTGAATACTATAGCACTTCATTCACATATTGAAATTCACTTGAGGTGCCTTTCACACCAAGTGTTCGACTAATTGCGTGAACATAAACACTTGTGTTGTCGCTTCAATTGGGTTATATTTCACATGCATTGGAAACTGTCTAACCTTAAAGTGAACAAAATCTAGTTGATGTGTGTTTAAATTAGTGATTTTAAATCTCGTCTTTATCGTATTCCATAGGCTTTACGTATATCCGATCTTTTTGGTATAGGTTCGTTTAGACGAATATAGTTCCTTGGCCACTTCTGCTTAAAACTTTATAAAAACCAAATATTGATAAGCGCCGACTCTATTTTTAATAAGTGATCTATTCAACCCCCTTCTAGATCTGTGTCATCGTCTAACACAGAAGAAACCCAATAAATAGGTAAGTTTATTCCCTTTCTTTGCATCACATATTTTTCTCATCTTGTGTTCTCGTGTGAATCTTACTATACGCTGTAAGTATCATCACTCATAGCATCATCAAAATACCTTCAATTTTAAGATTCTTAATTAAAAATACTAATTTTAGGAGGTATAGCATAAAGAAATCAATAAAGAAATGTGGTGTCTAATCGAAAAATGATACGACCCATTGTTATGAAGGAGAATTTCCTCATCAACTTCAACCCATACTTTCATATTTGTCAAGGATTAGTAAGAGAGTTCCTTACTAAGCTACCATATCGAATGTTTCAAATACTTGTGAGAGAGTTTTACTCCAACCTAATGATTAAAGCCTCGTATTTTAAATAAACTATAAAAGGAATAGAAATAGACGTCCATAAAGATCAGTTTGGAAGAATATTTGAGTTTTCATTCAAAGGGATATCTACACCTATGAAGGACAAATAAAATTCAAGAAGTTCAAACTCTCCACTATCATCATCTCCTTTGTTATGAATCCCATGAAGAATAGGAAACTTCATATCAAGGTGAGCTATCTAAAAGCAAAAATCTGTGTGGCACACTACCTGATTACAAGGATACTCATCCCAAGTAAAAATCACCTTGATGTTGTAATTAAGTAAGATGTAGTTCCTCTATGGATCATGACTCAACAGTTTCAAACAAACTAGGTTGAACGCATACTTCTTCACATGAACCACTACAAACAAACTCGAGCATAAATACTTCCATATGGGAGAAATAATTAATTGAAATCAAAATAAGATCGGCCACTCCTCGCTTAGAAGAATGAGGGTATGTATTTATCATGGATAATTTAGAAACAAAATGATGGATGAAGACGAATTCATTGCACAACCAACCATAGAAAACACAATTGTAAACAGTCTTCTAGAGACGTGTCAACAAAATACTCTAGCCATACAAAAAATGGGAAAGGATGTTTCTATCATCAAGAGGAATACCTCAAGAAATGATGATACTCATGGAAATGAGTAGTCTCATGTACTCGTACTTTGTGTTTTAGTCTTTAAGTATGTTTAAATTTTCTTCTTTTCCACATCGTTTTAATTCCTGCAATTTTCTACTTTTTGTACTCTGAATTCCAATATCTTTGAATAAATGAAATTAAAAATTTTCCCTTCCTTAGTAATATGTTTGGCTATGTAAACAATGTACTTGGATATTTAATTATGTTATTCATTTTAACCCACCTTTTTTATTATGACACATGGGAAGAAGTATACTCTCTACTCATGTGAAGGAGAGTTTGATCACTCCAAATCTTATCTATCTATTTTTATTTTACCACCTCCTTGATATATGCATTTTCATCATAAAAAAGGGGGAGAATGTGGAACTATATGCTTGCAAGTATAATAGGGAAGAGATCAAAGCTCATAGATATGCAAGATGTGCTTAGCCCTGATAATGTCATAGTTTTTGTTGTGAAAACACCTAAATCTGAAACAAATCTTGAAGTGGTTTTGATGACAACAAACCATGAAGGCAAGCAATCATATAGCTAGTTCAAACGGTCAAAGATGCACAAAATGATTAATCAAACTATTCATCTGAATCAAGATAGTGAATTAGGGTTTATAAACCTAAGTGATATCTTTGCTCTCTGTTGATGGTGAATAACTTAAATATATATATCAAGACTCAAGAAGATTCAAGTGAAGTTCTCATATGATTGGCATATCTGGAATTTTTTTTTTGAAGCTTTAGAGTGTGAAATATAGGAAGTGTGAAAACTCGTCTAATCATTTAAGTGTTCAGTGTATTGTAAAAGCATAAGGGTATTTTCATATATAGTATATCTAAAACACACACACAAACACACTTACACACACACACACACACATACACACACACACACACACACACACACACACACATACACACACACACACACACACACACACACCCCTAAAATTATTTTTCAATTCTCTATCTTTTTCAATAAAATTGACAAATTTTCTTTTTTAGGCTAGTCGATTGATTTGGAAATTGTCAAATTGATTAGGACATGTTTTTGAATTGTCAAATCAATTAGAACAAATACCTAATCGATTAGAAGAGTGAGGATCAAGTCCATAATCGCTCATGACAATGTCTTAATGAATGGTAACAACTCTCTATCAAAACCTTCCAATTTGGGCAATAATAATCGATTATTGCAATTACCTAATTGACATTTATTTTGACCACAGATTGTGAATATTTCATTTTTCCTATTTCTTGGAATATGTCTAAAAATATTTCTTTTACTATCACATATTTAGCTATAGAACTTTGAGAGTGTTCTTGAGTTCAATAAGGAAATTGCTCTAAGTTAAGGGTGTTATTGTAAATTTTCCAAGAGTTCTTTTTCGTGTCAAGTAAATTATTCTTCCTTAGGAAGTAGTCTTTTCAGTTTTGAGACAAACCTATACAAAATCTCTTTTGGTGATTAGTATAAATCTCTGCTTGGTTCGTGAGCTCCACCATTGAAGAAAATCTCTCCTTATGGACTTGTGTAAAATAACAAGAGAAAATTCTTCAAAAGGGTTCTTGAGCTCAACCTGATTAAAATATCTATCAGTTCGAGATTAACGTAGTATAAAATCTCACTCAGTTTCTAAGTTCATCCTGTGTAAAAGCTCAGTAGGATCGAGATCAACCTGGTAAAAATATTGGTTTGGTTTGCGGTCAAACAGTGTAAAACTTCAATTTGGTTTAGAGGGTAGCCAACTCAAAACTTCAACTTTTTTTAGACCAGACTATGCAAAATCTAGGTTTGGCTTATAGACTGTTAAGACAAGTTTGGTTCATACCATATATCCTCTAAGGTTTTGATGATGATAAAGTATTTGAAAAACAATTAGGAGTTCTAACTAGCTGGTTCATATGTGCAAAATTATATTTAGTTGATGAAACTGGTTCTGATACAAAAGTAGCTTTGGTTCGGTTCTGATAATACACTTATGAGAGATTCTGATCAGAAAGCAACTACTAGTAGACTTCAGAATCACAAACCTGCTATGGTTGTCTCTAAGACTGAGTAGTGTCAACTCAGTTATACTAACACGAGACTCGAGATATATTGACATTATCTTCAACAGATTGTGTTGTACTTGAATCATAGATAAGTCTTCTGGATAAAGGCCTTGTTCTGTGGATAACTCCTTGACTGAAAGTTTCAACACCTTCTTTATTGGAAAAGAAGATGTACTAGAAGATTTGATCTGATTATAGCCGTTGCGGATGCTCCAATGATTGTATTTCTCCAGCCATATAAAGAGCAGAAGAATTGAAGATCAACTCAAGAAATAATGCTTCAACTACAACTAAGAAATACACGCACTGCATATCAGAAGAAAAATCTGTTAAGAATTCTTATTCTTGTATATCTTAAGAATCTTTTGTAAAAGTGTGTTTTATTATATTTGAACACATCTGATTGTTAATCAAGTGTTGTTGTAAGTTATTCCTTCTCTAAATAGCCAGTTTAGATAAAAGTTTGTTGCTGTAGGCTTGAGCAGAGAAGTCTTAGACAATGAGTTTGAGCAAGGAAGTCTTGGATCGAGGATCTGAGAAAGGGAAGTCTTAAGCAGTGTGTCTAAGCAGGAAAGTCTTGAACCAGGTGGTTTGAGCAAGGAAAGTCTTAGGATATGAGGATCTAAGCAGAAACATCTTTATCATGTGCTGATTGAGTAGGAAAGTCTTAGACTGGAGATCTGAGCAAGGAAAGTCTTATACAAGTGTGTATAACCATGTGTAATCGGGTTGACTATAGTGGAAAATCTTTTGCAAGGTGTGAACCAATTTCCGTGACCCCACCAATCTTGAGATGGTGAGATCCTCGTGAACCGTGCTTGTGCCACTTTTGAATTTCTAATATTTATCCTATGATGCTTAAAAGGAAGGGGAAGAAATCTAAATTAACCCTGCACGCAAGTGTTTTGCCTACAAATGCAAAGAGATCTGGAATCGGGGGTTGGTTATACTAAGGGAAGCTATTAACACCCTGAGTATCTATAGTACTCTATAGGAATCTTTTGTACATTTTTTACTATCAGTCATGTCATCTACTTAAGTTGTTTACTGTTGATTGGGAAAGTCTTAACCTATGGGTGAGAATAAGGATATGAGATTTTGTTTTGTTTTGTTTTTGTTTTATAAAAGGTATGGGGACCTAAGGGGTTTTATTTAAAGGTGTGCTCGCTAAGATCTCACAATCTTATGCTTACATATTCTCAAAAAGGAAATTGAGAAATCACAACATTCATATTTTCACCTAACGATGGGTGGAATTTGCATCTTGTTCAAAGCCCAAGATGATGAAGTTAAAAGGGTATTTTTGTATCTTGTTCAAAGTTCAATATATGAAGCTAAAAGTTTTGTTGGTTTGAAAGAAAAGATAAATTGTCATTCTAAAGGGAGATATCCCACCTATTCATCACAAACATTTGAGAATGCCACATATTCCTTTATGAGTCTTTGCATGCTAAGAGAAGGACTTTAACTTGGATATAGTATCAACAAGTGTGCCACTTACATCACTTAGAATGAAAGAAAAGTTTTTGACCATGATAAGAGAAGGACTCCAGCTTGGATTTTGAATCAACAAGTGCGCCACTTACAATGGAAAAAAGTTCTTAATGTTTGATTTTGAAATGTGGTGTATAGAAGAGATATCTTCCTGCAGAGATGACTCAATGTCTCATATATGGGGAGAAGTTGATTTATTTGAATATCTTGTTCAAAGCCCAAGATGTTGAAGCTAAAATATTTGTATCTTGTTCAAAGCGCAAGATGTGAAGCTAAAAAGTTTATTATTTCCTGAGTGGAGGCTTACTTAACTAGGGGGAGTTTAAGTTGATGGTTTTTGTATGAAGCCCAAGATGGAGGCTATGATGTTTTTAAGAAGCCTGAGGGTCCTTGTATGAAGTCCAAGAGGAGGCTGGGGTGAAGTTGACTTCATCCAAGGGGAACTAGTGTTTGACCTAAGTTGTAGTTGAGGGAACCCTAATGTTTGAACTAAGTCTAAACTATGGATGAAGTGTTATAATTTCCAAGATAAACGTAATATGAATAAGTATATGACAATTATTTAACAAGTGTAGACATGAATTGAAAGTGGAAGGTCTTACACTCTTATAGAGGCCCATGTCTAAGTATGGTTGAATTGAAAAGGTGGCGGGTCTTAAACTCTTATAAAGGCCCAAAAGGTTTTTTTTTTGAATTTGAATGCCACTAGGGCTTTGTTTGATGAAATTTGAAGCTTGAGTTTTGAAAGATTAAATGTTTTGAGAAATTAAAGAAAGTTTTGAGGAGGAGGGTAAGGCCTTACACTCTAATAGAGGCCCAAAAGGTTTTGAAAAGGTAATAGGTCTTACACCCTAATAGAGGCCTAAAAGTTTGAAAGTGTAATGTAATGGGTCTTACGCTCTAATAGAGGCCCAAAAGTTTTGAAAATGTAATGGGTTTTACACCATTTGCCATTGAAGCCTGAATGTCCACCTGTGAAGCAGAAATTGAGAAGAACTCATCCCGACATGGCTGTGAAGATTAAAGAGGTGGTTCAGAAGCAGATTGATGCTGGTTTTCTTGTGACTACTAAGTATCCTCAATGGGTGGCCAATATTATGCCTGTTCCAAAGAAAGATGGAAAAGTATCAATGTGCGTTGACTATAGAGATTTGAATAAAGCAAGTCCGAAAGATGATTTTCCACTGCCACACATTGATATGCTGGTAGAAAATACTACTAAGCTCAATATCTTTTCCTTTATGGATGGATTTTCCGGTTATAATCAAATGAAGATGACACCCGAGGATATGGAAAAAAACAACATTCATTACACCCTGGGGAACTTTCTGTTACAGAGTGATGCCCTTTGGTCTGAAAAATGCTGGTGCAACATACTAGAGAGTTATGACCACTTTGTTCCATGATATGATGCATAAAGAAATTGAGGTCTATATACTGAAGAAGATCATATTGAATACTTATTGAAGTTGTTTCAATGTTTGAGAAAGTTTAAGCTCCGTCTAAATCATAATAAATGCACTTTTGGTGTTCGTTCTGGGAAGTTGTTGGGATTTGTTATCAGTCATAAAGGCATTTAAGTTGATCCTGGTAAAGTCAAAGTTATTCAGGAAATGCCTACGCCTAAAACAGAAAAATAAGTAAGAGGATTCTTGGGATGTTTGAACTATATCTCTTGATTTATATCCAATATGACTGCCACATGTGCGCCGATCTTCAAGCTTCTCCGCAAAGATCAGGGTTGTGTATGGACAGAGGATTGTTAGAAAGATTTTGAAAGAATTAAAGAGTATCTGCTTGAACCTCGTATTTTGTATCCTCCAGTGGAAGGAAGACCTTTGATCATGTATTTGATTGTGCTAGAAGAGTCTATGGGTTGTGTTCTAGGTCAACAAGATGAATCTGGTCAAAAATAATTTTCCATTTATTATTTGAGCAAGAAGTTTACTGATTGTGAGTCTTGTTACTCAATGCTTGAAAAGACATGTTGTGCTTTGGCTTAGGCTGCCAAGCGCCTCCGCCAGTATATGTTGAATCGTACAACTCGGCTGATATCTAAAAGGGATACAATCAAGTATATCTTTGAAAAGGATGCTTTAACTGGGAGGATTGCTCGTTGGAGAATGTTGTTATCGAAATATAATATCGAGTACTGAACTCAAAAAGCGATAAAAGGAAGTGTTTTGGCTGATCATTTGGCACACCAGCCAATTGATGACTATCAACCTATTAGGTTTGATTTTCCTGATGAGGATGTGATGTATCTAAAGGTTAAAAATTATGAGGAACCGTTACCTGAAAAAGGACCCGAGTCTAGATCCCGTTGAGGTTTGATTTTTGATGGAGCTGTTAATGAGTATGGCAATGGTATTGGGGCAATTATTATTACTCCTCATGGTTCTCATATTCCTTTCACTACAAGGTTGGTTTTCACTTGTACAAATAATATGGCAGAGTATGAAGCATGTATTATGGGCTTGCAAGAAGCTATTGGTTTAAAAGTCAAGATCCTTGATGTATATGGAGATTCAACCTTGGTGATTAATCAGATTAAAGGGGACTGGAAGACACGTCAACCTGATTTGATTGCTTATCGCGATTATGTAAGAAGGTTATTAACTTTCTTCAATAAGGTTGAGTTTTACCATATACCCAGAGCAGAGAATCAAATGGCAGATGCTTTAGCGAATTTATCCTCCATGGTTGTGGTAAATCATTGGAATGATGTGCCAAAAATTGATGTTATACGTCTTGATAGACCATTCCATGTGTTTGCAGTTGAAGAGATTGTTGATGATAAACCTTGGTATTATGATATTAAATGTTTTCTTCAGAATCAAGAGTACCCACTTAGAACATCAAAGAAGGATAAAAAAACTTTGAGGAGATTGGTTGGTAGTTTCTTCTTGAATGATGATGTGTTGTATAAGAGAAATTATGACATGGTCTTGCTAAGATGTGTAGACAAGCATGAAACAAACATGTTGATGAAAGAAATTCATGAAGGATCCTTTGGTACCCATGCCAATGGAAATGCAATGTCTAAGAAGGTGTTAAGGGCAGGTTACTATTGGCTGACAATGGAATCTGAATGTTGTAAATATGTGAACAAGTGCCGTAAATGTCAGATTTATGCTGATAAAATTCATGTGCCTCTAACTCATCTCAATATTATCTATTCTCCACGGTCTTTCTCCATGTAGGGGCATTGATATGATTGGAATGATTGATCCTAAAGCATCGAGCGGACACCGTTTCATATTGGTGGCTATTGACTATTTTACCAAATGGGTTGAAGCGGCATCATATGCCAATATGACCAAGCGAGTAGCAGTCCGATTTATCAAGAACCAAATCAGATGTCGGTATGGTGTTCCAAGCAAGATTATCAATAATAATGGATCGAATTTGAATAAAAAGATGATGAAGGAATTATGCGATGAGTTTAAGATTGAGCATTATAAATCTTCTCCTTACATACCTATGATGAATGGGGTTGTTGAAGCTGATAATAAGAAAATTAAGAAGATCATTCAGAAGATGGTTGTTACATACAAGGATTGGCATGGGATGCTTCCTTTTGCTCTGCATGGGTATCGTACATCCGTCCACACTTCAACAGGGGCAACCCCTTTCTCTCTTGTTTATGGTATGGAAGCAGTGCTCCTGGTAGAGGTTAAAATCCCATTTATGAGAGTTTTTATGGAAGCTGAATTGTTTGAGGCTGAATGGTGTCAAAGTAGATATGACCAGTTGAATCTGATTGAGGAGAAAAGAATGATGGCCTTGTGTCATGGCCAATTGCATCAATAGAGAATGAAGAAAGCTTTTGATAAGAAGGTTCGACCTCGTGTGTTCAGAGAAGGCGACCTCGTGCTAAAAAATTTCTCGACTTTTACCACTGATTATAGGGGAAAGTGGACTCCTAATTATGAAGGCTCATATGTTGTTAAGAGAGCCTTCTCTGGAGGTGCATTAACTCTTACAACTATGGATGGTGAAGAGTTCACTCGTCTTGTGAATTTCGATGTAGTCATGAAATACTTCGCTTAAAAAATAAAAGAACCGCTCACTAAGTTGAAAACCCAAAAGGGCGGCTTAGGCAAAAATGAGTGTCTCGGTGGATTGAAAATCCGAAAGGGCAGTCCAGGAAAAAAATTAGAGACAAAAACAGAAATAATTGTCCCGGTAGATTAAAAACCCGAGAGGGCAATCTAGGAAAAAGTTAGGGATTATGGCGAGTAACTGCATCTGGATAATCTTGATCGCTTGAAGCAACATTTTCTATCAAGGACTTTACTTCAATCATCCCCAGCTGAAGTCTCAAGCACACTTGGAATTCAAAGTTATCAGAGGGAATAATGATCACTGTATTTCAATGTTACCCTTCCGATGTATTTACTATTTTCTCAACTTTGTACCGATCTGTGGAGTTACGCCATTTGCGGACTACCATTCTATCAATAAAATTTATGTCTTTGTTCCTTTATTTGCAATTCTCATTTTGTTTCTGTTTGAAGAGTTTCATTTTATTTTTGATGATGATTTTTTGAGAGAAATGTGAATAATTGATTTAAATTTTTGAAAATTATAAAAACATTTTCCTTTGACTGATGAATATAAAAAGGAATGTTAACGGTTATTCCAAGAATGGTAAGATCGTGAAGCACAAAGCTATTATATTTTCCTCAGCAGGGTTCGTTCTTACTCCTCTGGTAGAATTTATTGACATCTTCCCATTAGAGTTGTGTTGATATTTATCCAGTAGAGTTTGTTAATATTTCCTCAATAGAGTTTTGTTCCTATGGATAACCAGACAAGTGTTGTTCAGTTTTCCCTAGCTAAGTCTCGATCTAGTTTTTTTTTTCTCCAAGCTGATTATGTTATGGTCAGGCAGTTGAGCAGTTTTGAGGACCACTTCTCCTTGATGTTAATGCCCATGTAGAGATTTGTCCTTGATGATCCCTAGTAGAGGTTATGCATTATTACTTTAGATGTTTCTGAAGCAAAAAACAATGTTGTTTTCTTCTAAGAAGTGTTTACATAGCAATCATCTTTCGGGTTTTCTCTCACCTTGTGTTGGGTATTGATTTAAAATCCCCCACGGCTTGAATTTTTACTATGATGTTAACTTCTTATTTCTCCTGGCAAGTCCAAGATGTTTTTCTCAGAGTTGGCTAGTCCTTAGAGTTCTTTCTTGTATCCCCGAAAGATCTGTGTTATTCCCTAGTGGAGTTTGTGTAACTATTTACATGATTATAATCCCCAGCAGATCCATTATTTTCTGCAGTAGATCTTTCCATTATTTTGAAGTGGAGTTCATATGAATTTTCTTCTTATCCCCAGGATGAGTCAAGAAGATTTGGGTTGACGTTCGCCCAATAGTTTATCTTCTGTCCTTGAAGTAGAGTTCATGTTGTTATCCACTTTGTGGATAACTGATTATTAAAGATTGATCTTTGGGTTTTCTCTCCAAGCAGTATCTTCCTCTCCTTAGAAATATTTGAGCCTTGTAGTAGGATTTATTTTCCTTTGGTGGCTTTTGTTAAATCCCTAGCAGGATCTCTAGTGATGTCTCCAGCTTGTTGAGATTAGTCGAGTATTCAGTGGCGTTGTGATGTTTGTTCACCTTCTATTTATCTTTATGTCTGTTTTGTCAGCATATTCATACTCATATGCATTGCATGCACATTCATTTGTTGTACATAACATTTTGTTTTTCATTTCTCATCTTGCATTTTTGTTGCTGCTTCCCCGATCTCTGGTATTGTTATCCCCGCAGAGTGTGTGTGTCCTCTTTCCATTAGAGTGTCGACCCTAAGCGGAAAATGCCTATCTTTTTAATTCCCTACTGAATTCATTCCCCATGGGAGGGTGTTGATTTAGTTTTCCTCCCCAAATTTTATATGGATGGAATTACTACCCAGTTGAGTTATTTCCTCATTGGGCCGAGTCTTGTTTGACCGTTTCTCTTTAGTTTGTTCCTGGATTAAACTTTGGTCTCTTACAATGGTTATTTTGAATTTCTCTGGGTTGTAAAACCTGGATGATGAGAAGGAATTGATTTCTCCCTTTGAGGATTTATTTTCCTCGGTAGACATTTGTTTGTGAATTCCCATCAGAAGATGAAGATTTGAATTTCCCCAGCAATGGTATGATAACACTCTCTTGTTATTTTTTCCTGATAGAAAGTGGTGTTCTCTTTATTTTAGAAGCTTGTGTATCCTCGATATATTAACAAGTAACAGTCTCTTTGAGAAGCTTGTTTGATATATCAACCTTTTGTGCGACTTCAAGTGGTTGTCTCTTTATTTGAGAAGTTTGTTGTATAATCTAACCTGCTTGTACCTCCTTTAAGGATCCTCGTTAGAGTTATTGACCTCTAATTCCTAGGAAAAGACAGTCCCTTCAACGGAGATAGTTTGTATTTGGTCCTTTTTCAAGTTCAAAACTTAATTAAAGAAGAAGTTGAGCTCTATCTCTATAGTGGAAACTTGTTATCATTCGACATGGTTCGTTATTTGAACAAATGTTTATCTCCTCGTATGAGAATCCTTTGCGATCCAATGAATATTTCATCCCTAACAAATGGTTGTATCTTTATTTGAGAAGTTTGTTGTGTGATTTGAGTTACCCAGTGACAGGTAGCTGATGATATATTTCTCATCCTACCTAGTGACAGGTAGTCGACATCCTTTTCTCGTCCTACCCAGTGACAGGTAGTTGACCTTTATTTCTTTCTCCTACCTAGTGATAGGTAGTTGAGTTTTGTTTCTCCTACCCAGTGACAGGTAGTTGAGTTTTGTGTCTCCTACCCAGTGACAGGTAGTCGAGTCTTATTTCTTGTCCTACTTAGTGACATGTAGTTGACCTCTATTTCTTTCTCCTACCCAGTGACATGTAGTCGAGTTTGTTTGTCCTATCCAGTAACAGGTAGTCGACCTTTATTTCCTTCTTCTATCCAGTGACAGGTAGTTGGTAATCTTTCAGTGTGAGTCCATTGCTTTTACTTTTTTACCCATTAGTAGGTACCCGATAATATTTCTTCACCTGTTGAGTATATCGCCTCTATTTTCTACCCATTAACTGGTAGTAGGTGATTTTTCTCATTCCTTGTTGGTTGGTTATCCTTGTTTTTACCTAGTAATCGGTAAAAGGTAATCCTTCCTCTTGATCTAGTTGCCTTTATTTTTCTACCCAGTTACTGGTAGTAGGCAATATTTGTCTCTCTTCTTTTGTGTTTATTATCGTTGTTTTCTGCTCAGTAACCGGTAGAAGGTAATTTACTTCTCTCTTCTGAAGTTGAGCATCTTCGTTATTTTCCCAATGATTGGAAGTCGACATCTCTTCCTCAGTTGAGTTGATTCCTTTCCCCCTATCAGAATAGAATCTTACTCTTTTGTTTTCCTCTTTAGAGTCACTTTTCTTTTCTTTTGTTCTCCAGCTGTTTGTTTGTCTCTTGTGGCATACTTTCCCCATAGAGGTCTTGTGTTTGCATACCATTAGCATAATCATATCATTTTATGGTCTCTTAGGGCCAAAAATTGGGTTTATGGTTATATTTAAGTCTCTTCTATGTGGTTGAGACAAAGATGTCAATCTTCATATCTCCAGATAAAAGAAACTTAAACAGGGGAAACTGTAATACCCTAATTTTTACCCCTAAGATCCGATATATCATTTACATCTCATTCCACAAATAATATCGCAAGCTTTGGTTCTCTTGCCTTCCTATGTATGTTTATTCTTGAGAGAGATCACCAAACGCTCCTATTTCCTTTTTTGTTTGATATTATTTTATGTTTATGTTTACTAACCATTAATTAAAAACCAAAAAAAGTGTTTGTTTTTCCTTTACTAACTTTTTAAGGAAGAATTTGGATCAAGTATATCAAATATTAGTCCCTCAGTTCAAATGAATTTCATCTGAACAAGGTCAAAGTTGAATATGCAAACAACTCAAAATCATCTGATCAAGGGTTTCCAAGATTTAATTGATGATTATTCAAGAGATTCCAAGGTTCATGTGTTTATTTCCTTGCCTTCTTTGGAAAGCAAAAAGAATCGAGCCAGAGCCAAGACAATATGTCAAAACGAAAATTTTCATAAATTTTGCATGTGGTAATCTATTACCAGCATTAGGGTAATCGATTAACTAGTGAGTTTTTTGTGAAAATGTATCAAATTCAAATTCTGCAGCATTTTGGCACCAATTTTCAAATATTTCATCATGAGAGTATTCTAGATCACTTCATTTTAATTCCCTACCTCATCATAATTAATTCCCACCATACACCTTCACTAATCACCACTTGATCTTAATTTTGCCTCCAAATTCAAATTCTAAGCCTAATTTTGGTTTCAAACTAAACTCCAATCCACCAAAATTTCCAAGCCTAAATCCTATAAATAGAGGCCTTATTTTATTCATTTCACAAGCTTTTGATAGCTAGATTCACCTTGTCAAATTTCTTCTTGGCTCTCTCAATTTTTTCCAACTACCAAATTCACTAAAGCTCTTTCTTCCATTGAAAGTTACTAAGTTCATAATTAGAACTTACTAATCTTTATTCTAGACCTCCATCCATTCACTTTTTCATCATTAATTCATGTAGATCAAGGTTTTGGAGTGTGGTTTTTGGAGTTGATTTGAAGAATTTTCAGATTTGAAGTGGTCAACTCTTGATCCACCATTGTTGTTCTTGATCCATCTTCCACAATATGATCTATTGTTAATTCTTGTTACTTAATCTTTGGATCTTGAAAATTTTGTTTCATTAGTGTTATTTGCTATTGTTTTACTTAAATTTTTGTGTACAATTTCATCCTTGATCATGAGGTGTTTGAAGAAATAATTGATCAAGTTTTTGCACATTTTCAAATTGATTTTTTTGCTGTTTTTTTAGTGGTAATCGATTACCAGCATTAGCGTAATCGATTACCCTGTGTCCAGATTGTGTTTTTGGCTCTGTTTTGGGACTGTTTTGATTCTTTTCTCTTCTTCTACCATTTTCCTTTTGTTTTCGATTTAGATTACACTTTTAAAGATCCTATTCCTCTTTAAATTTATTGGACTTATGATGTAGATGAAGTTGGATAAACATTCACTAATTCAAATCTATTTTTAAAGTGAATTGTTCAATTTATTTTAGGTGCTTTGAGTTAATGATATGTTTAGTGCTTTAATCCACTAAGATGAGTAGATGAACTTAAAGATGGAATGACCTTGTAATTGTGATTCAATTTGGCTTTCCCTCTCCTCTTCTCCTTTTTCTTTTGATTGACGAAAATATTCAATATCCTTGGAACTTATTTTAAGTTCTTGATGAAGATGAGATCGTTACCACTTTTCTTTTCATGCGGTATTGCTTTCGGAGAGTGATCTATATATCACTTCTCTAGAATGCATTAGCACTAACATTGTTATTGATCAGCCTCAGATAGTCGTTCTTTCTACATAAACCCGATTATGATTGCTTAACATAGCTCTACACGTGTCCCGTATCGAAAAATGACCATTCATGGCTCAAACTTATGTTTGAAAGTCCAAGTATGATTGATTATTTGTCTTGGGTCCATTACTTATGAAACTTGTTGTTAGGAGGCTTTGATTTTATCAATCCTCTAACGAGTCTTCATTAACTTTGTCCTAAGTTCATTATTTGGCCATTGTTGATCATTTTTTCTAACAACTAATCAATAACTTACTAACAATATTATTGTACTAATTTTGTTTATGTTTCCTTCTTGCTCCCTATCTCTCTTTTATTTTTATGCTCCATTATTATCATCTCATATCATATTATTGTTTATGTTTCTGCTCTTTTTTTTTCTTTTGTCCACTTGGACCATATCTTGTTCAAAACACTAATAAAGGATTAAACCTCTAAAAAACTTGGTGCTCTTAATTTTCTGGTTATGCTTATGGATGGACTTAGACCTTGGACGTCTTGAATTATTCTTAGACCCTTGGACTTAGAATTATGACCATTTCTTTATGCTTAGAGTATTATGGATCTTTGCCTTTATTTGACTTGATCATTTGCTTATACTTCAAGGCAGGTGGAATTCTTATTTTGCTTGCTATGAAGTGTGCTATAATTCGGTTAGACCGTTCTTATCCTTAGCTTTTATCTTTATGCAATAGGATAGTCCCTTCATCTGTTCCTCTTCTTAAATTTTAAAAATCTTCTCCCTTTTTCAAAAAACCTCTCGTTTTCAAAACTTACACCTCTTTCATAAAAAACCTTGACTTTTGTCAAGTGATGTTCAAACTTTGTTTTCTTCAATAAATGTCAATCAATGTTAATCATACTTTGATTAATTTCAAAAAGATATAAAAAAACACTTCACCTCATTCAAACTTTTTGTGTCTTTATGCACTCTTCATTTAAAACTTTTCATAAAGTTTAGACATGATTCATTTTCATAGTTGAGATGTAATTCTCCTATTCTCCGTAGCATTTAAGATATTGACATTTTCCACTTATATTTTGAGTGATAGACTTGTTGATTTTAATCCATGCAAAATACTCCATCTTTAGGTGATGCAAATGTTGTCTTATACTTGTGAGCGGCTAGTCGTAGTTTTTTCCTTAAAATGACGACTTACACCCTAATAGAGGCCCAAAAGGTTTTGAAAAGGTAATGAGTCTTACACCCTAATAGAGGCCCAAAAGATTGAAAATGTAATGTAATGGGTCTTACACTCTAATAGAGGCCCAAAAGTTTTGAAAATGTAATGGGTCTTACACTCTAATAGTGGCCCAAAAGTTTTGAAAATATAATGGGTCTTACACTCTAATAGAGGCCCAGAAAGTTTGAAAAAATATGTGAATGTTCATTAAACAGAAAGATATATTTATCATGGTAAGAGTTTATGAAGGAAATACTTGAACATGTGAGAATTTAAATCATGGGAGCAATTACAGAGAAGTTCAAGCAAGTATATGCATTCAAGATGAATCAAAGAACCAATGAAAATAGTAAGGGTAACAACCAAGCATACTTTAACAAAAAAGAAGATGTTCATGACAACAACATGTGTATGAAGGTGTAAGCATACAAGAGATGGCATGTGAGAATACTTAAAGATGACAAGTTTAAAGTTTAAACATCATGTGAACAAATTAAGACATTACTTAAACATTTAAGCATGGATACAAGTTGAACATTTTAAGACAAGTTGGTAACAACCAAACATGGATATTAGGGTTCAAACATGGTCATAAGTAATTAAGAACATCACAAAGAGTTTAGGCAGACACACATGTATTCAAAATCACTTTCAAGACAAAATTCAAGTGTATGAGGATACATAAACATGGTAAAAGCAACACAAAGGCAAACATGCACATCATGGTCATGTAAACATGGAAAAACCATCTCATGTTAAGGCAAAATAGTCAAGAAAATAGCTTTTGGTATGGACAAAGTTCAACATATACTTTTAATATGTAAACATGCATCAAAAAGGTATAAAACTCAAGTAATAACACAATGCACAAGTTTACAAGATCAAACAATATTTCTAAAAAGTGTATGTGATCCATACAAAGCAGCATGTACAAGGGAAAGTAAGGGAACACTTAAAAGAATAAAAATAACTTCATGGAAACCCTAAAATGACCATATACTTTGAACATTCATAAATGCATAAAAAATGATTATTTTTGGTGTTTTCTTTTTAAAAACAGAAAATAGGCATTATCACGAACAATTTGCAAAAAGAATGGGTTCAAAATGATAAAAAAATGAGAAAGTTATGATCAATTGAATTTACAAAGAAATACAAGAAAATAAGTCATTAAAAATAATAGGGAATGGTCCCCATGGGTGTTGAACCCACGCCACTCATATTCTGGCTCAAAACCTTAGCCAACTCAACTAAGCGCACAATGTGATAACTAGGGAGGCATGATATTATATTTGTTATTCAGTTGAAATTCCAGAAAAAATAAAAAGAACTGGGGCAAGGGAGGATTCTAACCTAGCTCAGGCAGTGATAAGGTACTAACGCGCACAAGTTAAACCACTAAGGGTGATACATCCATTGTATCACCTCTAACCATTAAATAATATGCCTAGCAAGCTTGGTCTGGCCAGAATAAAAGGACGCCCAAGGTTGGTCATACCCATAATTTTGAGGTTTTGTGTCATTTGCAGAACTAACCATAACTTGGTCATTTCTCCATGAAAATGGATGAAAAAAATGAAACTTCCTTGAAATTTCCTAAGGAATATAATGATGCAATTGGTTTTATCTAAAGATGCTCTCATTTTAAAACTCGAAGGCTATACTAAAAATGACCTATTCTTGCAAGTTCAACATAACAGTCATGTATATTCAAATATAGTACTCAAAAATTGTTCAAACACAACACATATGATATGTCAAGCATGACTAAAATCAATGAACATCAAAGCAAAACATATTTTGTAAAGTTCAAGTTTTTTAGGAACTTACCTCTTGAAGCACAAAGCCAAAACTCCAACATACTTGCTACAGAAGTAAATGAATGCCTTGGACACTTCAAATAAACCCATAGGAAGCTTTTAGGATGCTTGAAATCAAAAGAAAATATCTGGTATAGAAGGTGGCCTCTTCTTGCAAAGTGGTCAAAAATGACCAAAATGGAACCTTCACCAAATGACGTTACAGTTGAGAAACTATTGTTGGAAAAGCTTAGGGATTTTATTTATAGTGTGTTTGAAGTGTTGGATGGTTTTGAAATAGACAGAATAAAGACATGGCTTGTGAAATGCAAAAATTCAAAAATATAAGGTTTTGATAGTTGAATTTATTATTTTGGTGTTTGGAGGAGAAGAAGAAGGTTTGAACAACTTCAAGGGATGATTTGTGACGTGTTTGGGTAGTTTTTTTAGTGGTTTAATCTCTGGTTTTGAAAATTCTATTCTCACTCTTTGGAAATTTAAAATTTTGAAGTGAAAGAGGAAGAATGAGAAAACAAGTATTGTGATCATTTTGGTGTGTTTTGAAACATCATATGTGGTCTCTATTTATAGGGGAGAAGGTTTGTTTTAGAGGAATAGTGATGGTTTGAAGGATGAGCTCAATGTCCAATGGTTTTGGAAATGCATAATTACTTCTAACTCAAGATAACTTATCTCTTCCACTAGCCTAACTCTTCTTTTGACCAATTTCACATTCTGCAGAGGTGCTTATTTTTGTTTAAGAGTGCATCTTAACTGGTGAGAGTGGTTTGTAGAAGCATGCTTTAGTCTCAAGTTTTGATGATGTCAATACTACTCAAGGTCATCTCTTGATTGCAAAAAGACAAGCCGTTCAAAGTTATCAAGATCAAGTCAAGCTATCTTTCAAGTCAAGCTACATATGGAACTATGATTCTTCCAGACTTGGCTGCATTACTGGTATATCAAATCCACCCTTATAATTTGATATACAAGTGTTCAAAAACATCAATCATTTTTGCATAATACATAAGCATTTTTTTGAAACCTTAAAATGGTATAACATTAATTTTTAAAAAAAGCATTTTTCTGAAAATTAGCAGTGTTAACCGATTAACCATATAGGTTAACCGGTTAACCAATTTGAATTTTGAATTTTCTGGGCTAACGTACCAGTGTTAACCGATTAACCATATGGGTTAACCGATTAACACTGAACGTGCAGTGAAAAATTGCTTTGTTTCAAGTTCAAAAATTATTTAAAAATTCATACCATTTCATATTTTTGATGACTACTCATTGTACCTTTCTGAAAGGGTATTTTACTCATATAAATTCTGAGTTTTTCAATTTTGAAAAATATAGAACATAACACAAAAACTTTTCAATCTCCAAACACTTTCTACATTCATTTTCAAAGTGTCTTAGAATCAAATTCACTTTTTTTAAAAACTTTCATTAAGTGTTCATATGTGCATAAATTTCATATTCATCCTTGAACACTTGTATTGAAAATTGTAAGAGTGAATTCTGATCATTTGGAGAAGATCAACTTTGATATCATTACTCTCAAATTCAAATCTTTACAAACTTGTGTATATTGACTTGTGATCCAGGATTGTTGGACACAAGGGTGAGTGTTTACAAGAGGATTGTTCTTGTACACTTGTTAGTTTTATTGTTTGATAGTAGGCCTCACCGGTTGATGGTGTGATAGGTTGTACTTTATTAAACAATAGTGAGAATTCTCTTTCATGTTGAAAGGGGAGTGGAGTACTCTCGGATTGTGAGGGGAACCACTATAAATCCTGGTGTCCATTGTTTTTTTATCTTTCTTCTTCTGCTTTCATATCCAAAAACACAAACCAGTGATATTTCAAAATACCATAAAAACCGGAAAAATTTCAAAAGTCCTATTTCACCCCCCCCCCCCCCCCCCTCTTAGGCATACTCTGTTCTTACAATTGGCATCAGAGCAGGTTAAGGTAACCTGTTCCTAACGATTCAGTATGGCTTCCGCAAGTACCAACCCGGTTTTCAAAGATGGTGGAAGTAGTAACAAACCACCACTCTTTTCTGGAGAATACTTTGATTTTTGGAAAATCCGTATGAAGGCACATCTTGAGGCTCAAGGAGATGGTATATGGGAAACCGTTGAAACTGGTCCACATGTTCCTACAAGTGTGGTAAATGGTGTTGGAACCCCAAAGATTAAATCCTCATATGATGAAGATGACAAGAAGAGAATCTTGAATGAGAAGAAAGCAATCAACATACTTCAAAGCGCTCTCAGTATGGATGAATTCTTTCGTATATCACAGTGTAAATCGGCAAAATAGATTTGGGATACCTTGGTAGAAACGCATGAAGGAACAGCAGAAGTAAAAAGATCAAGACTTAACACGTTAAGTCAAGAATATGAGATGTTCCGTATGCAGCCCGGTGAATCTATTGTTGCCTTGCAAAAGAGGTTCGTTCATCTAACAAATCACCTGATTGCTCTTGGGAAGACCTTCACCAACGATGATCTCAACTTAAAAGTCCTAAGATCCTTAACAAGAGAATGGCAACCAAAGGTGACCGCCATTTCGGAAAAGAAAAGTCTTTCAACAATGACATCCGCTTCATTATTCGGGAAACTTCAAGAGCATGAACTGGAACTTGGAAGGCTTGAGAAACATGAAAGTCAAGACAAGAAGTCCAAAGGAATTGCCTTGAAGACTGACACAAAGGATGACAAAATTGACGAATCTTCCGAAGACGAAAATTTCATGCTTCTAGTAAAGAAGCTTGGTAAGTTTTTCAATAATAATAAAACTTCTTCTTTTTCTAAAAAGAATAGACATTTCAGGAAAAAGGAGGCATCCACATCAAACCAAGAAATTACATGTTATGAATGTGGAAAACAAGGTCACATAAAGCCAGACTGCCCAAAACTCGCAAATAAAGGAAAATTCAAGGGCAAGAAGGATTTCAAAACAAAGAAGGCTTATGTCGCATGGGACGACAACGAAGTGAGTTCATCATCGGAATCAGATAGCGATGAAAGCGCAAATATTGCCTTAATGGCCTCTCACCATTTCGATGATGAAAATGAGGTTAGTAGTAATTTTTCTGTCTATGATAATGATGCACAAGAAGTTATAGATGAACTTCTAAAATAGTGCAAGACTTTGTATAAAGACATCTCATCACAAAAGAAAAGAATTTTAATTTTAGAAAAACAAAATTCTGATCTCTTAAAAAATATTGAAGATGAAAAACAAAAAGTGATGGATGAAAAACAAAGTCTTGTATGTAAGAATTGTGAGTCTTTGTCTTTTCAAATTGTTCAACTTAAAAGAGTTTTAGAAAGATACGAAAAAGGTCAAATTGGCTTGGAAGAGATTCTTAAACATCAAAGGTATCCTAATGATAAAAGTGGATTGGGATATTCTAAATTTTCAAAACCAAGCACCAATAAGACCATTTTCGTAAGAGCAAGTGAACAAATTGTGAAGGAAGAGACAAGCACTTCTAAAACTCAGCATCAAAATCATAACAAGAAAAGAATTAATAAGAAAAAGAATCATATTCCTAGATATAGAAGTCATTTTCAACCTACATGTTTTTATTGTGGTATTAAAGGGCACACACCTAATGCCTGCTATGTACGTAATATTGGTATTGCAAAGGGGCATTATGTGTGGGTGGAAAAGGGTACTAACTATCAAGGACCCAAAGCAATTTGGGTACCTAACACTACCTAATTTTGTTTTGTAGGTATGCTTGAAGACAACCACAAATCAATGGTATCTTGATAGTGGCTACTCGAAGCATATGACGGGAGATATAAACAAATTTTCAAGTCTATCATTAAAGGCCAAAGGATACGTCACTTACGGTGATGATAATAAAGGAAAAATTCTTGGAGTTGGAACCATTGATGCACCTCCATGTACAATCATCGAAGACGTTCTTTTTGTTGAAGGCCTTAAGCATAACCTGCTTAGCATCAGTCAATTTTGTGACAAAGGGTTCAAAATCAACTTCACAAAGGAGGAATGCTTGATCGAACACGAAGTCACTCATGAGATTCTGCTAAAAGGTAAAAGATATAATAATATTTTTATGATTTATTTTGATGACTCTTCCTTGAAGGTAAAGTGTCTTATGGCGAACAACAACGAGGCATGGCTTTGGCATAAAAGATTTGCTCACATTCACATGGAGCATTTAAACAAATTAATCAAGCATGATCTGGTTGTTGGGCTTCCGAAGATAAAATTCATCAAGGATAAATTATGCGATGCATGTCAAAAGGGAAAACAGACCAAGACAACTTTCAAATCCAAGCAAGTGGTTTCTACATCAAGACCACTTCAATTGTTGCACATGGATCTTTTTGGTCCATCAAGAACGAAGAGCTTTGGAGGTAGTATGTATGCTTTGGTTATTGTTGATGATTTTTCTCGATATACCTGGACAATGTTTTTAGTGCAGAAAAATGATGCGTTTAAAGCATTCAAAAAGTATGCAAAACAAATTCAAAACGAGAAGTCACTCACTATAGCCTCCATAAGAAGTGACCACGGTGGAGAATTTCAAAATTCAGACTTTGAAGAATTTTGCGAAGAACATGGAATTTCTCATAATTTTTCGGCACCAAGAACTCCTCAACAAAACGGCGTCGTAGAACGGAAGAATCGTTCACTAGTTGAACTTACTAGAACAATGCTCAGCGACACAAATCTTCCAAAATATTTTTGGGCAGAAGCAGTAAGCACGACATGCTTTGTAAGCAACCGCGTGAATATTCGACCGCTACTCAAAAAGACTCCGTATGAGTTGTTCAAGGGAAGGAAATCGAATATATCATTCTTCCACATATTTGGCTGCAAATGCTTCGTTCTCAACAACAATAAGGACAATCTCGGTAAGTTGGATGAGAAGTCCGACGAAGGTATCTTTCTTGGTTACTCTCTTTATAGTAAAGCTTTTAGAATTTTTAATAAAAGAACTCTTACCATTGAAGAGTCCATTCATGTTTCGTTTGATGAGACTAACCCCTCGAAAGAGGATAATATTTTTTTGGATGATGATGATGATTTTGTAGATACTTCACAAAATGAAGAAATTGTTTCAAAAGATCAAACAATATTACAAGAAGATGTTACTCAAGAAAATCAAGATCTTCCGAAAGAATGGAGAACACACATAGATCACCCAATTGATAAAGTTATTGGTGATATTAGTCAAGGCGTTGCAACTCGACTTAATTTAAAGGATGCTTGTCTCAACATGGCGTTTGTATCTCAAATTGAACCATCAAAGATCGATGAAGCTTTAGGCGACGACCAATGGATTATAGCAATGCAAGAAGAACTTAATCAATTTGAAAGAAATCAAGTTTGGACCCTTGTACCAAGACCGGACAATAAGCATATTATAGGAACCAGATGGGTGTTCAAGAACAAACTTGACGAGAATGGGATTATAGTTCGTAACAAGGCAAGATTGGTCGCACAAGGCTACAACCAGGAGGAAGGAATTGATTTTGATGAAACATTCGCTCCGGTAGCAAGGTTAGAAGCAATTAGATTACTACTTGCTTACGCGTGTTCTATGAATTTTCAGTTATTCCAGATGGATGTCAAAAGCGCTTTCCTGAATGGGTACATTAATGAGGAAGTCTACGTCAAACAACCTCCGGGTTTTGAAGACTTCAAAAATCCCTCACATGTTTTCAAACTGAAGAAGGCTCTCTACGGTTTAAAACAAGCACCACGAGCATGGTATGATCGCCTTAGCAACTTCTTATGTGAGAAAGGATTTACAAAAGGAAAGGTTGACAAGACGCTGTTTATTAAGAAAATCAAGGGTAACACCTTGTTAGTACAAGTCTACGTCGATGACATCATTTTTGGATCAACAAACAAAGAACTCTGCGAAGAATTCTCACTCATGATGCGAGAAGAATTTGAGATGTCCATGATGGGAAAGTTAAATTATTTCCTTGGACTACAAATCAAGCAAACCAAGGATGGAATCTTTCTCAACCAATCCAAGTACTGTAAGGAATTAATAAAGAAATTCGATATGGATAGTTGCAAGATGATGTCTACTCCTATGGGATCCGGAACGTATGTTGATCAAGATGAATCTGGTACTCCAATTGATATTACTAAATATCGAGGTATGATTGGTTCATTACTATACTTGACGGCAAGCCGTCCTGATATTATGTTTAGTGTTTGTTTGTGTGCGTGCTTCCAAGCAAATCCGAAGGAATCGCATCTCACTGCTGTGAAGAGAATTATCAAGTATCTCAAAGGAACGACCAACGTCGGATTATGGTATCCTAAAGGTAGTACTTGTTCCTTAGTTGGTTATTCTGACGCTGACTATGCAGGATGCAAAACCGATAGGAAAAGTACAAGTGGTACATGTCATATTCTCGGAAATGCTCTAGTATCATGGGCCTGCAAGAAGCAAGCTTGTGTAGCACTCAGCACCGCCGAAGCAGAATACATCGCCGCAGGAAGTTGCTGTGCACAGATTTTATGGCTGAAACAACAACTTCTGGATTATGGTGTTGACCTCGGATGCATTCCTCTACGATGTGACAATACTAGTGCCATAAATATCACAAAGAATCCGGTTATGCATTCCAGAACAAAGCACATCGATATCCGGCATCATTTCCTTCGAGATCACGTATTAAACGGAGATGTTGATGTTACTTTCGTCGACACACACAACCAACTCGCCGACATCTTCACCAAGCCTTTGGCAAAAGAATCATTCTACAAAATTCGGAGAGAACTTGGGATTCTTGATGAAGGTGACATCTGATCTTTTTCTCTATTATGTGTATGCATTATTTGTGTTTTGTTTTCATGTATATGCATTCTGTTTTTTATGTATTTTTCAAAAATTCGAGCATGTTAATCGATTAACCATATGGGTTAACCGATTAACACTGTTGAATTTTCAATTCTGATTAAATTTTTTAATGTGTTAACCGATTAACCTATATGGTTAACCGATTAACACTGTTAATTTTTCAAAAAAATCAAAAACGAAAATTAATTAAATTTTTGAAAATTTTATATTTTTCTTTATATATTTTGTGTGGTCCATATTCTCTTAAATATCCAAATCCATATCCAAAATCCACATTCCCTCTTAAAATCCTAACTTCTCTCTCCCACTCTTAAAAGTTGGAAAAACTCCCCACAACTTCTCAAACCTTAACTTCCTCAGAACCCACAACCCCAGTTCTCTTAAACCTCCATCCATGGCTTCAGCATCAAACCGTGGCAAGGGAAAACTTCCAGAACATCATTCTGCATCAGAATCAGATGACCACAGTATTCCAATGGAAACCACCAAAAAGAGACTGATGGATTTCAAAGTTCGTGTTCGTCAACTTATGCCGGTAAAGTATGTGAATCTTCGAGCTTTTCCTGCAATATCTTTTGATTTTCCTACTCTGCTGGAATATCAGCGTATCGACAAGTTCGTCACCAACTCTGGTATTATCTATCCTGATCTGGTTAAAGCTTTTATGAATAAAATGTCTGTATATCTGGACATGGATGAGAACCACATGATTCGGTCCACCATTAGAGATCATGAGTTTGTTGAGAATTTATCCACCCTTGCTAGACACCTTAAGATTCCATCAAAAGGATGCTTCCTGAGGAAAGATGTAAACCATGTAGATGGACCCTGGGCAAACTATGATAAAATGGAGTATTACTATCAGATTTGCAGGTTCCCAAAAGAAACCGTTATTGCAAACTCTCGCACCGCTCGTATGCTGTGTTATGCCAAGAATCTGACAGTATCTGATCGAATGCTTCACTACATTATCTGCTATGTCCTCATTCCAAAAGACTCAAATCACTCTCAGATCAACGACTTGGAAATGCAGCTGATCTTTGCTATTAAGAATCGCATCAGAGTCAATTGGATTTTGACTATTATGTATCATCTGCAGCAACAACTTCATTGCATTACCCGGCTGCCGTATGCTCGCTTGGTCTCTAGAATTCTGGAATTAACTGAACTTGACCTCAACAGAGAACCATCCTCCAAGATGAAACCTACAACTAATGAGATCAATGAGATTAATATTGTGAAGAATACTGGAATCATCAAGGCGGCTGACGGTACCTACAGGTATACTGATGACGGTCCTGTCCATCACGCTTATCCAATGCCTGAAGGGGGTCTTACCAGTGAGTTTCTCTACACAACCATGATGAACCAACATCGAGAATCCATGAATATGCATAGAGAGACCTCCCGAGCAATTGCCTCCCTCAGAAACCTCATTCTTAACCCTCCACATTCCAACACCCGAGTTGTGGACGACGAGATTGAAGAAGAGGTTGATAGTGATGAAGAAGAAGAGGAGGAGGATATGGCGGATGAGGATTTTTAGAGAATATGCTGCTGCTGTTGTTTTTATTGCTTTGCTTTCTAGTCTTAAGTTTTTATGCTTTCATTTGAACTATGTTTTATTGTAACAAGTACAATTTCTATTTGCTGCATTTTATATGTACTACTGTTTGTGCTTTGTGTTTACTTGGATTTGCATGTGCTTATTACTATATATGCTGCTATCTTGTGATTTCTTTGAAAGCTCTTCCTTTTTGCTGATGTCAAAGGGGAAGAAGAGCTTGGTTCTGTTAATGTCTCTCTGTGTGCAGATTTGTTTTCCCTCCGTTAAGATAGGGGGAGTTGCTAGACATAGGGGGAGAACCAGATCAAGAACCAAGAGATATCGCACAACATTTTTTATTGTCATCATCAAAAAGGGGGAGAATGTAGAAGCATGCTTCAGTCTCAAGTTTTGATAATGTCAATACTACTCAAGGTCATCTCTTGATTGCAAAAAGACAAGCCGTTCAAAGTTATCAAGATCAAGTCAAGCTATCTTTCAAGTCAAGCTACATATGGAACTATGATTCTTCCAGACTTGGCTGCATTACTGGTATATCAAATCCACCCTTATAATTTGATATACAAGTGTTCAAAAACATCAATCATTTTTGCATAATACATAAGCATTTTTTTGAAACCTTAAAATGGTATAACATTAATTTTTAAAAAAAGCATTTTTCTGAAAATTAGCAGTGTTAACCGATTAACCATATAGGTTAACCGGTTAACCAATTTGAATTTTGAATTTTCTGGGCCTACGTACCAGTGTTAACCGATTAACCATATGGGTTAACCGATTAACACTGAACGTGCAGTGAAAAATTGCTTTGTTTCAAGTTCAAAAATTATTTAAAAATTCATACCATTTCATATTTTTGATGACTACTCATTGTACCTTTCTGAAAGGGTATTTTACTCATATAAATTCTGAGTTTTTCAATTTTGAAAAATATAGAACATAACACAAAAACTTTTCAATCTCCAAACACTTTCTACATTCATTTTCAAAGTGTCTTAGAATCAAATTCACTTTTTTTAAAAACTTTCATTAAGTGTTCATATGTGCATAAATTTCATATTCATCCTTGAACACTTGTATTGAAAATTGTAAGAGTGAATTCTGATCATTTGGAGAAGATCAACTTTGATATCATTACTCTTAAATTCAAATCTTTACAAACTTGTGTATATTGACTTGTGATCCAGGATTGTTGGACACAAGGGTGAGTGTTTACAAGAGGATTGTTCTTGTACACTTGTTAGTTTTATTGTTTGATAGTAGGCCTCACCGGTTGATGGTGTGATAGGTTGTACTTTATTAAACAATAGTGAGAATTCTCTTTCATGTTGAAAGGGGAGTGGAGTACTCTCGGATTGTGAGGGGAACCACTATAAATCCTGGTGTCCGTTGTTTTTTTATCTTTCTTCTTCTGCTTTCATATCCAAAAACACAAACCAGTGATATTTCAAAATACCATAAAAACCGGAAAAATTTCAAAAGTCCTAATTCACCCCCCCCCCCCTCTTAGGCATACTCTGTTCTTACATGGTTTCTTTAACAATGCACTATTTCACATAAATGCCTCTTGAATCTAAGGCTTAAAGTGATAATGTATCATCATTTCAAAGGGATTCCTCTTGACTTAGTGACTCTATCTTGAAGGTTTTAGATGATTCATTTAGATTCTTATTAAATAAGCATTGTATAATCATCACACTTGGACTCAATAAATCGTGCACCACAAGTAATGCTAAATCTGCCTTACCAAAACAGTTGCATCAAGGCATATTGTGCACTCCATATCTCCTTGCTCAAATGGAATTAGATTGTGTTATTGGAAATTTTGGAAAGATGAGATGTCATACTTAAACTTTTATGTTTGAGGTTTGCCTTAGATAATTATGGATCATGCAGAAAAATGGCCTCAAGTTTGGCTAAAACACAAAATAGATTTTGTCCCAAAATTTTCTAAGTGTCAAGGTTCAAAAAGTCTTGAAACCCTAACTTCATGGCCTTGTATTTCAAAATATATGCATTTTTTTTGGGAATCCACCCTAAGTGATAAATTTGTAGTATGTAACAAGCTCTTCTATTTTATCTTTGGATCAAAGAAAATGGTTACTTGTTTTGGAATTTATGCCTTTGCAAAGTTTGTACCAAATTAGGGTTTTCTTCATAACTTAGAAAATTTTCATTTCTTCATGGTTGCCCTCTTTACAAGTAACCTTACTTTTCTTGATTTTTATTGATCAATCATGACTAAAATCACATATTATCATTATTCTTGACTTGAAGAAACCATGGTTGACCAAAAACTTCAAAAGTCAAACTTGATTTTGGGCACAATTGACTTTTATATCAAATGAACTTTGATTTTTTGATCTCTTATTAAAATCAAACTCTTTTGATCTCATTATAATAATAGTTATTATAATAATATATAATATTATTATGGATCATGTGAATTGGGTTTTAGCCCGCAGCCCACAAGAGAGTCTATAAAAGGAACCCTTGTGATGAAGCTTTCACTTGATGCAATTTCGTTTTTGATTCTCTTTTCTCACTCAAATAATTCCGTTCGTAAGCAGCTAGCACTGTGACCGGAAGCTGTTCGTGTGGACTGAGTAGAGGCGTTGCACTTCATCAACGCTTGTGATCGCTGCATCAAAGATCTGAATCGCCACAAAGAGGTAACGATTCTATCACTGACCATGCTCATTCGTAAGGATCACTAAACTATTATTATAATAAATATATTTATTTTATTATTATTTTATAACCATTATAAAATAACAATAATTATTATTATATTATCCGAATTTCTATTTTTCACTTAAGTGCACCGTACCTTACGGTGTTCCTTTTTGATTTCTCTATCTCTCATCAAACTGTCCTTATGTGTGTGACCCTGTAGGATTTCGTAACGTTGGTAATTATATTAAATTATATATTTAACATAATAAACAGTAAGCGGTATCTAGCAACACATCACTGCTACCCAAGTCACGAAAATGTCATGTAATCTGACAAAACCTTTTTCGTGATAATATATGTTTGTACAATTACCCTTTTGCCCCTATGTCTATATTGAACACAAGGCATACACTGTGTCATCCTTGTCCAGTTCAATATTGGGCCCTTAGACATTTCTCCTGTTATGCAGGATTGGCAAATTCCATCTAGGACACTCATGTCCCTCAGCATGCTTCGTGGAGTGCCCATCAACTGTCTTTATGATCATCCAGTTACGGATAATGTTTGATCAGCAATAAAGCACCCGACTCTACATCTAGGGTCCATAGTGGTTTCAGGTCGAAGGGTGGTAATACACCATTATCACCATGAGAATAACTTATGACACTTTGCATAACATACTATGTAGTATTCTCATAGCGGGTCAATCCGGTATAAATATTACTCCTAATATTTATACCTATGTCAAGACTTGATAACTCTTTATCCATGATCCATGAGATATGATCATCAGTCTATCTTCATAATAGTCTCAATGCTTTTAATGTTATCCCACTTTGCAATAAAGCTTGACTACGGATATTTTAAGAATAATGTCTTTATGTTTAATGGGATCTCATGATTAAGTCACACTTAACATTTCATTAAACAGACTAACTATTCTAGGGACTTTATTATTCTGAAAGACAAACATAATAAAGAAATGCCTTTTATTATTAAACGAATAATCCGATACAAGTACCAAAAAGTATTGGCCTCTAGGGCTTACACCAACAAAGAAAACTCTGACTCCTGCTCAAAAGAAAATTTACAGAAAGCATCATAGAGTCAGGGGTATTCTGGTGGATGCTCTGCCACATGCTGAGTATTTGAAAATCATTGATAAGTCTTCTGCAAAGACTATCTTTGAATCTCTATGCTCTACCTATGAAGGAAATCAGCAAGTTAGAGAAGAAAAAGATAACTTATTGGTACAGAAGTACGAACTGTTCAAAATGAAGGATGATGAGGATATTGAAACCATGTTCTCCGGGTTTCAAACTCTCATATCAGTCATTCAAGTGCTGAACAAGAGCTATTCTACAATAGATCATGCAAAGAAGATTCTAAGAAGTCGTCCTCACAAATTTAGACCTAAAGTAAGAACTAATCAGAAAGCTAAGGACCTGAATACACTGTCTCTTGAAATTCTAATCAGCAATCTTCAAAGTCATGAGATTGAACTAAATGGAGATGAGTCTTCAAAGAAAGATTTAATGCCAAAAATACCTTCCATATCGAAGATATTCTGCATATTGTACGACATACCTACCTCGACCACTTTCCCCACGAATGCCTTATTTAATCTCTGAAACATTGATGAAGCGTCGTAGTTGAACTTCAAGGATCGTGGAAGATCCTCCACAACCTCCTCCCGATTCTGCACAACTGCAGCAAAGGATCTAGAACCCCTACCAACTTGATTGCCATTAACAACTATCTTCAGACTTCCCTCAGCCTAGACCTTCAAAGCTGCCACCGCTTTCACAGTTCCATTCGAACCTTTCTGAAAACGAGGTAAGTTGATAAAAGTCTTCTTATTATTAAGAAAAATATTGCTGAGCTTCACCGCTAACCGCTTTTCTTCTATCACATCAAATAAACGCACAAACCCAAACTTATTACGACACTTATCTCTCCGGCCCAGAATGATAACCTCGTCCACATCCCCATATCCTTCAAAGACCTTGTACAACTCCCTATCTGTCATGACTTAATGACCTATCCACCTTAAACTTCTACATTGACCTAAAAGGAAATTTTAAATCATTATTTAAATTATCTAATTGAACACTTTCAAAATCTTAATTGAATGGTTCGTTAATCCTAGACATATAATATCTCCTCCTTAAACTTGTAGGAAACATACCAACTAATTAAAGCCCTGATAAATAATTTGTGAAAAATATAATAAAAAGAAAATCAAAACAAACAAAAAATATTGTAATGTTTAGAGATCCATTACAAATATTTCAGCAAAAACAAACAACATCATTGAATAATAGGTTGTTGTGTTTATAGAAGAACTCTTTAAAATGATCAAGTAAATAGAAAAATGAAAGAAATCAAATAAAGTTGGTAGTACAAAAAAATAGATATCAATGCATCGAAAAGTTGTTTGTATGGCGTTTGTGTTGAGGATACTTTTATGGTGGCTGCCTCTAAATTCTTAGCTTGTTCAAAGAAGACCTTGCCATTATCTTTCCTTGGCCTTACCATTGGGGGTAATCATAGGCGCGTCGCTTTCTGGATCCCGATCATTAATAGGATTAAATGTCATTTTTCGTCTTGGAAGGGAAGATTATTATCTATTGATAGGAGAGTGACGTAATTGAATTCTGTCTTGTCTAGCACGCTGATACATTTCTTTTCTTTCTACAAAGCTCCAGTGAAGGTCTTACGACAAATTACTTCCATCCAAAGAAATTTTTTGTGGTCTAGGCTGGAAGAGAAACATGGATTGGAGTTGATCAGCTGGAAAACAGTGTGTAAACCTATTGAAGGCATCTTGTTCCGGCGTCACTTGGCCTGCTGGTATGTTTGGTTTGTTTTCGATTAAATCTGGTTATCAAACCATTGTGAATGAGCAGCTCGAGCCTTGTATGGAGAGTTCAATCATATCTGCCTTGAAAGTAACATAGCGTTCCACGTCTCCTTTAAAGGTTAAAATTTTCGCTTGGAGGTTGTTATTAAACAGGTTTCCTACACGATTTAATTTGAGAAGTATGGGTATTATTGTAAATGAGCATAAAAAGGTTTGCGTGTTCTGCTTTAGCAGCGACAAATTCTGTAATCACCTTTTCTTATCTTGTCCTAAAGTTGCAACGGTATGGGAAAAGTCTCAGCTTGGTTAGAAGTTCCTCTCCTTTTGTATACTGAATGCCATCTCCATCTTCTGGATTGAATGATCTCGCGCTCGGGGAAATGCAATAAGTCGATTGCTGGTTTAATATGGTGTGTTACTTGCTGGAGTATTTGGAGTTTTAGAAACCAAATTATCTTCAACGAAAAAATCTTTAATCCAAATGTCATTATAGATAGAATTGTTTTTATCTTTTTATCTTTTGTTGCATATTAAGAATAAACATTTTCCTAGGTGCACCTTTTATAACTGGCTAAAACACCTCTTAGATTCATTGTAATTATGTGTTTGCGGTTGTTTGTGTGCACTGGTTTCTATTTATTGGGTTGGAGTATCCATAGTACTCTCTATCAATATACTTGTGCGTGATTATAAAAAAAAAAAAAGTTGAATAAAAAAAATCATATTGAAGCCTAAAAACTGAAACCTAGCGAATATAAAAAAAAAACGTGTTAAATTTATGGAGATAATTTGAATAAAAAAAATTCTAAAAGTAGAATCTTTGTTGACCTAAAAGGGAAAATTTAGATTATTATTTAAATTACGTGATTGCGCACTTTCAAAATCTTAGATGAATGATTCATTAATCTTGACATAAGGTGTCTCGACCTTAAACTTCTTGGGAACACACAAACCAATTAGAGTTTGAATAATGATTTTTTATTGTTGCCAAATATAGTAAATATAAAAATTAATACAAAGAATGTATTGTTGTTTAGAAATCTATTACATACCACTTGGAGAAGAAATTGTGACCATATATTTGAACTATTTTAAGTGAAATTGCATATGTATAAACCTTTAAAAAAAATTGAAGTGAGAAGAAGAAATTGGTAATAGAATGTATAAATCCTATAAACTAATTGAGCTTATAAAAATAAATAAATAAATAAATAATTTGAGTTAGAAAGGTTTGGTACAAAAAGATAAAATGTATAATTTGTAAAAAAATTGAAGAAGTGAGAAGAAAAATTGATAACAGAATGTATAAACCCTAAAAAAAATTGAAGAAGTTGTGAAGACAAGTTTCTCAATCGATTTTGATGACGACATAATCCACAACATGCAAGGATGGTTTCACAACTTCAAATATATCAAGTTTCAAGCAACTCACTTTCATTTCACCATGTCAAAGCTTGATCAAGAAAGAAGTCAAGTTCTACAGATGGGAGGTATAACACTTCAGCTGTTATATACCTTACACAAGTGTTCAACTTCATCTCTTTCTTGCATTTCATGAAAAACCTTTTAAATTTCATATATGCACTTATGCCTCATTTTTGAAAATCTTGTTTCTGGAAATTTGTACTGAGTAACCGGTTACCCAAACCTGGTAACCGATTACCTGTTATAAAATTTCAATTTTTTGGTTACGTTGAGGCTAGTAACTGGTTACCCACTTATGGTAATCGATTACCACTAGCGCTGTAGGCCAGAAAGGTGCATCTTTTGACATATAAATTGTTTTCTTCTTCTTCTTGAACCATGGAATTCTTTGGCCATTATAGCTCTTCTGAAAAGGTGTTAAGAGACATATATATACCTCTAAACTCAGATTTTGAATCTCACCTTCTTGCAAAAAATTTCAAATATTTTTCATCTCTTATTTTTCCATTTTTTCTACAAGTGTCAAAATTCTGAATTTTTAAAAGAGTGAAACTTGCATACTTCAATTTTCAGAAATTCATCATAGTTTCACTCTTACTTATTTGAACACTTGTTAAGATATATAAGAGGTGCAATATCAAGAGGAAGATCAATCGAAAGATTGATATATTGAAGATAATTTCAAATCTACTCAAACAAAGTTATTCATTTATTCTTTTGATTACATACTTAGTGTTCCAGAATTGTTGGAATTAAGTTTGGAAGGTTGTTACCTTGCTGTCCAGGATTGTTGGAAGCAAGAGGTCCATATTGATAGGATTGTTCTCATTGGACTTAGTTGAAAAATTCAAGAGTGTGTTCTTGGTGGTTTGATTGATTTGTGTCTGTATAGAAAGACTAGGTAGAAAATCTTGTCTTAGGACCAAACAATATTGAAAAATCTCTTTCGTGTTGAAAGGGGACTGAAGTACTCTCGGGCTACGAGGGAAACCAAGATATATCGCCGTGTCCCTTTTACTTTCCGCATTTACCGCATTCCTCACTTAGAAAATCTTTAGGAAAAATAAAATCCTAAATGTTGATAAAAATAAAATCCTAAATGAGAAAAATAAAATATTTTAAATGAGAAAAATAAAATCCTAAAGAAAATCTTTAGGGAAACCAAGATATATCGCCGTGTCCCTTTTACTAAGTGCTTTAAAGTTCATGGGACGATGATGATAAAAATAAAATCCTAAATGAGAAAAAGGCTATCAATATTTTGCAAAGTGCTTTAAGCATGGATGAGTTCTTCCGAATTTCACAATGCATATCGGCTAAGGAAATCTGGGATACTTTGGTGGAGACTCATGAAGGAACCGATAAGGTTAAAAGATCAAGGCTGAACAAACTAAGTCAAGAATACGAGATGTTTCATATGCTGTCCAAAGAATCTATTGTTGCTCTCCAGAAAAGATTTGTTCATTTGACCAACCATTTGATTGCATTAGGTAAAACATTCTCCAATGATGAATTAAATCTAAAAGTGTTAAGATCTTTAACAAGAGATTGACAACCCAAATTTACAGCAATATCAGAGAAGAAGAGTCTCTCAACAATGACTTCTGCGTCACTTTTTAGAAAGCTTCAAGAGCACGAGTTAGAACTTGGTCGTCTTGAGAAACATGAACATCAAGAGAAAAAGTCTAAAGGAATTGCTCTAAAAGTAGATTCAAAAGAAGGACAAGACAATGATGCATCAGAGGAAGATTAAAGTTTTATGTTACTAGTTAAGAGACTTGGAAAATTCTTCAACAAAGGTGACAAACCCGTCAAATATGCAAAGAGGAAGAAACACTTCAAGAAAAGGGAGCATTTCACATAAAATCAAGATGTTACATGCTAAGAATGTGGTAAGCAAGGTCAAATTAAATCATATTATCCAAGACTTTCGAAGAAGAATGGATTCAAAGGAAAAAAGGAGACAAAGAACAAAAAGGCTTATGTTGCATGGGAGGACAATGACATTAGTTCATCATCTGAATCCGAAAGCGAAGAAAGTGAAAACTTGGCATTGATGGCTTCTCATCACTCTGACGACGAAGATGATGAGGTTAGTACTTCTTTTTCACTTTATGATAACGATGCTCAAGAGGCTATAAACGAACTATTAAATTAATGCAAAATTTTGTGTAAAACCATATCTTTACAAAAGAAACAAATATCATCTTTAAAAGAAAAAGTAAATATTATGGAAAATAATGAAAAAGATGAAAAATAAAAAATTGTTAGTGAAAAAAAACAAAACTTTGTATGCAAAAATTGTGAGTCACTTTCATTCCAAATTGTTCAACTTGAAAGAGTTCTTGAAAGATACGAAAAATGATAAATTAGTTTAGAAGGGGTCCTTAGCCAACAAAGATACTCAAACGACAAAAGTGGACTTGGATATTCAAAATTTTCTAAACCAAGTTCTAACAAGACAACCTTTGTTAAGGCTAGTGATCAAACTTCTAAAGAGAAAGTGAGCAAGCCTAAAGTTATGCATCGTCATCATAAAAAGAAAAAGGTTACAAAAAAGAAATCTTTCATTCCTAGATGTAAGAGTAATTTTGTACCTACTTATTTCTATTATGGTATTATAGGCCATACACCTAATGCATGCTATGTTAGAAATTTCATTATAGCAAGCGGGCATTATGCGTGGGTTAAAAAGGGCACTAATTATGAAGGACCCAAAGCAACTTGGGTACCTAACAAAAAGTAATATGTTTTATAGGTTTGCTTGAAGACCAATTCAAATCTTTGGTATGTTAACAATGTTTGTTCAAAGCATATGACCGGTGACATCAACAAATTTTCAAATCTAAAGCTTAAGGTCAAGGGTTATATTACCTATGGTGACAATAACAAAGGAAGGATTCTTGGCATAAGCAAAGTTGGAGCACCACCTTTCACATCTATTGAGGATGTTCTTTATGTTGATGGACTAAAGCACAACTTACTTAGCATAAGCCAATTATGTGATAAAGTATTCAAAACCAAGTTTACAAAAGATGAATGCTTGATAAGAAGACGAAGTCACTAAAGAGATAAAGTTAAAAGGTAAAAGGATCAATAACATATTTATGATTTCTCTTGACAATTTATCTTTAAAGGTTAAATGTCTCATGGCAAATAATAATAATTCATGGTTATGGCATAATAGATTTGCTCATATACACATGGAACATTTGAACAAGTTGGTCAAACATGATCTTGTTGTTGATTTTCCTAAGATAAAATTCATCAAGGATAAGTTGTGTGGCGCATGTCAAAAAGGGAAACAGACCAAATCAACTTTCAAGTAAAAAAATATGGTGTCCACAACAAGGCCACTACAATTGTTACATATGGACTTGTTTGGTCCATCAAGAACAAAGAGTTTCGGAGGTAATGTTTACGCTTTGGTTATAATTGATGATTTTTCTAGATTTTGTTGGACTTACTTTTTAGTGCAAAAAAGTGATGCTTTCAAAGCATTCAAGAAGTTTGCAAAACAAACACAAAATGAGAAATCATTAACAATTGCCTCCATAAGAAGCGACCATGGTGGGGAATTCCAAAATGTTCTTTTTGAAGAATTTTGCGAAGAATATGGAATCTCTCACAACTTCTCGGCACCAAGAACTCCCCAACAAAATGGTGTTGTAGAAAGGAATACTAGATCATTGGTAGAACTTGCAAGGACAATGCTTAGCGACTCGAATCTTCCAAAATATTTTTGGACAGAAGCGGTTAGTACGACATGATTTGTAAGTAATCGTGTTAATATTAGACCTATTCTTAAGAAGAATCCCTATGAACTTCACAAAGGGAGGAAACCTAACATTTCTTACTTTCACATTTTTGGTTGCAAGTGCTTTCTCTTGAACAATGACAAAGAAAATCTTGGTAAGTTTGACGAGAAATCTGACAAAGGCATATTTTTCGGCTACTCTCTCTCTCTCTAGTAAGACTTTTAGAATTTATAATAAAAGAACTTTAACTATTGAAGAATCTATGCATGTTAAATTTGATGAATTTAACCCTTCAAAGGAGGAAGTTATTTTGTGTGATGATGAGGATGATATTGTAGCTATTCCTAAAGAAGGTACTTCTCAATCAAATGATCAACCTAAGCATCATGAAGAATCGATTCAAAAAAAAAAATCAAAAGATGATGATCTACCTAAAGAGGTTTTGTAATGTGGCATCCTACATGTGTAACTCTGATTGTTTCCGCAAATATTTTCGTATTTTCAATTGTTATACGAATGGATAGAGTAGGGTATTATAATAGTAAGTTCAAAGAAGAGACTAGAAGATTTGTTTGAGTAAGATAGAAATATATAAGATTTGAAAGGAAGTTGAAAATTGAAATATGTGTCGGAGAGAGAAGGAGGAGAAAGATGAAAGGTGGTGTGAAATGTTGGGGTAGGGCTTTGGTGCCTTTAAGACGCCAAAGGCACATGCCTTTGTGTCTTTATCTCTCTATCATATCTTCTCATTCATCTCATTTATTTTTGTTTTCTATTTTTCTCATAAAAGAAAGTAACAAAAGTAAGGTAAGGCATGGTGTCACAAAGACACCAAAGCCATGCCCGAAATATTGACACTAAATTTGATTGAATTGACCATCATTTTGGTTCAGATTTGAGTTTAATTAGTTTAGATATGAAGAAAAGGTATGGAAAAATTATAACAGAGAATTGAAAGTTGAATGAAATGGTTAGATAAAAATATAAATTTGTTTAGAGAGAAAACATGTAATTTGTAATTGCAAAGTAACGGATAGTTGGGTATGGTTGTGAAAAACAAATTTTGAAAAATACCCTCAAATTGGTGATGTGACAATAATAGAATATTGGGTAAGATTTTTGCCACAACATATTATTTTTTATATACATAATTTGAACTATATTTTAAACTTAATAATGTGTATTTATATTATGATATTAATTAATCTTTTAATTTATTAAAAACAAATTTAAAAAACTTTCAATATTTTAAAAACGTTTTTTACAAAATTATTTTAAAAAATATAATTTTCTTTTAAAGTTAAAACAAACAAACCTAATTAAAAGAATTTTGAAATCACAAAGTTAAATTAAAATGTTTTTTTAAAAAATAAAAACTGAAATCAAAATGAAATCCAG
The DNA here is from genome assembly GCA_963859935.3 of Lathyrus sativus. Classification (NCBI taxonomy): domain Eukaryota; kingdom Viridiplantae; phylum Streptophyta; class Magnoliopsida; order Fabales; family Fabaceae; genus Lathyrus; species Lathyrus sativus. The sequence goes on from OZ012737.1 coordinate 24,964,316, forward strand.
ACCCTTATATCCATGCCATTATTATTTTTATATATTTTATATGATAGTTGACATTTAATAATATAAACTGTGGTACTTCCTTAAATATTCTATCATGTAATATTTTGCATTTATATTACTTTTGAAAAAAACTTCCAATATTCTAAATATATTATTTAAATACCCGATATATTGTACAATCAATATTTTATTAATAAAATCAAACTTTCACATAAATAATAATATATTTTGTCCATTATCATTATTACCAAACTTTGATAATTTGACATATTTAATTAATGAATAAGTTAGACAAAACATATTTAAATTAGTTTTTACTTTAAACTTTTTTTTTCATAATTAAAAAATAATTTTTTTTCTACGTCAGTCTAAATACAGGTGTCTCTTTATAAAACAACCGAAATTAACCATCTTTAGAGTAGTTTTAAATTTATAGATAACTTTATAAATAAAGTCAAAAGGTATTATTAATATAACGTAAGCTTTACTAATGCATATATATATATATATATATATATATATATATATATATATATATATATATATATATATATATATATATATATATATATATATATATATATATATATATATATATATATATATATATATATATATATATATATATATATATATATATATATATATATATATATATATATTCCATTTCTTTTATACATTTCAATTTTACCTTTTAATAAAAGTGTTTATGCTTCATATACACTCTTGAATTTAGTTCACTCTAATATATGAGGTTCATCATTGATTCACATTAAAGATGGAATTAGATATTATGTTTCATTTATTAATAACAATACTCATTATTGTTGTGTTTACCTGATGAAAAACCATTTAGAATTTGTTGAAATTTAACATATGTGTCATGCAATGGTTAAAACTCAATATGACGTTATTATAAAGTACTTACATTGTGATTTAAGTGGTAAATATATGGGTTTATGTGCTTACATATTTGATCATCAGTTGATTTTGATGATAACACCTAATGAAGCAACACTTATTACAAAAAAATTATCCATTTTACGACACTTGCACTGTGACACTTGGTTAAAAAATTTCCTTATTGCCACAATGATTATAAGCAACTGGCTTAATGTTTTTAAAGAAAATTTGGATCCTTTTCGCTCCAAAGTCCACGATAGTTACCCAAACTTCCTCTGCCTAAGTATTGCGACGAATTTTAGGTGCTTATGGGCCAACTGTCATCTTTTTTTTTATGAATAATGAAAAATAGTAGTCCACCACTTCAAATCCTGCGACACGACCGTTCACCGACTGTCGTCGTAATTCAAGGAAATTAAAAGACCGATTCAACATAATTTGGTCCCCGCATAAACAATTTTGATTTTTGTTTCTTCACATATCTTTCAAAATCTCTAAATTATCTCTCTGGTACGATTGAATCAGCAAATCCCCAAAATTTATCTTCCTCTCAAATCTTTTATTTCGTTCATTTTTGGTATATCAAGTTTGTCCTCTCGGCATATCAAATCTGTTCATCTCCTTTTGCTTTTGAATGTTAGAGTTATCTATGATAGGGGAAGTTAATTTGAAATGTCAAAGAAAAAGATCTGAAGATGGAACTTGATCAAAAAGATATATTAAGTCACATTAGTCGAATGATTTAAGTTATAATTGAAACTCTAAGTAATATTTGTATTCATCAAGGGAACTTGAAGGCCTGAAGTTGTGAAAATGTGAAAGTTTTGTTGATCTGACATTTTGCATCTTATAGTGATCAATTAAATTGTAAAAGATTAAAAGTAAGTTTTAACACCCTGTGACAATCACACACACTCTTAGAAAAGCTTTTAAAACCCTATCACTTTTTTATAAAATCTCTTGAAAACCTATCTAGACTTATTTATAATTGATTAAGGAGTAATTCTAATGAAGGAGAGTTTTTACACTATTGTAATAGATTAATGCATTCTTTTTTGGATTAAGGTTGTCATATTTTAAAAGGTTTTAATTGATTAATTGTTAAGATTAATCTATTAAAACATTAAAAAATGGCCCTTGGAGCATTTATTTTTTGAGCTAATTTTTTTCTTATATAAAGGAGGTCTCTCCTCATTTTATTTAACACTTAAATTATGATTATAAAACCTTATATTTTTTGTTATACTCTCTTTGTTTTTATTTTTTCCTTTCACAAAAATTGTAAAATCTTGTAACCGTGTTGTGCCTTATTAGCTTTTTTCGAAATTGAGATTAATTGATAAATTGTAGTTTGTATAAGACTTAAATGTTGCAAGTTAAATATCTAAAATTCTTGGGTGAAGGTTCTTGAGCTCAGCCTGTGTTAAAAGTTTTGTTTGATTATTGAAGGTTTATGAGTTGATCCTTCAAAAGCTCAAATTTGATTTGAGTGAAACTCTTAAGAGTAAATTCTTGGGAGAATAGTTAGTCTAAATGGATAGACTTATGGATATATGTACTTGCAAATATGACATCTACATCGATTATTTAGTTTTTTTAGGTTTATAACCATCTTAAGAGAAATATTTATCAATCTTGTTGTTCAAATCTTATTGGTTCAAATGATATCACTGATATGTTGATTAAGTTATGGTTCTTTATATGTTGATCAATTGATAGTGCTTGATATGTTAATCAATTTATGGTACTTGATATGTTGATCAAGTGATGATGCTTAAAGATCATAATGTCATACGCTGAGATGATCAAGTCGTATTGCAGCTGAAGTGTTTAAAGATCATATGATGCAGTGAACAATTGAATGTGATCAATTTTTTTTAATAAATTTATGGTGATCAAGTATGTGGTGTTTGAAGGTCTAGTTATTTATCTATATGTAGAAGAGAACACCTTATGTCAAGAGAAGCGACATTCCATGAAGTAGGTGAATATCTCTGATCAAGCAAATTATTTGATGAAATGTAAGAGAAAATTGTGAATTCTCATTGAGAGAAATTCTAAATTAGTTGTGAGCTAAAACAAGTTAAAAATATCATGTTTGGTTGTTGAGGTAAACCAAGTAAAACCTCTATTTGGTAGGAGAGGTCTTCGTAGTTAAAACTCTCAGTCGGTTCATAAGTTTAGCTTGTTATTAAGCTTATCATTAACAGTTATGTCAAGTCTCATCAGAAGAAGAATCAACATTCTAGTAAAGATTTAAAGTCAAAGATAATGTGACAAGGAACCACAAGCTTCAGAGTTGTGAAATAGAGGAAGTATGAAAGATCGTCGAGTCTCTGTCAAGTGATCAGTATCTATAAAGAAATAAGACTAATTATCGACTTTACTAAGGCAAATCACACACACACTTTCAACCCTTAGAAAAGGCTATTTTATTTTATGAATTTCACCAAAAAAATGTTTAAAAAGCATAACTAGTTTATTTGAGAACTATCTCATCAATTGTAAGCATGTTTTACAAAAGGATAATTGATTATACGTTAAAAAAAGTAGTCTATTATCTCATTTTGGAACACCTAAAATCGACTGGAGCACTCTCTTAGTGGTTTCCAACGGATAGAAATAAAAAAAATTTCATTTTATGATAAAATAATTCATTATGCCATCGGGATATATAGTCAATTATGAGCATTGAAAAACCCATGGATCATTTCCATATTTGAGCCACCTTTTATCTTATAAATAGAACGCTCCTTTTTACATTTCTCAACACTAGAAAACGACTTTGAGGTCTCTCTCTCTCTCTCTCTCTCTCTCTCTCTCTATATATATATATATATATATATATATATATATATATATATATATATATATATATATATATATATATATATATATATATATATATATATATATATATATATATATATATATATATATATATATATATATATATATATATATATATATATATATATATATATATATATATATATATATATATATATATATATATATATATATATATATATATATATATATAATTTTCTCGTATTTCTCTTTTTGTTTATCAGAGTAAAATCTTTATATTTGTGAGGTAGTCTTGTCGGGTGTAAGAGAAAATTGTGAAATTCTCATTGAGAGAAATTCTAAATTAGTTGTGAGCTAAAACAAGTTAAAAATACCATGTTTGGTTGTTGAGGTAAACCAAGTAAAACCTCTATTTGGTAGGAGAGGTCTTCGTAGTTAAAACTCTCAGTCGGTTCATAAGTTTAGCTTGTTATTCGAAACCCTTCTTTGGTTGTGGAAGTCTTCGCAGTTAAAACTGTGTTGGATTGGAAGATAGCCACTGAAAAACTCTAATCCTTGTATAAGGAGGTTCGTAGGAAAATCTAGTCAAAATATCACATCATAGTGGAAACCCTATAGAAGATATTATTGGGGAGAGGATTAAGTCCCTTCGTTAGAACAAACCTCTAGAATTCTGGTGTTTTTCTGTCATCTCTTAATTATTTACTTTCTAATCCTTTATTTTTGCTACAATTCTATTTTTTTAATTTCCTCTATTTTTACTATTTCTATTTTACAAAAAAAAATTAAACACTTTTTTTTGTAAAAGATTTTGTTTTGCAATGGATTTCTAAATCCACACAATTCACCCTCTCTTGCATTTTAAGACCCATGTCTAATAAGGTCGAACTTTTATGGATATATAGTGCACACTCTCTAAACTCTTCTATCTTTAATTTCTAATAATTATTTTTATTCCCTTTGTGTTTCTCTCTTCACATACTTTATTCTTCTATCTTATTCTTAACCTCTTACATAAACATTTTGAAAATTGGTTTTTTAAATATAAATTAATCAGATATTTTAAATATCATAACTCACCCCCATTTTTTTGGTGTTTAGAGTCTTTTGGTCAACATGTTATATGTCTAATAAATTATATAAATTACGTTCATATAATAGAACTATTCATCACACATAGTATACTTATACTCATCAATAGAATGTAATTGCTGAAAGAAAACATTGTCACATTATTAAGACAACTTTTTCCCTTTTGTTGACCACTTTGTTTCCATGTGAGTTTTGGGGTGGAACAATTATTAATATTGTTCATGATATTAATATAATTTCATTGCCTCTCACATAAAGTTTATCTCCATTTGAAAAATTGTATGATTTTATTCTTGATTATTCTTATTTAAAAGTCTTTGGTTATATTTTCTTTGTTCTTCGTCTACAAGTAGACACTATGCCAAAAAAGATCTTTAGTAGCGTTTTTTTTTTACCTTTAGCAGCGCTTAAAAGCGCTGCCAAAAGTGGCGCTGCTAAAGGTAAAGATAGCGCTTTTTTTATGGAAAAAGCGCTGCTAAATGCTCCCTTCAGCAACACTTTTAGCAGCACTTTTTTAGCCCTTTAGCAGCGCTTTTATAAGCGCTGCCTATTCCCCCTACCCTCCCCCTTAGAAAGCACTTTCTTAGACCCCCCCCCCCCTTTAGCAGCGCTTTTATAAAGCGTTGTCTTAGACCCCCCCTTTCCCAACCTATAGCAGCGCTTTTGTAGCGCTCTCTTTGTCCCCTTTAGCAGCGCTCTTTTGTAAAAGCGTTGTCTAATCTTCATGATTTTAAATTTTTTTTTTAAAAAAAATAATCACACTTTTTTATATATTTTTCGACAAACCCGCTTATATTACATTCCCTGCTTATAATTCAGGCCTTTATTTCAACACTCTGGCCTTATATATACAATTCAACACTTTGGCCTTTAAGTATACATTGTAATTCATCACTTTGCCCATAATCATTTTAATACACATAAACCTGCTTAAATATATTACAACAGAATCCGATCCTCAGAATTACAACATCACAAATACAGTCAATTTACATATAATTACAAATCCGTTAACTTTACAAATAGATACGACTTCCAGAAATATTATTATCCCGCATCAATATTGGATGATACATATACCTTATACAATTCTCAACTCAAGAATAAATTGACATCATTCCTCCTTTATTTCTTCCAATCCTATTTTCGAGTAAGTACCGCACTTGAATTCATCAAAGTACTACATAATATAACAGAACATGCACGATTTAGTTTTAAAACTAATTACTTAGATGAAACATCGGTTAATTATCAAAATGAATCATATAATTTATGAATTAATCCATACCATGATTGAAATCTCTATTTGACCAGAATGAATAATTTCCTTCATAAAGCGCAATACAAAATATCCGCAATCAATCCCATTGCGCTGACGAGGACACTGTAAATGGAAAAAACAAACGAACATTTATCAGGATATATAGTTTACATACTTTTATCAAGTAGGACCACTATAACAGTCAAAAATGGGAAAATATACCTGCACTCTGATCCAGCTAATGTTGTTAGCCTTGCTTTTTGGCACTGTTGCTTGTCTTTGTGCTCTGAATATTTGTATAGCTCTAACATAATATAAGCGCATATTTAGAACAATGTCACATAATAAATAAAGATATATAATTATTCAGAACAATATATCTCATCACTTACGTATGAATCATATTCTTCATATCAGAATATTTTGTTTGATCGCCATCTAATGAATCCAGATAATACACTATTTCTTTCATCGGATTAATCGTGACCAACAACCAGTGTCTGCTATAAAATAAGACAACAATTTAGACATAAATGTTATATAGAATGACATAAATTGAATAATTATAATAAATGAATTTAGAATAAAGTCATACCCATGGCCAGTATTATATGGCAACAAGAACAACTTCTCTGTAGTCGCGGCCATAAATATTTGGACTATGTAATCTTTGACTACATCTGGTGTATGATCTATTTCCCGTGAGTTGATACAGCTAGCAGATAAGAATGTGAATATGGAAGTCAAATCATGCGGGACCAACAACTTGTCATACAAGAGCCTAAAAGAAAAACATAATCAACATTAGAATATTCAGTTAAATGAGCAAATTTTAAAATGTTCAATTATTTAATTAAAATGGATCGGAGTACCTGATGTAGGAATTCATAACACCGACGCCCAATTCAGAATGTTGGAAAACCTGGTCCAAATCCTCCTTAGCAATTGTTTCGGTATATTCAAAACCGAAAATACCTTCCTCCATAGGTATTTGACGGATGCCACCCTCAGTCACATCTGTTGTTCCTACATATGTTTCAAGGCACAACCTAAATCGAGGAACAAATGCTTTTTTTGGCTCGACCTTTTTTTTGTTGGGCACCTTGGAAGATTCAGGCATCTTACCCTTGCTGACTTGTTGCAACTGTTGATCATGAACCTAAAAGTCATACAAGTTCAGTAATTAATGTATAATAAGATAATCATGTAACTGTAGTAGTACCTGTTTCTTTGATGCAACTGAATCGGTTTTCCGCACAATGATTCCCTTATCTTTTGATTTGGATTTTGTAGGAGTCTAAGATCATCATGTAAATAAGAAAATGTAAGAATAACTTTCATCTATGGGTCGTAAAACATTTGAATATTACAAGGTTCATAATGGTGTTCAACATACCTCATCATCCATGAAAATGAGATTTGTCGGCCATGCAACATACGCTCCTATTGCGTCTCCCACCACTATTGCGTCTGAAACAGCATCTGTTAAAGGCAAAAACGCACCCCCCTCTAACGCAATATCAACCGATACTTTCAAATATCCAGCAGGGAGTGGTTTATGGTGAAGTAAGTCTCCCACAGTGTTATGCACCTTTCCCTTGCCAATGCGATAAGTCGGTGACGATAAATATTGGCGACAAGGTGAAATGCCCTGAACAAATAATGATGCCGATTAATGTGTTAATTAAGAAAATTGTGCTAAATTAATTTCAATGTAATATATACAATTACCTCTGGAAGCTTCTGCGGATAATTGATACTATCTTTGTCACTAGTATCTTTACCCTGATCTGGACCGCGTCTTTCCGACATGTATCTTTCTTTGTCCTTCTGTAATTCCCAAATCTAAGCTTTCAATTCCTCCAACGTATTCATCACTTCTTTATTGTTAGGATTTTTTTCTTTGGTTGCTTATACAGTTGTGATGGAGTGACGCCAAATCCCTTACCCCTCACACGTCCAGAATACTCAGGGATATTTAACACCCGACTCAGTATGCTCCTGCAATCATCGTCCTCAGCTGGAGTTATACTCTGGGATAGAGTCTCCTAAAATATAGATAAAAGCATATATAAATATATTATACACTTTTGATCAGTTACTGACAAAACTAATATTGTACTTACACATTGTTCAAATACTTGTTGAACTTCTTCCTGAACGACTCCATCTCTTCCCACACGGGCAGCCTTCCACACAATATGGTTCAGAAGAGATGTCGCATCACTTTTCTCCTGTTCTAACTACGCATTATGACGGATAATAAAGCATTCATATCCTATTATATATACTTACTAATTTTGGTAACTATATCATATTAAAGCATTTATATATACTTACTATTTTTTATTCTAAGCGTGCATATCCCAAACGCCCTTTTTTATATGGATACGCGGGTTTTGATGTCCGTTGCCGATTTACGCCACTCACAACCTGAAAAAACAAGTTTAAGTCATATCAAAACTCTTGTGGAAGAAGTATATATACTATACATTATTCATGATAAGTTGTACTTACTAAAAATTTTGTGGTTCTTCGCTTCGCAACAAATGTCTCTCATTCTTCTTTCGAAATCAGATCAGCGTAATTCTTTGGACGCTCCGAGTCGACAAAGTTTTCATCAGAATCTTTAAGAAACTTGTTCGTTAAAAACACTCTGAATCCCCTCAGTCGTTTACCGGCCAATTGAAGACAATATTTTCTTCTGCAATCATCAATATTAAAAGATCTCTGCAAACAAATACACATACATATAACATGTTAGTATAATTAATTTAAAGATGTAACCGTCAACATAATTAAAAATAATCAACATAATTAAATAAAACTTTATAGATTTCAAGGTTACAAATGACAATATTATCTAATAACCTCAAACATTTACAAATTTCACCCTCATTTACAATTGTAAACCGTAAATCAATTACATATTTTCGACTACAACACTTCACAAATAGTTGTCTATTTTCGAATTCAATAAATAAACTGCTTAGTACAAAAAACAAATTTCATTTACATATTTTCTTATCATTTTAAAACACAATATCAAAAGAGTAAATTCATTGTGGCATTTCAACAAACACCTTGTATACAAAACTCATTGTGGCATTTCAACAAACACCTTGTATACAAAACTCATTGTGGCATTTCAACAAACACCTTGTATACTGCTAGATATACTCAAAGTTAACATAAGTAAATTCATTGTGGCATTTCAACAAACACCTTGTATACAAAACTCAAGTCAATATCAAAAGAGTAATTCTCATCAACGGTATCAACAGAAAAAAGTCAATAACTCAGAAAAGAAGTAACACTAATATCATATAATTCAGAAAAATGAAATACTAAGACAATAATCCAGAAAAATGCAAAATAAAAAACTTCAAATACCGTAACAATGGCAGAAATGCGCTATAGAGGATGCTGTCGAAAACGGACGGTCAAATGACGGAGAAATGCAAGACAGACTGAACGGAGGAGGGCGACAGAAGCGCGACTGTCGGACGGAGGAGGGAGACGGTCGTGGTGAATAGGGTTCACGTTCGCCAGAGAGGAGAAAGAAAGAAGGAAATACGTGCGACACTGTTCTGTTAGTTTACAAAATTCTGGTGATGTTTTAAATTAATTCTAATAACACTTATGGCAGCTCTTTGCAAAAACATATAGCAGCGCTTTAGAACGAAAGCGCTTTCTTTGCAACAACCTACAGCAGCGCTTTAGAAAAGCGCTTTCTTAGGACCTCCCTATAGCAGCACTTTAGAAAAGCGTTGTCTTAGGCCATACATTTAGCAGCGCTTTAAATAAAGAGCTTTCTTAGGGTACCCCTTTAGCAGCGCTTTTAAAAAAGCGTTGTCTTAGGTATGCTGTTTTTTTTTCTTTTTTTTTTAATTACTCTTTAGCAGCGCTTTTTCTAAAAGCGTTGTCTTTGTATGCGCTGCTAAAAGTCAATTCTAGCATAGTGAGAACATATTGAGTTGTTTTCTTGTTATGCAATATGTATTTTTATTGGTTACGAGGATGGTCAAAAGGCTATCATTGTTAATATTTTTATGAATAAAATTGCATGTTTCTTGTTATGTTGTATTTTTTAAACACATTCCTTTTGACTATTTTTCCTCTAATTAGCATATTACTTGTAGTTTGAAACTCACTCATAGATATCCTTTTGGTTTTAATGTTTATAGTAATTATAATTTTGAAAATTGTAACACTTATATAATTTCTACTTCTGATACTGACATCCCTCTTTCCCCTATAAGTTTTATCAGTTAGTTGAATGCTTCAAAGCATGTCTGGTTGCTAAGAGATTTTCTCAATAATATGATAAGAATTATGAAGAAACCTTTTCTCTAGTGGTATAAATGATTACTATTTGCACTCAAATTATTGTTTCATCAATTCATCATTGGAATATTTTTCAAATGGATGTTAACAATGTGGTTCTAATAGGTTCCTAAAGTCACAGACCTTAACCAGATCTTCGTCATGCAACGAGCGAGCCATTTTATGATGAGATTCGCAAAAAAACCTACTATAGGTGGAGTCTTCTTGCTAATCATACAAGATGTGCACTTTGGGGGACTAACACTACACAATCTCTAAACTTAATCTTAGGGTTTTCTCAAAGCTCGAGTATGGAGCTTCACTCAAATGATATATTTCGAAACCGCAAATGAATATATATGACAGATATATAAAAAGATAAAAGTAAAACAAGATAGTATGAGCAAAAACAAACTTAAGAAGAAATTCAGACGAAACTTAAAAATATCGCAAAACCTACTACACTAGGTTTGAATTTCGAGTATCCCCAACTGTCGCGGCGCGAAAAACACCTAAGCGAACAAACACTCAAAATCAACAAGAGTCGCCACTGGAGTTTTATTTTTAAAAGGAAAATACCGATTAAACACTTAAAGAATAAACGATGGTTGCCACAACAAAATGTTTTAAAATCATATTTATGAAAGACGAGTAATCGATTTAGACAAAGTGTGCACCTTATGTTCGACTACTCGAGAATAAAAGAAGTGTTCACTTAATTTTCTTTTTTAATTTTATTTTTATTGAGAAAAACATTTTGATTCCCAGTTTGATCTTTATTGAAAAATATTATCTATTTTGATATTTATTTAGATTAAGCAACTTATCAATAAATAAATAACTCAATTAAAAGAAAATAAGTGAAATAAAAGTGTAAGGGGTGCTTGAAGTAAATAAGAGATTTGTGCAAAGTTAGAGATAAAGCTAGATTTTCGTGTGAGCTTGTGTATTTTGGTGGTTGAAATATTTTTGTTTCCCTTGTGTTGTACTAATATTTGTACTATTTTTTTAGGTCAATTAAAAATGGATAAAAAAATTAATATTGACAAATCTTAATCAAAAGGAAATTAAATATTAATTATATGAAAAAATCATACAAAATACTCAATTCTTTTCTTAATTGTTAAGATATCAATAATAAAACTAAAATAAACTAAAATATGTTAATTTAAATATATTATTTAAATACCCAATAAATTGTACAATCAATATTTTATTAATGAAATCAAACTTTCACATAAATAATAATACATTTTGTCCATTATAATTATTACCAAACTTTGATAATTTGACATATTTAATAATTATGAATAGTTAAACAAAATATATTTAAATTAGTTTTTACTTAAAAAAATTTTTCATAATTAAAAAATGATTTTTTGTCAGTCTAAATACAGGTGTCTCTTTATAAAACAACAGAAATTAACCATCTTTAGAGTAGTTTTAAATTTATAGATAACTTCATAAATAAAGTCAAAAGGTATTATTAATATAACGTAAGCTTTACTAATGCATATATATATGTATTCCATTTCTCTTATACATTGTCCCAACATTTTCAAAGTTCTATTTGATAATACTAAGTGTCTTAATATCATCATGAAGCTAGGAAGCATTCTCCTACTTGTGGTTGCTTTGATTTCTCTCTTCAACCTTAGCTATGGATCTGGTATATTATTATTATTATTATTATTATTATTATTATTATTATTATTATTATTATTATTATTATTATTATAAACGATGATTTTTCTATAATGTTGTTCATGTAGGTATAGAACCCAATGTCAAATTTTGCCCTAAAGTTCTTACAGGATTGAGTGGTGACTGCCTACATGCTCAACGTGACTGTAATGCTGAAATGAATGCAAGGTTTAAAGGTGGTCAGGCTCGTCGTTGTAGATGTGACACTACTGTTAATACACACACATGCTCATGTTGTATACTTTGTGGATTAAATGAGCATGAGAATAATGAGCTAGATGATGATACTCAATGCTATTAATTGAGGAAATATAATTAATAATATCCTCACATCTTATTGTATGAGGTTTTATATTGAGTCTCAGATCTTGAATTTTATTTTTTCAATATATTATCATATTTGATGTTTGTTTGAATGATGACAAAACTCATAAGTGATTTAATAAGCATAAAATAAATCTTTAAAAAATATATAAAATGGAGAAATGTAGTAAAATTTGTTAATTTTAGTATATATATATTTTTAATTATATCTTTAGAGTATCTTTAGTGAGAGTAAAATAAATTAATAAACTAAGATATTTTTTGTGTACCCAAAATGATTTGTAGGATTTAAAAAATTTATGGTTGATTTGAGTTGTTTTTACTTTAGCGATGGTTGCTTGTAAACAATCAAAATTTGACCCCACGTTTTATATTTTAATATTATAAAATAATAATAAAATAATAATCAGAGCCATTGAAATTTGATAGTGTACGTTTGTTATATAACTGTCGAAAACTAATTGTTATAGTTCACTTACTGTCATGTCATTCTTATTCCAATGCAAATTGTTTATAACTACCGTTACTATTAAATAATTTAATACTATGGAACCTGCACTAAAGATGCTCTTAATCATTTATGAATTAATCATTTATGAATGTATTTTATTAATTTATCTATCTATAATATTTAAAAGTACTATTAAAATTTATAATTAATATTAATTAAAAATTGTTTTAATTTTTGAATGAAAAATTATTATTAATAATATAGGCAAAATAACTTGGTAAAATACAAACAAAAACAACATGCACAAGAGTTGAAAGACAAATGTAGTATAAAAATTATACAATGAGGGGAGATTGAGGTTGATGGGAGATTTTTACTGTTCATCTTCAACCTAATTTAATGTAAATTTCAATGAGACACTCGATTATACCATGAAAGTTCCTAAAGGGTTTAGGTGAGACCTCAGATACGAAGGAAGTGAATTGAAAAGCTATGAACTTGGAGAAATAACTGAAGTCGTTTATCGAACCTGTCAATAATGTCTAGAAGTTTGTAAGCATAATCTACATGAGAGGATTATCTGGCCAAAAGGAACGACTCCATTAACGGTTCAGAATCTAAAAACGAAGCTCCTGACCTTTTCGAATTCAATTGTGAAATGGGTAATCACTTCTCTAGGTAAATGGTATTTTGAATTTTCATTTTCTTCGATTGAGGATGTAACGCGTGTGAGATCCATAACCATATAGAATCTTAATCTTGGGGTTTAAAACTTTTTCCATGGTACAAAGATTTCAATCCTTGCCTGCTCAAACGATCTTTTGCTCATGTATGAGTTCAAATTCATGGGCTTCTTAAGGAGTAATGAAGGCTCAAAACTTTTTTCTCAATTGCTAGTAGCATTGGAATTCCATTATGTATTGATTCTGCTTCAAACAAGTACAACTTGATCGGCTACTTATCACTATGTACGTGTACTTATGAATTTATAGTTGTCTAATGAGTTGAGATATAACGTCTTGGTGAAGATAAATGGGTTTACTTTTTTTGTTGAACTCGAATATGAGAATCTACCATAATTCTGTTCTAATAGTAATATGATACGTCATTGTTTGGAAAATTGCAAGAGAATTGAAGAAGAGGGTGTTAAAGGAATGAATACAGGGTATTAGAAAAGCAGATGGGAAGATGTTGTCATTGATGGTTATAAAGGGAATCATTCAAAAGTTATCAAGAAAGCTTATGTGCAAGGTACTAATGCGAGACCGGATGAAGGTGGATCAACAATGCTAATAGAAATTACAACTCAAGATCAACTGGAAGAAGACAAGGATGATTATTTAGTTGTTAAATAGGGCAACCCGTTTTCAAAAGGAATAACTTTGAGTTCTACATAGTAGGGCGTACTAGGCAGATTATGCATCTTGTTCCCATGCTCAAACCTGCTGCAGATTCCAACAATGATATTCAGGTGAACAATGTGAATATTGTGTATAATGATGAAGAGAAGGTTGATGCCTCAGAAGAGGACTCGTATTTTATTGAGGATATTCAAATAATCAACAAAAATGTTGATCTGAACAAAACTGTTAAGTTGCAGCAGGACTTGGAATTCTTGACTTCTCTTGGGCTAATATGGTTGAACATGAAACAATTATAAAAGTGACTGAAGATTGTATTGTAATTCAGGGTAATGTTATAGTAGACTCATTAGGCTTTCAAAAGGTCAGATCCAAATCAAAGATGAAGTCATAAAAAATAATGTGGTTAGAAGTAATTACATTACAAGGTTAAGGTCTGTAAGTGCCTACAACTCCCCATGAATTTCCTTTTTTGGAATGTGAGAGGTATTGCCAACTCTCCTACAAAACTGGCATTAAAAAGGCTTATTATGAGTTATAAACCTCATTTTGTTTTAATTGTTGAACCTTGGATGGATAAAAATTTGTTTCCTACTAGTTGGCTCAATAGACTTAATCTCAAGTTTTTTGCTGTTAATAATAGGAATGAACTTAGCCCTTATCTCTGGTGTTTGGGTGATTCTAATATTTCTCCTGATGTTGTTTACTTAGACAACCAACACATTTCTTCCAGTTTTGAGTGATATGGTAAGGAAATGAGGATATATGCTATTTATCCCTTCATCTGTATAAAATGCCATGGTGTTTCATTGGATATTTTAATATAATTATAGGGGCTCATGAGTATAGTGCGTCTCATAGCTCTACTAGAGGTCATATGGAAGATTTTGGTAGGTGGATAGATATCAACCATCTTTTGCATATTCCCACTAGTGGTGCTAGATTCACCTGGTCCAATGGTAGAAGCGGTATAAATCATACAAAAAAAGACTAGATAAAGTTGTGTGTAATCTTGCCTTATAGGAACTCAATTTCCATTGCTCAATCTTGCCTTGAACTTCCTTTATATTTTTTGAACCCCTGTCAACAATATTCAGTACATAGCCCTCGTAGTTTCCACACGTCATTGTCCATCTACACATTCTACCACTGAGCATTCCCCTCTTGAGATCAGCAGACCTCTCTTGGATGAATCCGTTGATGTCACAGAACAGGGTCATAACATCAGGAGTGACATTGCTTCTCTTCTGCAGAGTATCCTCCATGGACTCCATTAGGTTCCAACTTAGCATATAGCTTTACCTGATGGCTAATCTTAGGGTATCCCTTCTTGTCTAGCCTTCTTACCTGACTTTTCTTAGACCAAACCCTTCTTTCTGAAGCATATTTTGGGACTCCTTTTGTTGATGATTTGGACCTGGTTCTTTTCTCTAGTCCTAGGTGATCCTTTTGTTCATTTACCAATCCATTTATGTTACTTTTGGGCTCCCATATGTAACAGTTGTTCTTGGATCTAGATCCCCTCATTTCTTCCTTACCCTCTTCATTGGTCACCACACACTTGTCTTTGGAAAAGTGTACTTTTAAACCTTGATCACATAGCTGACTTATGCTTATTAGATTGACAGTTAGTCCTTTAACTAACAAGACATCTCTCAACTCTGGAGCTTTAGGACTGTCTAGTTGTCCAGCACCTGTGATTTCTCCCTTAGCTCCATCCCCAAAGGTCACATGACTAGATGAATGAGGCTTGAGTTTGATCAGCAGATCCTCAATTCCAGTCATATGCCTAGAGCAGCCACTGTCAAAATACCAATCCTCATTGGTTGGCATTCTTAGGGAAATGTTAGCTGTTAGAGCTACATTCTTGACAGCCCATTGTTCTTGCTTCTTAGGCACTTCCTTCTTCTTGGGTTTGGCTTGATGTTGCCTCCAGCTTTGGTTGTCATGATGTTGCCTTTGTCCATGATGCTTACCTTGGTTATCACTTCTTTGACTAGGAAATCCATGCAACCAGAAGCACACAACTCTAATATGCCCAAGTTTTCCACAGTGGTAACATTTATGTCTTTGAAATTGTCTCTTGACTTGATTCCAATTTCTAGAGCTTTAGGACTGTCCAGTTGTCCAGCACCTGTGATTTCTCCCCTAGCTCCATCCCCAAAGGTCACATGACTAGATGAATGAGGCTTGAGTTTGATCAGCAGATCCTCAATTCCATTCATATGCCTGGAGCAGCCACTGTCAAAATACCAATCCTCATTGGTTGGCATTCTTAGGGAAATGTTAGCTATTAGAGCTACAGTCTTAACAACCCATTGTTCTTGCTTCTTAGGAACTTCTTTCTTCTTGGATTTGGCTTGATGCTGCCTCCAGCTTTGGTTGTCAAGACTAGATGGGCTCTTGTGCCAAACTTGCTTGCTTCACTTTGGTGAAAACTAGATCATACCATTACCATTTGTTCTTGCATTTCAATTGTCAAGTTGATGGCTTCAAGTCTCAATTTAAACTCCTTCAAATATGGACTACTCATATGGTCTGCCAGAAAGTTATGGATCTTGCTTGGAAATCAAATATTGTAGATTACTCCATGTTTGTGTTAACTAAGAAGTTGTAAATTATGAAAGGTAATATTAAAGCTTGGAATATTAGTAGTTTTGGGAATGTGCACGAAAAGGTAAATTAGGCTTAAAGTGACCTTAAAGAAATTCAGGATAATATTGTTATAGAAGTTCACACAGATGTTTTGGTTGCTCAAGTAGAAAAAGGCTCACGTTAGCTTGGATCAGGCTCTTAGTATTGAGGAGATGTTCTGGAAGGATAGCTTGAATTCAATGGCATGTAGATGGTGATAGGAACACAAAGTTTTTCCACAAAATGAAAAAAAAAATTAACAAAGTCCATGCACTCTTTGAAAGTTAGAAACAATGTCACAACTAGCAAGGAGAAAATCTTAGACCATCTGGTGCAACATTTCAAATATTTATTTAACTCTGCTTCTATTTTTGCAAGTGCTCTTGATTGGCTGCATTTTGTGGAAAAATATAAGTACATATATGAATGTCATGTTTGATGTTACTACATTCATAATATGGACTGTGCAGGGTAAGTTAACTAAGCTAACTATAAGTTAAGCTGGATGTCATACTTAATGTTATGACATAGGTCGTATGACATCAAGCGGAAGTTTGTTTTGCTGGTAGCTATAACTCAGGAAACAACTCAGAAGCTCAAGCTGGAATGCAGGAGACATTTTAGACGCCCTAGGGGAACTAAAATGTACCTGATTAAAGAGGCAAACGTGCATAATACATAAGTAAGGTTTTATGATGGATAAAACCTAATGTATGCGCCCAGGCCCAAGAACTGACCTGCTGCTACAAATACCAGGAGAGGCAATCCTAGAAGGCAGCTGTTGAAGATAAAGAAGCAGAGAAATCACCATAGTGGTTTAGAAGTGAAGAGATTGTTCTTCACGTCTGTGTCTTAGGAATACTTGTAACCCAAGCAACTGTTGATTGTATTGGTTAGGTAGTTTCTAGGCTGTGTATCACTCGAAGCTATTAAGTAAGAGTATGTCACTTGATCAAAGCTTTGAAGCAAGATCAAGGAGTGTACGTGTAGGTGAAGTGTATCTTCAATCTACTATTTAATTTGTAACTGATTGTTATCACTGGTGTGTGATTGTAGGGAGTGAGTGGATATACTCAGGTCTAGAGTGACTCTAGGTTAAATTGTCATTGAGTAGTGATTAAGTGAGGAGTGCAAACTAGAGGTTTGACTCTGAATTGATACTGCTGATAGTGAAATTTCTCCCTGGCTTCGTAGCCCCCAGATGTAAGTATGTTGCACTGAACTGGGTCAATAACTAACTGTGTTATTTACTGCTTTGTTATTACTGCATAATAGTAGGTCTGTAGTGAATGTCACAGTGGATGTTATAACTTCTGTTAGAACATCCATTGTGGGCTGGCCAGAATTAACAATTGGCATCAGAGCAGGCACCCTGCCTGTTTATTACTGGGAGAGATCTAGGGAAACAAAATTATGGTACTATGGATAAAGATATTTGTTTCACCAATGGACCTCCAATTCTGGATGGTTCGAATTATGACTATTGGAAGCCTAGGATGATTGCATTCCTAAGGTCCTTGGACAACAAGGCTTTGAGAGCTGCAAACTTTGGCTGGGAATATCCTATGAAGACTGACAAGGATGGAGTATCTGTGCAAATTCCTGAAGAGGAATGGACAAAAGAGCAAGAGGCATTGGCTCTTGGAAACTCTAAAGCATTGAATGCACTCTTCAATGGGATAGACAAAAACATCTTTAGACTGGTCCACCACTGTGAACTAGCAAAGGATGTTTGGGACACTCTCAGAACTACTCATGAAGGAACTTCCAAGGTCAAAATGTCTAGACTCCAAATGCTGACCACAAAGTTTGAAAGTCTAAGAATGAAGGAAGATGAGACCATTCATGACTTTTACATGAATGTTCTTGAGCTAGCTAACACCTCAGGAACTTTGGGAGAAAATATGGCTGAAGAAAAGCTTGTAAGGAAGATACTAAGGTCACTACCTAAAAGGTTTGCTATGAAGGTAACAACCATTGAAGAAGCTCAAGACATATGCCACATGAAAGTGGATGAACTCATTGGATCTCTTCAAACTTTTGAGATGGGGATGTGTGATCAGGCTGTGGAGAAAAAGAGCAAGAGTATAGATCTTGTCTCAAATACTGTTGAGACTTCAGAGCATGAAAGGGAGGAAGATCTGTCATAGGCAATAGCCATGCTTGGAAAACAGTTTAACAAACTGGCCAAAAGGATAGATGTTAAGTCTAAGCCCTATTTCAAAATGTTGCTACTGTCGCGGTGAAATTTGGATACCAAACTATTGATTAGTTTGAATCTTTAATTCAATTTGCAACCGAACTTTGATTTGTCCAAAGGAAGGGATAAAGATAGAAATTCCCACAATGCAATGCAAATGCAAGGTTTAGAGAGTTATAGGTTCGGGGGTCGGTTAAACTTAGGGAAGGTGCTAGCATCCTAAGTTTCTGTAGTACTCTACATGAACCTCTTATTTTTATGTTTGTTTGTTGCTATGTGTTTATCTGCTTAAGGGTTAAAAGACCTAGGGGTTTATTTCTAAGCATACTCGATAAGATATCGCATCTTATGCCTACATATCCTTACGGGAGTGGAATCAGAGTATTTGTAGTTCCCCTAAAGGGTTTGAGTAGTTCTTTGACTGTGGTCAAAGGTTATAGTTATAATAATAAAACAGATGGATTTAGGGTGATTAACGATTTTTTAGGGAAATGGTGTGTGGGTGGTGTAGGTGATTAGCGTGATGTGTGTGAGTACAAAATTATTACATCAGTAAACAAAAATTAAAAAAAGACAACAAAACCCTAACTCCCCCCCCCCCCAATACCCTATTCGTTCCGCCATTTGCCCCCTTTTCAATCTCTCTGCTTCCCCTCTCCTTCTTCTTCCGTTTTCATCTTAAGCCTGCAACATCAACAAAACATCAATGGCATAAGAAAGTTTAGCACAAATGGGATTTTTATCGAGAATTTGGAGTTGTGGCTGTTGATGACTCGTGCGCGAAATGAAGGTTATGTTCGTCAAATCTACGGCGCCGACGATGTTTCTCAGTGGCCGGAGGTGGTTGCGTCAATTGAGATAAGTTTCTCCTTTACTCGAACTCTATCTTCACACCCTAGGGTTTTTCTCCACGATTTCCTTCCCCCCTTATATAGGCTTCAGATTGAACAAGGGTGTCTTGATGGAATTGATGGCTGTATTGAATACTGATTGGATTTTCCAATTTGGGGTTAATCAAATTTGAAAACTTTCTCCTTTCGTCGATTGTAATAATATGCGTGTTAATTGAAATCCCAATTTCTGATTTTGTGTATCAATTGTTTAATATTGTCCAGGTTCAATGTCTTGGATTTGGATTGGATATTCCAATGGTATATTCTTTAGATGATTTGCTAATTTGATTTTGCGTTTCCTGGCAGGTGTGGATAACAAACGAGTTGTTGGGCCAGTAGACGGACAGCCCGAAGCAAATACGGTAGTAGAGTGGACAGGTTCGTCGCGAGAACTGAACGGTCTTTAGAGGTGTCATTCGACGACTAAACTGGGAGTGATTCTCTTGCTGTTGATTTGTTGAACAAATTGGTTGCTTCTAGAACTAATTGATTCCCTGATGGTGTAGGAATGGAAGAGGATGCAACAGGTGTTCCTGATTCCCGTAACTTCTTCTCGATCAAATCTCGTGCCGCTGGTAAGCTCTTTGAATGCTCGGACTTCTGATCGTTTTCGAATGTATGATGTTGTTATGAAGATATTTGCATGGGACTAACTGTCTCTCTTGTGCTATTTCTCTGGGATATTGAAGTTTCTTGCATAGTAGGGCTACTGAGAAGCGAGAAGCCAAAAAGCTTGCATTCACCGCAGACTCAGTTGTAAAAGATAGGTTGCCGACGAGATATAAACAAACTATCAGCTTCTAGTTGCCAACAAGATATAGACAAACTATCAGCACAACTTGTAGGTTCATCTAAATCGATGTTTGAGTGAGAGTGAACAAAGGTGTCACCAATTTCGTTTGCAACTGTTTCCCAAAATGCCACAGATGACTCAAGTTGATCCAATTTCTCAGAGTTTAATGTCAAAAGAGTGTTACCCTCTGCAATTTCTCTGGGCAAAGCTACAGAAATTTTCCATACCATCTTCCACACTAGCTTCATCATTAACACAGCCACTTCTCGCCGGCAACCTTCGTTTTCTATCCATCGTTTCTGTCAGTGGCAAGAGATTCACAGCAACCGCAGGTTTCGGCAATACTTGAGAAACAGAAGACAACATCTTTTGTTGCTTTTGTTCTAACTTTTCCAACCGATCTTTTGAGCAATGTATTTGGATCTCATATGTTTGCCACTCATGTTGGTATCTGTTTATCTCCATTATAATCATCCAGAGGATTTTCATATCTGTGCTGAAGCTGTGACGACAACGCTGCTGCCCATGTTGTATGATGGGGATGGCAAGCTGTCATTAGTGTGAATTCTCATAATTGGTCTTGTGTCTTACTGCAGGTGTTGTGTATCAGCTATTTCGCAGATTGTGTAGACATTCGCCGTAGTTCCGCCTTCGTGTTAACTGCTTCTGTCACCGCTTATACTGACATCACCTTTCTTCCAATCAATGCTTAATGCTGCTGCTTATACTTCTTTTTCATAATTAATTGTGTATGTTGGTTTGGTTTGCAGGCTGTTCTAATTAATCATTGTATGGCTTTGACAGGTTGCGGTGCCGACGTCTCATGATTGGACCTTGTATGTTATCTCTGTTTGCTAGGTGCTCTTGGAAGTATTGTTCGCACACAGTCGTACGGGAGATTTAGAAGCCAAGGAGAAGTGGAGGCATCGCTAGTTCTTACATAGTTGATGCGAAGGATTCATGGATAAATGCAGACCAAGTACTGTTGCATACGAAGATATAGTTTTCTTATATCCTGTTTGATGTAAAAAGTTATTATATTAAAAGCCTTGTATGGCCTTAGGCTGTCAATTGCACCAGATAGGAGTTTCTCTTTTCAAACAAATTGATATGGAACTGTAAAACTTCAAACAGCTTGCTGCTCTTTTAATAAATCACTTTATACTTCCACTCTTCTATGTATTATGGAATTAACCATACGACTCGCATGGTCTGAGCCAAATGGGATGAATTGAATTTGTCCTTGGTTCAGAAGACTTGATATTGCATACTTGGATTCTTTCCTAAAACACATCATAAATGTAAGAAATTGGATCGCCCTACGGCAACAACTGGGGCCTAAAACCATTCCAACGGATATTGAACCATTATTTGCAGCCAAACCAAACCAATATCTGCAGCCAAACTACTTGTACTCACGATTTTGATTTCAAACCTCTCATCGAGAATAACTTCAAGGAATTTGATGACATTGTAGATCTCCAACGATTCTTGAGCTTATCACCATCTTGTATTATTAACGAGAGGACTTTCATTGAATCCACCGAGGCCCCCTTGATCCGACGAGTAGAATAATAGTAACATCCTTAATGAACCTTGAGATTTGCATTAAGGCCTCTGAGGAATCAATGAGATAAACAAAACAGCGGGAAACTTTAGAAAAGAAAACAAATGGGTACGCCTTGGAATACACAGCTGGGAGAACGAATACCAAGTCTTGTCTGACATTCACACGTACCTGCACGAGCTGGTTAGTGATAATAAGCATACATACAAAACATAAAGATAACACACAAGGAAGAGAATGCACAACGAGGGGAAATCTTAAGGTTAAAAATTGGGGTGCAACACCTGCTGACAAAGAAAAAATTGAAGACTAAGCCAACCAAAGCAGAGGAGTACAGTGCCATGAGTGTGAGGGATATGGACATGTTAGGAAGGAATGTCCCACATACCTCAAAAAGAAAGGAAAAGGTCTAACAGTCACTTGGTCTGATGAAGACTCTAATAGTGGATCAGAAGGAAAATCATCCAAACATGTTACTGTTCTCAACAGTGTGTGTGTGTGTGTGTATCTGATGGTGACTCAAGTGACGAGGAGCTAACTTATGCTAAACTAGCTGAATCATATAAGAAGTTGTCCATCAGAAGCACAAAGTTGTACCAACAAGGAGAGCACCAGAAGAAGCTCATCAAAGAGCTAGAAGCTGAAAAGAAAGAGCATCTAGTTACTATAAATCACTCCAAGGAGAGATAAATGAGTTGAAAGGAGAAAAGGAGTAAATGGCAAAATCCATAAGGATGCTCAACTCTGGAACTGACACCCTAGAGGAGATTCTTCAGAGTGGTCAGACTATAGGAAATAGGTCTGGTCTAGGATTTGTTGAAAAACAAAATCCTGTCTTGAAACTCAAGAGGTTGCAGCCTAACATTCAAAAGTTACAAAGGATGTCACAGTCAAAGTTACAACATCCTCCACACAAAAATTAGAATCAAGTCAAGAGACAATTTCAAAGGCATAGATGTTACCACTGTGGAAAACTTGGGCATATTAGAGCTGTGTGCTTCTGGTTGCATGGATTTCCTAGTCAAAGAAGTGATAACCAAGGTAAGCATCATGGACAAAGGCAGCATCATGACAACCAAAGCTGGAGGCAGCATCAAGCCAAACCCAAGAAGAAGGAAGTTCCTAAGAAGCAAGAACAATGGGTTGTTAATACTGTAGCTCTAACAACTAACATTTCCCTAAGAATGCCAACCAATGAGGATTGGTATTTTGACAGTGGCTGCTCCAGGCATATGAATGGAATTGAGGATCTGCTGATCAAACTCAAGCCTCATTCATCTAGTCATGTGACCTTTGGGGATGGAGCTAGGGGAGAAATCACAGGTGCTGGACAACTGGACAGTCCTAAAGCTCTAGAAATTGGAATCAAGTCAAGAGACAATTTCAAAGGCATAGATGTTACCACTGTGGAAAACTTGGGCATATTAGAGTTGTGTGCTTCTGGTTGCATGGATTTCCTAGTCAAAGAAGTGATAACCAAGGTAAGCATCATGGACAAAGGCAGCATCATGACAACTAAAGTTGGAGGCAGCATCAAGCCAAACCTAAGAAGAAGGAAGTGCCTAAGAAGCAAGAACAATGGGCTGTCAAGAATGTAGCTCTAACAGCTAACATTTCCCTAAGAATGCCAAACAATGAGGATTGGTATTTTAACAGTGGATGCTCCAGGCATATGACTGGAATTGAGGATCTGCTGATCAAACTCAAGCCTCATTCATCTAGTCATGTGACCTTTGGGGATGGAGCTAAGGGAGAAATCACAGGTGCTGGACAACTGGACAGTCCCAAAGCTCCAGAATTGAGAGATGTCTTGTTAGTTAAAGGACTAACTATCAATCTAATAAGCATAAGTCAGCTATGTGATCAAGGTTTAAAAGTACACTTTTCCAAAGACAAGTGTGTGGTGACCAATGAAGAGGGTAAGGAAGAAATGAGGGGATCTAAATCCAAGAACAACTGTTACATATGGGAGCCCAGAAGTAACATAAATGGACTGGTAAATGAACAAAAGGATCACCTAGGACTAGCGAAAAGAGCCAGGTCCAAAGCATCAACAAAATGAGTCCCAAAATATGCTTCAGAAAGAAGGGTTGGGTGTAAGAAAAGTCAGGTAGGAAGGCTAGACAAGAAGGGATACCCTAAGATTAGCCATCAGGTAAAGCTAGATATGTTATATTGGAACCTAATGGAGTCCATGGAGGATACTCTGCAGAAGAGAAGCAATGTCACTCCTGATGTTATGACCCTGTTCTGTGACATCAAAGGATTCATCCATGAGAGGTCTGCTGATCTCAAGAGGGGAATGCTCAGTGGTAGAATGTGTAGATGGACAATGACGTGTGGAAACTACAGGGACTATGTACTGAATATTGTTGACAGGGGTTCAAAAAATATAAAGGAAGTTCAAGGCAAGATTGAGCAATGGAAATTGAGTTCCTATAATAAGGAGTTATAGCAATTAACAGGAAGTGGGAATTATGCCTTGAAATTAATACTATTAGAAATAAATCAAAAAGGTAAGTTCCCTCCTAGTGAGAAAACGTACCCCATCATCACTTATGATATACACCTCCTCCACTCTTGGTGCCAGCATAATCTTTTCAGCGTCCATAACAACTTAGCCAAGCAAAGAAAAGTCATCATCTCTCGATCAAAGTCATCAACCATGTCACAACATACGAACCCTAGAATCACCACTAGCAATGCTGAAAATAACCCTAATGAGGTTCTAGAGATTGCCCCCTGCGCATGATGACACCAGACAAATTGTTGGTAAAGAAACCCAGAAAGTTGCATGCAAGAAAACCCAGCAACCTCGGCTCTAGTCAAGCTCCCTCTACTACTGAATCGATTGCCCTAGATACAGAAGAAGCTAGGAAAACCCACCTGAAACTCGTAGAAATGGTGGCTAGTGCTCTCAATATACCCACGACATCTAGCACAAAGGGGTCTGAGCCTGAACCACATGATCAAGCCAACTTCTTGCTGGATGTCACAACACCAAAAGACCTTGCACCAAAAGAAAAGAACAAAGGTGAAAAGGCCAAACTCACAAATGAATGCACTCATGGAATCAAAATAACTGCAGTAGTTGACCTAGAAGGCTACTCAGACAATGACCTCATTGTTAAGCTTAATCCAGGAATAACCAAAAGGCTAATAACAATAAAAGGAAAAATAGCAGCTGATCGAAGTTCCCCCACGCAAAAGAAGGATAAGAAGATTGATGAACAAGAAACCGCGGCAAAGAAAACTGGTACAAAGAGGCCTAAGGTTGGTCCTCCAAAGGGCTGGAGCAAAGTTGTCACCAAGAAGCAGAAAGCTAAGTCCAGTTCAGAACCAGAAACAAATTCAGATGCAGATGCTGATGTCTCAGACATGCATACCAAGCAAAAGCCTTCTACAAGCAAATTGGCTGCAAACATTCCTGAGGTACCTACTGATAACATCCTCTTTCACTATCCATCTAGTTTAAACAGATGGAAATACATGTATCACAAGAGATTAGCCATAGAAAGGGAGCTTGGTCAAAATGCGCTTGAGAACAAAGAAATCTTGGCCCTGATAAGCAATGCTGGCCTGATGAAAACAGTGACTCAGCTCTCCCAATGCTATGAATTGTTGGTGAATGAGTTCATAGTCAATCTGGCTGGAGAAAGTGCTGATAAGAAATCAAGTGAGTGTGGAAAAGTATATGTGAGAGGAAAGTGTGTCAAGTTTACAGCAGCACTCATTAACAAGTACCTGGGACGACCTCATGAAGGGCTGACAGAAATACAAGCCACAGATCACCAAGTGTGTAAAGAAATCACTGCCAAACAAGTCAGACAATGGCCATCCAAAGGGAAGCTTGTAGCAAGCAAGCTAAGTGTCGAATATGCTATGCTACACAAAATTGGGGCTGCCAACTGGGTGCCCACCAACCATAAGAACACAATGGCCACCATCCTTGAAAGGTTCACATATGCAGTGGGAACTAAGGCTCAACTCAATTATGGGGCATACATTCATGAGCAAATAATGAAACACGCAGGGAGCTATAGTGTCAAGGGACCCATTGCCTTTCCTTCACTCATCTGTGGTATAATATATGATCAGCATCCCAACATTGTCAAGGAAAATGACATAGCCTGCAAGAGAGAAACTCCTTTGTCCTTCAACAATAAGTTGTTTAAAGAAACTCATGTTGCTGGCATTGTTGTACCTTCAGCTGAGACTTCCAAAAGGACCTCAACAACTGGCAAAACTGAGGTAGTAGAAATGCTCAAAGACACATGCAAGGAGTTGGAGACAAGAAAGATAAAACTGGAAAAATTAATCAGAACTCTGGAGCTAGAAGAGGGGACAAAATGTGCTGATGAAACTGAGAATAGTGATGACTCAGATAATGAAGTTCAGGAAGCAGAAGAAGTTGTGGAGAACTCTGAAGAAACCAGTGGTGCAAGTGAGGCAACTAGTAAAGATGAGTCAGAGGAAGCAGATTCAACAGAAGACAGGGCAAGCTCTACTGAAGAAGAGGAAGAATAGTGTGGTTGGTAGCTGAACTGCTGAAACAAGGGTGCTGTGTGTGTGAGTTATGATAATATGTAAGATTTTATAAACAAAATGTGTTGTCCCTAACAATCTTTTAGTCTATACTATGGTTAGTTGGATTTTAATTTGTGGCTAAAAAGGGGGAGAGAGTGTTAGATAAAAATAACAGCAGGTACAGATGCAGGGGTGGATAACCAATATGAGTACCACAGGCTATATGGTAGTAACAGATGCAGGTGGAAGAACAAGACTGCCATGAGCAGTGATTGTGATTGAGCATATGCATCAATATGCTTATGATATTGGTGTGGTGTGCAGGTGATGCTGATGAGATGTGTGTGTGTGATAACAGCTGTTTGGGCTGTTACTGATATGATATGTATGCCATGCATGTTAGAACTAGGACTGACATGCTGTAGGTACTAACATGGGTGATCCTAACAAGATGCTTAAGAATTTTGTGCAAGGAACATAATGCATCTCTACAGGGGGAGTAGCACAAATGTGTGACATCAGAAGGTCATGTTGAATGTTATAGCATCCAGTTTAGACTGGATATTGCCTAGCTGATAAGTGCATCAGTTGAGGGGGAGTAACTATGTTACTCAAACAAGCAAAGAGTGACATCTGTAGTAGAAGTCTACAGAGAGTTAACTAAGTGAGTGCTAACAAGGCTGAAAGCCAACTGTGAGGATTCTGAGAGCTTGAGCAGCAAGTGACTTACTTGCATAACATGACCATTGTTAAGTCTTCTGCTGTATAGGAAATCTCTGATGTAAGTACAGAGTGTTTTAGCCAAAAATTTGCCAAAGGGGGAGTTTGTAAGTGCTCTTGGTTGGCTGCATTTTGTGGCAAAATATAAGTACATATATGAATGTCATGTTTGATGTTACTACATTCATAATATGGACTGTGCAGGGTAAGTTAACTAAGCTAAATATAAGTTAAGCTGGATGTCATACTCAATGTTATGACATAGGTCGTATGACATCAAGTGGAAGTTTGTTTTGTTGGTAGCTATAACTCAGGAAACAACTCAGAAGCTCAAGCTGGAATGCAGGAGACATTTTAGACGCCCTAGGGGAACTATAATGTACCTGATTAAATAGGCAAACATGCAGAATACATAAGTAAGGTTTTATGATAGATAAAACCTAATGTATGCGCCCAAGCCTAAGAAGTGATTTGTTGCTACAAATACCAGGAGAGGCAATCCTAGAAGGCAGATGTTGAAGATAGAGAAGCAGAGAAATCACCATAGTAGTTTAGAAGTGAAGAGATTGTTCTTCACGTTTGTGTCTTAGGAATACTTATAACCCAAGCAACTGTTGATTGCATTGGTTAGGTAGTTTCTAGGCGGTGTATCACTCGAAGCTGTTAAGTAAGAGTGTATATCATTTGTCAAAGCTTTGAAGCAAGATCAAGGAGTGTACGTGTAGGTGAATTGTATCTTCAATCTACTGTTTAATTTGTAACTGATTGTTATCACTGGTGTGTGATTGTAGGGAGTGAGTGGGTATACTCAGGTCTAGAGTGTCTCTAGGTTAAATTGTCATTGGATAGTGATTAAGTGAGGAGTGTAAACTGGAGGTTTGACTCTGAATTGATACTGCTGATAGTGAAATTTCTCCCTGGCTTGGTAGCCCCCAGATGTAAGTGTGTTGCACTGAACTGGGTCAATAACTAACTGTGTTATTTACTGCTTTGTTGTTACTGCATAATAGTAGGTCTGTAGTGAATGTCACAGTGGATGTTATAACTTCTGTTAGAACATCCATCGTGGGCTGGTCAGAATTAACAATTTTGAAGGATAACTCTTTGGTGGAGGAGGTTATTCCTAATCTTGTTTCTGAACAGACCAACAAGATTATGATAATACTGCCTTCTAAAAAAGAAATTTATAATGTTGTCTTTTACTTGAAAAGAGATGGTGTTGTTGGCCCAGATGGACTTGGTTCCATTTTCTATCACACTTTTTTGGAATATTGTCAAAGATGATGTCATTTAGGCCACATTGTAGTTCTTCACTGATGGTTGGATCACTTAAAATAATTCTTATATTGTTGTTCTAATCTTTAAAATCAAGGAGACTGGGAGTATTTATCAATTCAGACCAATTACTTTAGTGAATTTTAAGTTTAAAATTATAACAATTTTTTTTTACAGATAGATTAGCTCGGATTATTCATGTAATCCTTTTTCTTTTTACCTGTTTTTATTTAATGTGCAAGTAAAATTTCCAAACAAGTGTTTTATAAATTTTCATTGAGAAATTTGGAGTTTTTCTTTTGATTACTTAATTTTGGAACTTATCACCTGGTTAGGAAGTTGCCAGACATAGTTATCCGGCCTCCTACAAGTAAAGCATATCACCTCGGTCGGATGAGCGAAATCAACTGATCCAAGTGAAGTCAAATCCAGCCACCACCTCCCACTGGCCAATGAGTAGTGATTATGCCTTTTGGTTATCTTAATTCAATTATTTTCTAAATTAAATGATGTATTATTATAATGTACCATGTTGTTTGATTATAGAATAAACAAAGTTCAACTAAATTATCTCTTCTTATTATGACTATGAAAGGTAACATTGAGTCTGGGGTACGACCGAAGAGATCAAGGTCCCATCATAAAGACTATGGGGTGTTTTCACAAATGGCATAAACGAATGATTAAATCAATCAAAGCCGCATGATGCCAATGCACATACGCAAAGATAGTAGGCCACAAAGTGGAAAAAACTGGCTTCACCCTCTCTTGGAAGCTAGCCACAGTTGAGGGTAGTAATGAGTCTACCATACGTCAACCTCGAACCATATTTTCACCCAGGGGCAAGGAATAGATCTATAACCTTGACAAAAAATGATTTTGTGTGCCATTGTGTTTACTTCATGGCACACATTCATTTGTTATTTTGTTGCTTTATATGGATGATATTCTAATAGAAAGCAACAATGTCGAAGATGTAATGAGGGTGAAGGATGAACTCAATAAGGAGTTCGAAATGAAGAATCTGGGAGCTGCGTCTAGGATTCTTAGGATTAACATTCGAAGAGATAGAAAGTAGTCCAGATTATGCTTATCTCAATAGGCATACCTACGCAAGATTCTCGAAAAGTATGGTATGTCGAATTCAAAGCCTGTTGTGACTCCGACAAACCCTCAATTCAAGCTGAGTATAGATCAGTGTCTCAGCACTGATGTCGAAAGAACTTATATGAATAGCATTTCATATGCTAATATAGTGGGTTCTTTGATGTATGTTATGGTTTGTACTAGACCCGACATAGCATATGCAGTAAGTCTTGTAAGCAGGTACATGATGAATCCTGGAAAGGCTCACTGGAAAGCATTGAAGTGGATTCTAAGATACATAAATGGGTCTCTAAATAGAGTCCTAATTTGTGGTGGATCATTGGGTGAAGATAGTAAAGCAGCAATCGAAGGATATGTCGAATCTGATTATGCATGTTGTATGAATTCCAAAAAGTCTATTTTTAGATATGTGTTCACTATATTTGGGACAACAATCAGTTGAAAAGTAACACTTCAGAAGGTTGTTGCCTTATCAACCACTGAAGCGAAATATATCGCCCTAACTAAAACTGTGAAGGAAGCATTGTGACTTGAAGGTTTTGCAAAGGAGCTGAAACTTCAAGGTTGAGTTATCACTGTTAAATGTGATAGTCAAAGTGCAATACACCTGTCGAAGAATTCAGCCTATCATGAGAGAACCAAGCACATTGATGTGAGGATTCATTTCGTCAGAGGGGTAGTTGAGCATGGAGATGTCCAAGATCTGAAGGTTTCGACAGATCATAATACTGCTAATATGACCACCAAGACGTTGTCTAGTTGTAAGTTTTTGCATTGTATGCAGTTGATAAATCTGCACGAAGAAAGCTAGTTTCTTGATATTATAGGGTTAGATCCAAGGCGGAGATTTGTGGGATATTGGATCAAACTCTAGTATGGTCAAAGGGTAGCTTCTGGTTCGACAGTAATTAAGCATGAGGTCGCAATCTGTTCACAAGCTACTGTCGGATTAATGCGTGTTATAGTCGAAGTTTGTTCTCACATGCATTAGTCAATATTGTTAGGGTTGTTAGCGTATTGAATTGGGCATTGCTTGTAAGCTCAATTATTTAAGTTAGCTTGTATCCTAAGTTAGCTTGTAATGGATAATTATTAAAAAGGCCATTAGGTTAGTGTGTTAGTTCTCTTATAAATAGCATGCTAGTCTCTCATCTTGTATAAAGGAAAAATAGAAAGATAAAATCCTAATTCAAGCGAGAGAGGTTATTTGTTATTCTTGTATACTTGTAATCTTGTTCTAAGAGAAAGGAAAGAATAGCAATTTATAACCAATCCTTGTTGTTCCTTGTTGTTTTACCTTGTTTTCTTTGTTAACCCAAATCCTTGTGTGTTTCTTGATCATAAAGAAACCGTTTTATATTTTGTTTCAAGGCATCTAATTCATAACATGACATTTATACATAAATAAAAGATAAACGGGCAATAAATTGCACCACTGCCTTTTTTATTATGTAAATAAAAATGAGACTATTACTTTACATAAGATCAATATTCGCATACTTATATATATTTTAAATTTGAATAATAAATAAGACCAATAATTATTTAGCATTTATAGAAAAAAGTTGAACCTTTTTTTTATAAACAACTATGTGTTCAAGGGAGGGTACTAGGGGTACTCTAATCCGATTACAAAGAAAATTGCAATCAATAGTCAGTGTTTGAGAAAATCAAGAAATTTTTTATACCACTCATAAAAATTACAATTCACCATTCCTTTTGAACCTATAACAAGCCATCTTCGTGTGAACATCTTAACTTGAAAAACAATTTCTTATGCATAACCAACTGCATCATTAAAAATTACTTCATTTCTAGCCC
This sequence comes from Lathyrus sativus, assembly GCA_963859935.3. Classification (NCBI taxonomy): domain Eukaryota; kingdom Viridiplantae; phylum Streptophyta; class Magnoliopsida; order Fabales; family Fabaceae; genus Lathyrus; species Lathyrus sativus. The sequence goes on from OZ012737.1 coordinate 24,996,086, forward strand.
TCCACACGCACCAACAAGCGTCCAACCATATGCCCCATCTCTTTTGTTTGTGCTATACAATTTCATTTTCAAAACTACCTTCATGAAGTGACTACTACAATCCTCCTCCATTGATATAGTTATACCTAACCATGATTGGATGTTCTCCCACACCTTTCTCACCATAGAGCAATGGATCATTACATGATCAATGTCTTCTTTTTGCTTGAAGGATTCCTCTTTTAAAAAGTTATCATCTTGTAAGTAATCTGTCTTGAAGAAGTCTCAATCCAAAAATATTTATTTTAAAAGGAACTTTTGTCTTTAAAGCCACCTCTAGAGCCTGTTTTGTCCAGGAGTCTAGAACTACGACTTTGTTTACATGCATGATTTTTGCATAGCAAGACTTAACAGAGAATCATAGGGCCAAACCACCATATCACCTTGGTACTTATTTGGATTAATTCATGTTAGCACTTCCTGCAACTTTTCTTTGTCTGTAGAAATCTATGAACCTTCCTCTGATACATTCCACCCATACTCCTCACACTGATTACCTTGTTCGAACATGCTCGATATAGGCTTAGAAATTTATTTTCCAATGGTATTGGGCTCACACACTTAGCCGTCTAGAAAGAAATTTTTTCACCATTACCTAATATAAAACTTTCTAACTACAACAACCCTCATTCCTCGAAATTACCTCATATCTTCATAAGATCTCTCCACCACAAGGATTCTTTCACTTTTTTTTCTTTTGTTCTGCATGGAACCACAACCTTCTACTTAAGTTTTCATATCTCACTTGGTGGCTGATAATGTTAGAGTCCATTTGAGGGAGTGGGAGACATTGTTGAAGGGGAAATGCCCTAAAACCTCTATTTTTATAATTTGGCATGCGTCTGTTTGGTGTATTTGGAGGATGCATAACCAAATAATTTTTGAAGACGTCGTTGATAATCCGGAGGTTGTAGTGGATAGAATTATTGCTATTTCGTGGTCGTGATTAGTGTTAAGTCATAAAGAGTCTTATCATTATATTCTCTCTGAGTGGTATAAATTCCCTCAGGACTTTATGTAGGAGCTATTTTTATTTGTGTTGTTTGCGTTTGTACCTTGCTCTCTTGGATTCCATCACCCCTAGTACTCCTTTTAAATTCTTAATTTGTTTATAAAAAAAGTATATAACTTAATTTTTAGATAAATTAAAAAATAAATCTTTTTTTACTTTATTTATCATAAGTTATAATATATTGTATCCTTAATATTTATCATCAAACTTTGAAAACATTTATTTTTAATGAATAAGTTAAATAAAACTAATTTAAACTAATTTTTATTCTAACTACTTTTGATAAATGGAAAAGGGAAAGTCTTTACTACATTGACCTCTAAATGATCTCTTGATAAAAATCCTAGGAATAAATAAATAAATTTGATAAAAGTATTAATTTTGTACTAATTAATTTTGTCTTCTTAAATTCATTCACAAGAAACAAAATTAGTATAAATTATTTAATAAAGTAACACAATGAGAGACTGAATAACTTTCTTGATACGTAACTACCTAATAATTAATGTTCACCAGTATTGAAAATATTATATTTTGTCCTTAATATTTATTACAAAAAATTTTAGTGACCTTTTACTAATGCATAAATATGTGTTCCATCCTTCTTATTTGACATATTGTCTTAACATTTCCAAAGCTCTATTTGAAAATATTGTGTTTGTTAATATCATCATGAAGCTAGGAAGCATTCTCATACTTTTGGTTGCTTTGTTTACTCTCTTCAATCTCACCTTTGGATCAGGTAATAATAAAATAATAGATTATCTGGCAATCTTAATCCAACTGATAAAAGTTAATATTATTAGATCGGATATTAATATCAGAGTTTGAATTCTGATTCTCACAGTTGAATGTGTGAATTTCTCGATGTTGTAACTCCTTTGTCTATAGATAAAAATATATATTAGACGTTTGATGAGATTATTTTTTGCTAGATGTAGGTGAAGAAGAACCTAATATCATGTTTTGCCCTAGACTTCTTAAAGGATTGAGTGGTGACTGTCTGCATGCTCAACGTGACTGCAATGATGAATTCAATGCAAGGTATAAGGGTGCACAGGCTCGTCGTTGCAGATGTGACACTACTGGTAATACACACACATGCTCATGTTGTATAGTTTGTGGATTAAATGAGGCTGAGAATAACTTTCCTTTTGTAAGCAAAGATGGTTTTATCCCCGAATGCTAAAAAAATTAAGGAGTTAAATTAATAATAACCTCACATCTTAATTTATGAGGTTTTATATTTTGGGTCTCAGATTTTAGATTTTATTTATTTGGTCCATTTTGAAATTTGGTTGAATAATGATAAACTTTGAAGTGATTTAAGAAGAACAAAATAAATCATTTTCAAAAAATTGGAAAATGGAGAAATTATTATTAACGACTATTTTACACGCAGTTAGTTTAGTTCGTGAATCAATTGTATGTTTTTTTTAACAAAATCAATTAAAATCATTTAATCAATCGTGAATATCAAGGTGGGAATCAAAACTTATGACTAATGATACTTAGTTATTGGATTAATTTAGATATATTTATATAGAAATAAAGGATAAACCAACAATAAATTGCGTTCCTATTTTTTATTAATTAAATAAATATAAATGAAACTATTCCTTTATATATATATATATATATATATATATATATATATATATATATATATATATATATATATATAAAAGTTGAATAATAAATAAGACTAACAATTGTTGAGCATTCAAGACAAAACCTGAATACAATTGTTGAGCATTCAAGACAAAACCTGAATATGAGCAACACACTATTCACACTGCAGACAATTAACACATTTTCCCATAGTTTTAGAAAAAACGTTCAAGATAATTTGAGTAATCAATTCCTCGATTTACGATTAGCATTAGAAAATATGAAATTACTTCACATTTGCTTAAAGTACGAATTTTAGTCAAGAAGTTGTAGCAGTCAATGAACTTGTCAATTTAGACAAAAAAAAAATTAAAAATTGTCCAATCTCTAAAGTTGATTTTGAAAAAGTTTATGAAATATTAGCCAAATATTTTGTATTATTTATTTGTTGGATTCGAATTTGTGGACAAGTTTATGAAATGTTAGCCAAATATTTTGTATTATTTATTTGGTGGATTCGATTTTGTGATACGTGCTTGGATGCATGCTTGTAATTTTGGTAAAAATTCTATCTTCACAAGTGATTTTTTAGTTTCTTTTTGTTTCAATTCTTCGTCTTCCAATTTTTATTTATGAAATTCTCGTATAAGACACGTAAATGCTTCTAGATTAAAATACTAAACTTCTATTTGAGTTTAGGAATGTCACAAACCACCGATTATATCTGAGATTCTCGTTTTGGTAAGTTTGATAAATTTTCAACTTTACCTTTTAATAAAAGTGTTTATGCTTCATATACATCCTTGAACTTAGTTCACTCTAATATATGAGGTTCATTATTGATTCATATTAAAGATGAAACTAGATATTATGTTTCATTTATCAATAACGATACTCATTATTGTTTCATTTATCAATAACGATACTCATTATTGTTGCATTTACTTGATGAAAAAGCATTCAAAATTTGTTGAAATTTATCATATGTGTCATGCAATGGTTAAAACTCAATATGACGTTATTATAAAGTACTTACGTTGTGATTTAAGTGGTAAATTTATGGGTTTATGTGCTTACAGGTTTGATCATCAGTTGGTTTTGATGATGACACCTGATGAAGCAACACATACTACAAAAAATTATCCATTTTACGACACTTACATTGTAATACTTGAGTAAAAAGTGTCTTTATTGCCACAATGATTATAAGCAACTGACTTAAAGTTTTTAAAGGAAATTTGGATCCTTTTCACTCCAAAGTCCACGATGGTTACCCAAACCTCCTCTGCCTATGTATTGCGACGAATTTTAGGTGCTTATGGGCCAACGGTCACTTTTTTTTATGAATAATGGAAAATAGTAGTTTACCACTTCAAATACTACGACGTGATCATTCACCGACTGTCATCGTATTCCCCGCATAAACAATTTTAATTTTTGTTTCTTCACATATCTTTCAAAATCCCTAAATCATCTCTCTGGTACAATTGAATCAACAAACCCCTAAAATTTATCTTCCTCTCAAATCTTTTATTTCGTTCATCTTTAGCATATCAAGTTTGTCCTCTCGACATATCAAATCTCTTCATCTCCTTTTACTTTTGAGTGTTAAGAGTTCTCTATGATAGGGGAAGTTAATTTCAAATGTCAAACAAAAAGATCTGAAGATGGAACTTGATCAAGAAGATATCTTAAGTCACATTAGTCGAATGATTTAAGTTATAATTGAAACTTTAAGTAATGGTTGTATTCGTCAAGGGAACTTGAAGGCCTGAAGTTGTGAAAGTGTGAAAGTTTTGTTGATCTGACGCTTTGCATCCTATAGTGATCAACTAAATTGTAAAAGATTAAAGTAATTTTTAACACTGTTAGTCTTGAATTTCGGCGGCCAAGTGGAAATGTTAGGTTTTTGAGTTAAGACAGTGTTTTCGACTATGGTTAGGCTTCGAGGATTTCGACCAGAAAACGAATGATTCGACAGGCAATAACCTTTGAAGTTTGAATTTGAATTCTGGAGGGAAATGCAGTTATTTTCCGCCAATAGAGGGAGGCACGTGGCACTGTTCCAAGTAATCAAAGCATGCAGAGTGAAATTTGTTTTAATCTAGTCCATTGAGTCATTAGGAGCGGTTATTTCGACTGGTTATAAATAGTGGCTCATTTTAGGATTTTTGGTGTGTTCATTTTTGTACAAGTCACTCAGAAAAGTACTCAAAGTATCCAAGTCAAAGTGAGAAAAGAGTTATAACTGAGAATGTACGTGTCGAAACACCATCTTTTATTGTAATGCATTAAAGTTCTTCTTTTCTTTCATAAGAATTTTCCTTTACTTTACTGCTTTTATGCAAGTTATATTTTCTGGTATTTATCTTTTACTTCGAGTTGCTATCTTCTTCGCCCCAAATTGCTTTCATTTTCTACTTGCTTTATTGCCAAATCCTTTTTGTTTTCAATACTATCGAAGTATCTATACCTTTCTTTTAGGTTTTATTGGATTTCAAACTCGGATTAGCTATGTTCTAGGATTTAGTGTGGTCGATCCTGCAAGTTAAAATGTGTCTTTAAGATTTGTTAGACTAGCGGTTGTTCTCCAAATTTTACAGGGAACAAATTGGCATGCCCAGTGGGACGGTGCTAATCAGAGTTTCTTGTTTTATATATATATATATATATATATATATATATATATATATATATATATATATATATATATATATATATATATATATATATATATATATATATATATATATATATATATATATATATATATATATATAGAGAGAGAGAGAGAGAGAGAGAGAGAGAGAGAGCTCTGCGTAAAGTTTTCATTGTATGCAGTTAAGAAGTGGTAAGATAACCACTAATAACGAAACTCGAACTAAGAAAGGATATACCAGGAGAGTGGCGTCGAATACAAATCAGCCAAACACTCCTCAGGATCCATACAATGGTAACGATAAGGCGGAGCCTCCCGTGCCACCTTCGACAGAAGGGCAAGCAGGTTCTTTTCCTATTTCTGAAGCGATTCCGAATATAGGGACTTCGATGCCTACACATTCGATTACTCATACACAACCAATTTTAACTTACATTGGGCCAAGGGGCTCTCCATATACCCCACCTCCAGTAGGAACTTCCACGTATAGAAATATTCTCCCACCAGGGTTTTCGATGCCTTTGCCGCGAGACCCACCATACGGTATGCTAACATCAGTAACGGCAAGCCTCCATAACGCCCCTCCTGTACACGCAGAATAGGTGATAACTTCACCATTACAAGGGTTAGCATCTAGAATGAATGTGGGTTGAAACAACCAAAATGCAGGATACTATGTCCCAACACAGAACCTAACAATTGGTTCTGCCTTTTATTTGAAGCAACAAATATATGAAAGTAACCACCAGATGGTACAAATGATGTCCCAAACTATGGGAGAAATATTTCAGCCCCTTATTCAAAACACTATCCAAACTAACCAACAACTGGCAGCGCAAATGACGCGTTTAGTTGATTTCTTTTGGGGTACCAAATCCTCCTCGACACCCAAAAAGGGAACATGTGAGAGAAAACCAGGGTTTAGCCTTCGAAGAGGACCTCACTATTAACCAAGCCCAACAACACCCAGGGAACGTGCCGCAGGAAAATAATGTTAATCATGGGATAGTCGAACCTCCTAGAAATCAGTTTCAAGTTCCCAGAGAGGAACCTTCAAGGGTAGTGATGGTTAACAGAAACTAAAATGCGGATAATATCGTACAATAAGTCCAGCGTAATAATGCAGCCGCAGATAACAACTTGGCTGCCATGGTCGAAAGGATTATGGTGTGAAATGGAGTAAATCTTGGCTTGCGAAGGCCAAAATATACGTCGCCTTTGGTTGAGTATATACTCCAGTTGGAGTTACCTCCGAGGACTAAGGTCCCTAAATTCTCTAAGTTCTCAGGAGACTCTACTGAGTCTACTGTCGAACACGTGGCCATATATCTGATTGAGGCATGGCAAATTGCTAATGATGAGAGTCTTAGGGTAAAATATTTCCCCAATTCTTTGACCAAAATGCTTTCACTTGGTTCACCACATTACCTCTCAACTTGATCCATGACTGGACCCATTTAGAGCATCTATTCCATGAACAAGTTTACATGGGACATACGAAAATAAGTTTAAAAGAAATGGCTAGTATAACATGAAAGTTTATTGAGCCTATCGAGGAATATTTGAACTGGTTTCGACTTCTCAAAGCCAGGTGTTTTACACAAGTTCCAGAACATGAGTTGGTCGAAATGGCCGCTGGTGGCCTTGACTATTCAATTCAAAAGAAGTTGGATACCCAATATTTAAGGGATATGGCCCAATTAGCCGATAGAGTTCGACAATTAGAACGCTTAAAAGAAGAAAAAGTTAGGGCTAATAAAAATAAAAGGGTGGCCTTTGTCTATTTTAACGAAGAAAACGAAAGGCCATATGTTGATTACCTAGGTTTCGACGAGAACGAAATTGATCTTGCTGAATTAAAAAAGGGCTCCCCTTATTCTTGTAGGATGCTAATGCCCTCAAATGGGAAAGACCCTGTCGAAACTAACGATAGGTTTCCTAAGAAGACATACATTTTCGACGTCACAAAATGTGACAAAATTTTTGATTTGTTAGTTAAGGATGGGCAAATGATTGTGCTTGCTGGTGCTAAAATGTCTCCTTTAGAACAAAGAAAGAAAAGAGGCTTTTGTAAGTACCATAATTTTTTGGGCCATAAAACCTCACAAAGTTTTCTTTTCAGGGATCTGGTGCAGAACGCAAATCAGGAGGGAAGACTGAAGTTTGGTGAGAGGGCAAAGGGTCAGATGAACCTAGATGTCGAAACAGTGAAAGCGGCTGATGCTCACTATACAGAGCCAGAAGAAGTTCACATGGTCAAAGTATGTCAATGGTGTTGTAATGGTTCACGTTACTAATAACTTGAACCAGGAATTTGTGGACAACTTGGTAATTGAGGCTACTGAGAGCCTCGACATGAAGATCACTGAGGATCTCGAAATGGGAGTTATGAAAGACTCCAAATTGATGCTGGTAATAGAAGAAACCGCTAAGGGTTTTGTAAGAATGGACAAGGCTGCTGAGGGCCTTCAATTAGCTTTTCAAATTTTGGACATCACTGAGGATGTCAACATGGGGGTGAATTTGGTAGAAATTTCGCAGGAGTCTCCAATGGAGGTCGATGAGGAACACCACAAGTTGGCTTTTTCCGAAAGGGGATGAAAACCTGCTAGATTTTATTCATATGTGTCAGAGAAAATGTTCAGAAGTTATGGTGTGTCCTAGGTGTAGTGCAGTATTCGACAGGAAAGTTGCACAAAGTATTGAAAGAGCTAAGTGCAACCATGAGAACAAGGCCTCCCAAGGGGAGAGAAGGTTCGACCCAAGGAGGGGCAACGACACCAGGAAGGATTCTCCAGGGTTGACGAAAACAAAAAAAAAAAGGCCATGTGGTAAAGGCTTCTACCTTTAAACCTATAGCCGAAGCTGTGAAAGAGGCTTGGACTAGGCCCGTCAAGGCTAAACAACAAGGACAACAAAGGTGGCAACACTTTGATATCGAAAGAGGCTCCTTTATAGCCTACAAAAAAGAGTTCCCACAGGCCAACGAAATGACCTATGTGTCTGAGAACTACAAAGGAAAGAACCCTATGACTCGCTCTCAATGGAGGAGAGAGAAAATGAGGCGAAAGGCCCAAAGAGAGGCTACAAATAAAGGGGAGTCTAGCACAAACTTATCTTTAACAAAAGAAAGAAATAACGGTTTGAAGGTTACTGATAAGGTGTCGGTGGCTGCTAGAATACTCATCCCTAAAAATGATGAGAAAAAAACAAAAACCTGATAGAGAAGTCGAGGAAGATGAGATGCTTACTGATAACTTTGACTCAGGATCAGAGGCATCACTCAACATCTTGGCAAATGTCCAATCAGTTCTGCCCCGTGAATTTGACAGGATTACGGAAGTCAAAAACCTGGACGCATACACTGAAATGGAAATGGCTGCCCACAAGCCAGTATGTTACTACATCATGAATAATGGGTGTGTCGAAGAGAAGAATTCTTTCTTCAAGAGTCCCGATGAGGCAATGGAAGCCATTTAAAGCCTTTGCTTATCACAGTAAAAGTTGAGAATATGGCAGTGAATAAGGTCTTAGTGGATTGTGGAGCCACTGTGAATTTGATGCCACACTATATGTTAGAGAGGATTGGGAAGTCAAACGTTGATACCAAGCCTCACAACATGGTCTTGTCAAACTATGAAGGTAAAGTGGGGACTACCATGGGGGTAATCCAATTTGACCTTATTGTGGGAACTGTGGCAAGGCCAACTGTCTTCATGGTCGTCGAGACCAAAGAAAATTACAATTTGTTGTTAGGAAGAGAATGAATCCACGGTGTTGGATCCGTCCCATCTTCGATGCATCAAAGGATAATTATCTGGCGTCCCAATGGTATAGTATAGAATATTGAAGCTGATCAGGGGTACTTTAAAACACCTATTAATCACCTTGATTGAAGGAGCTTCGATAAATACTTGGCGAATATAGCGCCATGTACTCTGGCGGGTTTCGATTTCACCCAAAACGATGACGCTTATTGCTCATTTTATTTGCATCTTGTCCATGGTTTCAGATGGGATAGAGAGATTGTAGGAGCAAGAAATTTTCCCTACTTTGGTACCTCAGGAATCGAACCCAGTGGCTAGGGAAGCGAATTCAGCGAAGATAACTGAATTTGAGGTATTGCAAAAGATGTCGGCTTATATAGCCGAAAAGGAAGAACAAGCGGCCTTGGAGGCTGAGATCAAAAATTTGGCTTTCGAAGCCAGGAATAATAAATAAGTGGCCTTTGTGGACAACAAAAAATCTCGCAAAGAAAATCTTGGAAAGGAATTTGACCCAGAACCTCCTGATAAGGTTCAGGAAGAATTGCAAGACCAGAGGCTCGACACCATCTATGATGATGAGCCTTTGGGATTCGAGAAGGATCCGTTAGCAGAAAGTATGAAGATGCTAGTGTAAGACCCGCTCGAAGAAATCAACTTGGGGGAAGGGGCCACGAGAAGGCCAACCTATATAAGTGCCAATATCAGCCCAGAACTCAAGGTCGAAATGGTCCAGCTTCTAAGAGAGTTTTGAGACTGCTTTGCATGGGACTATGATGAAATGCCTGGTTTGAATAGGGATCTGGTCGAATTGAAATTGCCAATCAAGCCTGGGAAGAAACCTATAAAGCAGAATCCAAGAAGGTTTGCACCAACAATTCTGTTGAAGATCAAAGAAGAGGTTGAACGGATTTTTCGATGTAAGTTCATTCGTCCAACAAGGTACATCGGATGGCTAGAAAACATTGTACCTGTTATAAAGAAAAATGGATCTTTGAGGGTATGCATAGATTTTAGAGATTTAAATACTGCTACCTCTAAAGATAAATATTCGATGCCTGTGGCGGAGATGATAGTCGACTCAGTCGCGGGGCATGAATATTTAAGTATGTTGGATGGGTATTTTGGCTATAACCAAATATTCATTGCTGAAGAGGACGTTGCAAAAACGACCTTTCGATGCCCTGGGGCCATAGGTACCTATGAATGGGTTGTAATGCCTTTTAGTTTAAAAAATGCTGGGGCAACCTATCAAAGGGCAATGAACTCTATTTTTCACGACTATATCAAAACATTTATGCAGATTTATATTGATGATATTGTTGTGAAATCAGTTTCAGGAAAAAATCATTTATACCATCTTCGACACTCATTTAAGAGAATGAGGAAGCATGTCCTAAAAATGAATCCCCTCAAATGTGTGTTTTGTGTGCAGGCAGAAGATTTTCTAGGCTTTGTGGTCCACAAAAAGGGAATCGAAATAAATCATAACAAGATCAAAGCCATAATGGAAGCGAAAGCGCCATCAACGAAGAAGGAATTGCAGTCACTGTTGGGCAAGATAAACTTCCTATGAAGATTCATATCGAACCTCAACGGGAAAACGCAGCTTTTTCACCATTGCTCCGACTCAACAAGGAGGGATTCATTTGGGGGCAACCTTAACAAGATGCCTTCGATGAAATCAAAGGTTATTTGAGTCGTCCTCCGATTTTGTCGCCCCCTTGTAGAAGTAGGAGTATGAGATTGTACATAATAGCATCAGATAAGACCTTAGGGAGCATGTTAGCTCAAGAGGATGATAATGGCATCGAAAGGGCCATTTATTACCTTAGTAGGATTTTAAACGATGCAGAAACTAGATATAGCATGATTGAGAAATTATGTCTATGCTTATACTAGTCTTGTACAAAACTGAAGCATTATATAAAGCCAGTTGATGTTTTTGTTTCATCTCATTGCGACGTTATAAAGCACATGCTATCTAAACCAATATTACATAGTAGAATTGGAAAATGGGCATTATAATTAACTGAATATTCTTTGACTTATATGCCTCAAAAGGCAGTTAAAGGGCAAGTGGTAGCAGACTTTATAGTCGACCATTCAATAAACGAGAATGCTTTGAATTATCTCGAAAGCCTTGGAAACTTTATTTCGACGGTTCTAGTCATAGAGAAGAAACTGGTGTAAGCGTTTTGATTATTTCTCCTAACAAAATTCCAACAATGTTCAAGTATAAGGTCAAAGGCCTTTGTTCCAACAATGAGGCTGAATATAAGGCCTTGATAGCCGGACTTGAAATTTTGTTAGAATTGGGGGCAACTCGAGTCGAAATAATGGAAGACTCAAAATTAGTAGTTAAGCAGTTAACAAAGGAGTACAAGTGTGTAAAGGAGAATCTTATCATGTATTTCATAATAGCTAATCGAATGCTAAAAAGGTTTGATATGGTAAGTATTCGACATATTCCTCATCTGGAAAATCAAGTGGGCAATGACTTGGCCCAGGTTGCGTCAGGGTACAAAATTTCGAAAGAGAGACTGGAAGATGCAATCGAAGTCAGAGGAAGAGTGGTGTCAACAAAGTTGGCTCCTTCAAATTTAGAGACTACAAAGCTAGCATATGCCGATAAAGAAAGCTTCGAGATTTTTGCTATCGACGCTTTGATGAGTGGAGATTGGAGGAAACCAATAGTAGAGTACTTGCAGAACCCAAAATCTTCGATAGAACGGAAGATCAGGTATCGCACTCTGAGTTACGTTCTTTTAGCAAACGAATTATTTAAAAATACCCCAGAGGGAGTTTTGTTAAAATGCCTTAGTGAGTCAGAGGCATATTTATCTCTTTCAATAGTCCATAGTGGGACATGTGGTGCATACCAAGTGGGTCAGAAAATGAAGTGGCTTTTGTTTCGACAAGGTATGTACTGGCCCACTATGTTGAAAGATTGTATTGAGTTTGCGAAGGGTTTCCAGGAATGCCAAATTCACGCAGGCATACAACATGTACCTGCGAGCGAGTTGCATTTGATTATTAAACCATGGCCTTTTAGAGGTTGGGCCTTGGATTTAATTGGCGAAATTTGACCAGCATCATCGAAGAGTCAGAGGTACATTTTGGTGGACATAAACTATTTCACTAAATGGATCAAAGCTATAACTTTACCAAATGTAGACCAAGAGGATGTGATAGAGTTCATTAAAAAGCACATCATTTATAGATTTAGAATCCCACAGGCTATAACCACATATCAAGGATCATTGTTTACCGGTCAAAAAATGCAGGAGTTTTCCAAAGAAATAGGTTTCAGATTATTAACCTCAACACCTTATTACGCTCAGGCTAATGGTCAATTCGAAGTGGCAAACAAAGTGGTGATTAGTTTAATCAAGAAACATGTGGAAAAAATCCTAGAAACTGGGATAAGACGTTAGACGAAGTGCTTTGGGCATGTCAAACGTCCCCCAAAGAAGCGACTAATACAACGCCATTTTTACTTACCTTTGGCCATGATGCAGTTCTACCAGTAGAAATCTGTCTACAGTCGACAAGAATCCAAAGGCATCATGAGATTCCATCAAATTCTTATTGGAACATGATGTTAGATGAGTTAGTTGACTTAGATGAAGAGACGCTCAGGGCTTTAGAACTGTTAAATAGACAAAAGAAGAAAGTGGAAAAGTCTTATAACAAAAGAGGTAAAGCCAAAGTCTTTTTATTGGAAGATTTAGTTTGGAAAGTCATTTTTCCTATGGATCGAAAAGATAGAGCTTTAGGAAAATGGTCCCCTGAGTGGAAAGGTTTGTTTCAAATTATATAGGTCTTTTTCAATGGGGCATACGAAATCGAAGAAGTAGATGGAGATAAGAGGATCTTGAAAGTTAATGGAAAGTATTTGAAAAAATACAAACCTATGCTTCAAGAGATAAAAATTGTGAAATAAATATAAAGAGAAATATAATAAAAGCTAAAATGGTTATAAAAGCCAAGATGGTTGTGTTTAATACAAAGTAAAATACCACGATGCGCCCAGATTGTAAAATAAAGATTACATGATAAATTTTCAGAAAGGAAGTGAAGCTTTCAGTTTCCCATACTTCTTCTTCTGGTAGGCTAATCGACGCTCACACAAGCTTTTTTTATAGGCAATAGTTTCGATCTCCTTGTCAAGCTTCTGAGCTTTTCAAGACGTTAAATTCCAGCCTTTACTTCTCAATCTATCTTGTCATCGACACCACCTTGGAGTTGTGCCTTCCTCTTCTTGGCCTCAATAATTTTGCTTTGAAGAATAAGGATATGTCTTTCCTATTCAGCAATGTTCTGATCATGTTTTTCCATCGCCTTTTGGGTATGTTCCTTTTGCTGCTCAAGGTGGGAGACTTGGTTAGATGAAGCAGAGACATCTTCCCATGCAGCCTTTTGATCAGTGGTTGCCTTGACAAATTTGTCAGAATGCTCTCTGAATTGATTCAAGTTAGCAGCCACTAAGTCGACTGTTGATGCGAGAAAGCAGCAAGAAAAAAATATTAAGTACCCAGTTTTGTCGTCTCCACAGGGATTAGTGCGATATGAACGTCGTTCAACAATTTCTACATTTCTAAACTTATTGTTCAAAAGTTTTGCTTAAAAGTTTCAAAGAACCATAGATAAAAACAAAAAATATAAAATAAAGACTGAAATATAAACAGAGCCTTGTTGGGATTGGATTTCATCAATTGATAACATATGCATTCTTCTGATCAAATTAAACACAGCTCAATCATTCGTCTAATATCCTCACGTATCACTCACGACAAAGTTTATCTCTAACGTGGCGTCGAGAGAAACCGTGTTGTCTCATTGGTGATCTCTCACCCAACAAAAACAGAACACAGAGCATTAAGATCTGATACTCACGCAAATGCTAAGCCTAAATCTATCTCTAGCGTTTAGGACCTAACCGACAATCATCCTAGATCAGATCCGAAAAGTATATCTCTATCACGATTCAAATCAAAGATTAACAGGTAAACAAGAATGAAACCCATATCAGATAAACAATTGTTTTGCATAAAATACAATGATCAGAATACGTACACACACTTAACCCTTTTTACATGTATTCATCTAATCCGCCAAATGGTTGTGAACATCATTCTTCATCACTATTATCACATACCCACACAATATCATGTTGATCCTACCCATGCTACCCATACTACTTAATCAACACAACACCATAGAAGATAAAATGAATATCAACTTCAAAACCATGTCAAAAGTTTGTTCATTGATAGAAGAAAATATGAGATCAAAGATGTGAAAAGGTTTTGCCAAGACCCATAAATACATAATCAAAGGTATTCAATCAATAGAGAATCCAAAATAAGTTCACAAACATATATTAGATGAAATACATAAGGTATCAAAAGATTACAATCCAAACCCCAACAAGAGATCGAAGATCTTACCTCCTCCCTCTTAGGGTGTTATGTTTCTCTCTCTAGAAGAAATGAAGAAAAATAAGCTCTGATGTCTAGAATGGAAAAAAATACAAGTTATGGAAGTTCTGACCTAAAAAACACTAAAAACACTTAAATACCCCCACTCAGTCTGGGAGCGTTCGCTACCTACTCGCCTAGCGAACAGCTAGCGAGCGTTCGCTTCTTTATTCGCTCCAGCGAAGTTTGGCACTTTTGGCTCTGTCCCATTCTGGGCGCGTTCGCTACCTGCTCACTAAGCGAGCAAGCTAGCGAGCATTCGCTACCAGCTCGCCTAGCGAGCATGACAGCATTTTGGTGGTTTGCATGTTGTCTTGGTTTCCTTGCCCATTTCTTGTGTCATACTTTTCACTTATTTTGTGCCTAATCCTTGCACAATAACACACAAATCAAAGGTACCATTAGATTTTCTCATAATGATGCAAACCAACCAAAACAAGAGTGGTTTTCAACACTTTCATGACAAAAATGAGTGAAAAATGCCAACATTAGATAGATCAAATAAGTGAAATTTGGCATCCAACAACTCGCCCCAACTATCTTTTTGCTTGTCCTCAAGCAAAGTATGCCTCTCATTTCGCAACAAGAGGAATTGCTCAAGACTAAGATTCACCCAAGAATGGATAAAGTTGGCTCAAACACAAATGATGCAAACAAGCCATGGTTTTAAATGTTTAGAATCAAACAATGCACAAGAACTAACTTCTTAAAGCAAATATAAAGCCATGTATCAATCAACAACTATGTTTTTCATGAATGAATCACTCTATCTCTCCTCTTCGAATAAGGATTGAAGAAATTACGCGTTTGCAACCGCGGGGACAATTTTACTCAACTAACAAACAATGCCAATATCAATTCAATTCATACAAAATCTAACAATCAAAAGCGAAAATATGGAAGAAAGAAGATCACTAAGGTGTTTAAGGTTGTAGCTTGGTTGGGTTTACAAACAAGGGACATTTCTAAGGCCATTGAAATGAAATTATCGATGCAAAAGAGACATTCACCGAACACGTGTTATTTACACACCTCAAATTCATTCCATTTGTTTTTCGATTGCAAACCTTCCCAACTCTTATTTCACAACTTATTCTTTCACTATTTTTTTTCTTTTCCAAGCAAGCATTCTTTTTCTTTTCTTTTCTTTTTTCATATTCACACAATTTTTTTGGTGCTTGCTTGAATTTTTCAAAAGTTGTAGCAACCTACTATCTTCCTTTTTCATTCGCCCCAACTTAACTTTTACTCAACCCTTAAATGAATGCTCTTAGCTTTTTATGGCAAAGAAGACAATTAAAACAAATTCACGGGTTCAAGAAAAATTTTAGAATCTCTCAAAATTAAGAATGAGATTCACATTGTTTAGGCTCAAAGGGGTTAACGAATTCTCTCTACTCACGGGTAAGTTGCATTTGGACGTGGTTGTGCTCAATATAAACAAGTGCCTTGATCATTTCTAATGCTTCCACAAATTCACAATGATAACAAAATAAAGCATGAATCATACGAATCAACAAAGTTTATCAGAAATCCAGCATTTAGTAAACAATGGAAGCTTCTCACAAATTGTGGTTTTTGGTCCTAAGTGAAACAATCATTCAAACGAGTTGCCAATAGAACAAATTTCATTTGCAAAAAGACTTAAGTTCTTAAGCATTCTAAAATTCTAAACAAAGGAAAACATGTACCTTGACAACATTCACTTGTTTCATACTATCACCGCCATTCAAACTCGGTTGAAGCTTCATTGAATGCTTTTATACCGATAGCAACCACTTTAGAAGGAGTTTTCGTCATTCCTGAACACACTAGAAAAAACATAAAAAGAAACAAATATATACAATATATACAAAGCTTAAAAATATAGAACCCTTGCAATGCACTTCAAAATCTCAACACCAATCCCCGGCAACGACGCCATTTTGTTGATGCGGTAAAGCAGCAAGCAAAAAATATTAAGTACCCAATTTTGTCGTGTCCACAGAGATTAGTGCGATATGAACGCCGTTCAACGATTTCTACATTTCTAAACTTATTGTTCAAAAGTTTTGTTTAAAAGGTTCAAAGAACCATAGATAAAAACAAAAAATATAAAATAAAGACTGAAATATAAACAGAGTCTTGTTGGGATTGGATTTCATCAATTGATAACATATGCATTCTTCTGATCAAATTAAACACAACACAATCATTCGTCTAATATCCTTACGTATCACTCACGACAAAGCTTATCTCTAACGCGGCGTCGAGAGAAAAACCGTGTTGTCTCATTAATGATCTCTCACCCAACAAAAACACAACACAGAGCATTAAGATCTGATACTCATGAAAATGCTAAGCCTAAATCTATCTCTAGCGTTTAGGACCTAACCAGCAATCATCCTAGATCAGATCCGAAAAGTATATCTCTATCACGATTCAAATCAAAGATTAACAGGTAAACAAGAATGAAACCCATATCAGATAAACAATTGTTTTGCATAAAATACAATGATCAGAACACGTACACACGCTTAATCCTTTTTACATGTATTCATCTAATCCGCCAAATGGTTGTGAACATCATTCTTCATCATTATTATCACATACCCACACAATATCATGTTGATCCTACCCATGCTACTTAATCAACACAACACCATAGAAGATAAAATGGATATCAACTTTAAAACCATGTCAAAAGTTTGTTCATTGATAGAAAAAAAATCTGAGATCAAAGATGTGAAAAGGTTTTGTCAAGACCCACAAATACGTAATCAAAGATATTCAATCAATAGAGAATCCAAAATAAGTTCACAAACATATATTAGATGAAATACATAAGGTATCAAAAGATTATAATCCAAACCCCAACAAGAGATCGAAGATCTTACCTCCTCCCTCTTAGGGTTTTATGTTTCTATCTCTAGAAGAAATGAAGAAAAATAAGCTTTGATGTCTAGAATGGGAAAAAATACAAGTTATGGAAGTTCTGACCTAAAAAACACTAAAAACACTTAAATACCCCACTCAGTCTGGGAGCGTTCGCTACCTGCTCGCCTAGCGAACAGCTAGCGAGCGTTCGCTTCTTTATTCACTCCAACGAAGTTTGGCACTTTTGGCTCTGTCCCATTATGGGCGCGTTCGCTACCTGTTCGCTAAGCGAGCAAGCTAGCGAGCGTTCGCTACCTGCTCGCTACCAGCTCGCCTAGCGAGCATGACAACATTTTGGTGGTTTGCATGTTGTCTTGGTTTCCTTGCCCATTTCTTGTGTCTTACTTTTCACTTTTTTTGTTCCTAATTCCTGCATAATAACACACAAATCAAAGGTACCAAGAGTTTTTCTCATAATGTTGCAAACCAACCAAAACAAGAGTGGTTTTCAACACTTTCATGACAAAAATGAGTGAAAAATACCAACATTAGATAGATCAAATAAGTGAAATTTGGCATCTAACATTGACCATTGTCAACAACTCCAGGATAACATCAGAGATTTCTGGTGATGTGGTCACAAGATCGACCTGCTTTAAGAGCTTCTTCAAACCAAAGGTCACTGAAGTGTCCTTCTCCAAAAGCTCGAACAAATCAACGACGAATATCCTAGATTTGATCCCATGAAGTATATCATCGACGGCAAGAGTTCCTCCTGATGCTATCGAACCACTCATGATGGAATCATAAAAGCTGTATTTGGCACTAAGCATAGTTTTGAGGTAATCACGAGGATTAGATGTTTTCATCGACTGAAGTTCTTCATGAGAAAGGCTGGTAAGAGCTTAACTGGTCGAGGTGGTCATGGTAGCCTTGGAGGAAGTTGTTTGTTTGGCAGGATCTTCAACTTCCTTCTTAGTGAATTAATCTTCCTCTATTTTTCTTTCGACTTCCTTCTCCTTCTCTTCATCTGCTTCCTTCCTTTTCTTTTCCTTCTTCTTCTTCTCTTCTTCCTTCTTTTCTGTTTCTTTGTTGTCATCTTCAACGTCTTCGTCTCCAGTTTCCTCTTCATCACTTGTTTGGTTATCAGAGTCGTTTGCCTCACCCTATGAGTAACAAGGAGACATATCTTCGTTACCCTCTTCTAAGTCCACATCTGAAATGAGGGTGTTCTCTAACAGTATAATGATTGGTTGGTTAGCAGCCCTTGCCTGTGGAAGAACTACCGCAAGGTTCGACGCGAAGCTTGCCTTTTTGGGGGGCTTCTGAGGTTGGTTCACCTCATTTGAACCTTTAGCAGATGTCCTAGATGTGGCACCAGGATGATAGCTGAGATCTCTGCTTGAAGTAGGAGAACTGGGTTGGATTGTAGGGCCTGCTTGAGCGGTGACAGCAACCTGAAACGAAAGGAGTTTAAAAAAGGGAACATGTTGATAAGAATGATAGCAAAATAAATGAGTTAGAATGATCACCTTAGATTCTTCACTATCAGGGCTTGAATTACCATCCTCTGACGAAGGCACGACCTCTGAGACACTGGTTCAGGAATTGGTTCGACACGGGTTATCTGAGTCGAACCAGAAGCGGTTGGAGTGGTCTTTTGTGCAAAAGATTCAATAATCTTTGCCTGCTTCCTTTTCCTTTTTGAAGGATCTTTTGGCCTTTGTTTTTTGGGAGTAGTTGGGGGTTTTTTGGAACTCTAAAAAAGGGAGAAAACCAAGATATTAGAGAACTATAAACTAAAAAACACAAACCAGCAAGTTTGAGATTGTTACCTTGGACATTGGTGCATTTTCCTCAGTCCTTTCTTCGATGCTCTCTTTCCTTTTCTCCTGAACCTTGACAGCTGAAACAAAAGCAAGCAATCATAACAAAACATATATAGGTTAGGAAAAGGAAAGAGTCGAGAAACCTTCCATTCCACACTTTCATGTATTTCAGATTCGATGCGAACATTTTCGATACCGATATGAAGATGGCCTTTGAAACCGTCTAGCGCGTGCTTAGTCAGAACTACCTATTGTGCCTTGGGTTTGGATTATTCTCGAAAGACTTTAATCGAATCCCCACAGATAACCAATCTGGAAATGGAGGGGCAAGAGCCACTCCAAAGTCAGCAGATGGCAGTCGAGGAAATTTGGGAGGATACATAGAAGGCTAATTCATAACGTTTCTCAAGAGGAACGTATGAAGGGAGTCGAAGACTCTCTATTTTCTTTATAAATTTTTCCTTCAAAGTCACAGCAGTGTTGCAGACAGTACGACTATGTTCACTTGGCCGATAAACAGTTTCAAAGAACCTTTGGAATGCTTGGATTTTTTATATATGAGTTGAAGTACCTTTTTTTGCTTTATCATGCACAGAGAGGAAAGCCTGGTTAATTAGTTTGCTGAAATAAGGAGCATCAAAAAAATCTTCAACATAATACTTCGACCACCAAGTATGAAACTCTGATGTACAGAAGCAACAAGGTACGAAGGGAACAGGGGTCAGTTGAGTCTTGCCCTCATAACGTGCTAGTTGCTTCGAACAAGCGTCTTCACCGAATATAGTAGCAGGAAGCAAGAGAGTGCCCTTCTTCTTGAAAAGACATTTGGGAAGTGCCTGTGCCAATCCAAACTGCCGAGCCACAAGGTTTGGTTGGTAAGATACCAACACAAATTGATACTTTAGCATGTTCAGTCGAAGAGATGTTAACCTTGGGGTTAAAAAGGCCTCTCATAGATGTGTCGACTCTTCTTCTTGGCCTTTTGCTGGCGCAAGAAAAGGCCTTGTGAACCATTCTGGCCCGTACTTCCTTGCTACGAAGGGGGCCATGTTCGACATAATATCATGACGCTTCGCCAACATCATGACATAGCTGAGGAAAGAAGGCCTCATCGACGATCCTTCTTTGCTGGGAGTGAGCCTCACCAAGCGAGTTCCTTCGACTCTCCTGTTCTTAATTTCTTATTCTTCTTCATTTACAACACCCTTGTTGGGAAGACTAGCTTCGAAGGAAGCATTCATCCACAGTTGTAGTAACCAAAAAGGGCCTGACAGCAGTAGGTTGCCTTTCACACCTAGATCCTTTAGTTGGGTCACTCCTTCACTCAAGGATTTGTATAAGTTTCCTAGTATCATTTCACTCAAGCAGATAGCGTGCCCTCGATGAAGTTGGGTGGCTAGGGTCAGAAATTTCCTAGCTACTTGAAGGGATTTGGAGCAAAAGACAGAGTGAGACAACCAGACGGTGAGGAAAGCTATGTGTTCGACGTCAGAAACCTCACTGATAGATTTGTCAAAGAAGTGGGAAATGAATTGGGAGTATGTGGGTTTGACAGATGAAAAACCTATTGAGTCATCTGACTCAAGATCAGGATCGTAGGTGGTGCCAGTTGATTTTAGCCCTGTGATAGCGGCTATATCAAATAGTGTCAGACTCATCATCCCACAAGGGAGATGAAAGGTGTTGTGGGTGCTATCCCAGAAATATAGGGAGGATACTAACATGGTCGAACAGTAGTTTAGACCAGTTTTCAACAACATGATAAGGTCATAGATCCCCATTTGTTTCCAAAGGTGGGATTTAACCTTTTCAACTTTGTTCCGGCAGTTCATGTACTCGTTTGACTCCTTGAAAGAGGGTGTGGCGCGGAAAACCTTAAAATTTGTGCCCATATACCTTAAGTTTATCCCACTAAGGGCTACAACATCCCTAGTGATGTTCTCTACTTGTTGTTTGTCTTGTCCTATGGGTTTTGACCTACGGTAAGATGGGAAGAAGTCTCTAATGGTTTCAAAATAAGAATCTTCAGAAGGCAGAGGCCCACAAAGGGCATCCTTTTTCAAGCAATGGTGAAAGGAATTAGTACCTGAGAAGCGTAGATTCTGCGTTTCTCCTCCTCCAATGGTTCAGGCGCGAACTGTTGGTTTCCCATCACCTTCGGCCCAACCAGCACTTCAAAAGGTGGAAGTTGAGAGGTTCTTTTCAAGTCCTTATTATGAGCTTTTTTGTGATCTTTGGTCATGGTGGAAGAAGACATTGTGAAAATAAAGGTTGTGGAAAAAGAAAGTAAAATATGGGTTTCTTTGTGAGAAAATTACAAGGGGAATACTAGAAAGTGTAAAAGGTGATTGTGAGGAGATGGAGCCACTTATAGGAGGAGGTAAAAGAATGTGGGAATGGGAAAAGATCAATTGGCGATTAACATGGCAATAATGGGACACGTGCTATATCGGAAAAGGTTTGAGGGAATGTGAATAGTTAAGTCTAAAACTCACCTTTTCTTAGGCCATGGTTTCCTAGAACATAGGAGCATGATCATAGCTAGTGGCGTGCGTGAGGGAGACGTGTTGAAGCTGCTGCAATAAATGCTAATGATGTCATTAAGTATAGGAAATAGTAAGGATGTGACTTCAAATACATGTGAAGGTCATGAGAGGTGTCGAAGCGGAATATCAAAAAATGTCGTTTTCTCCAGAGGTCGAAAGTTACATTTTTGGGGGGCAATTTGTTAGCTTTGAATTTCGACGCCCAGGTGGAAATGTTAGGTTTTTGAGTTAAGACAATATTTTTGATTATGGTTAGGCTGCGAGGATTTCAACTAGAAGACGGACGATTCGACAGGCAAGAACCTTTGAAGTTTGAATTCAAATTCTGGAGGGAAATGCAGTTATTTTCTGCCAATAGAGGGAGGCACATGGAACTGTTCCAAGTAATCAAAGCATGCAAAGTGACATTTGTTTTAATCTAGTCCATTGAGTCATTAGGAGCGGTTATTTCGAATGGTTATAAATAGTGGCTCATTTTAGGACTTTTGGGGTGTTCATTTTTGTACAAGTCACTCAGAAAATTACTCAAAGTATCCAAGTCAAAGTGAGAAAAGAGTTATAATTGAGAATGTACGTGTCGAAACACCATCTTTTATTGTAATGCATTAAAGTTCTTCTTTTCTTTCATAAGAATCTTCCTTTACTTTACTGCTTTTATGCAAGTTATATTTTCTGATCTTTACCTTTTACTTCGAGTTGTTATCTTCTTCGCCCCAAATTGCTTTCATTTTCTACTTGCTTTAATTCCAAAACCTTTTTGTTTTCAATACTATCGAAGTATCTATCCCTTTCTTTTAGGTTTCATTGGATTTCAAACTCATATTAGCTATGTCCTAGGATTTAGTGTGGTCGATCCTGCAAGTTAAAACGAGTCTTTAAGATTTGTTAGACCAACGACTATTCTCCAAATTTTACGGCGAACAAACACCCTGTGACAATCACACACACTCTTAGAAAAGCTTTTAAAATCTTATCTTTTTTATTTATAAAATCTCTTGAAAACCTATCTAGGCTTATTTATAATTTATTAAGGAGTAATTCTAATCAAGAAGGAGATTTTTTACACTATTGTAATAGATTAATGCATATAGTCATTATGGGGTTTGCTTTTTTGGATTAAGGTTGTCATATTTTAAAAGGTTTTAATCGATTAATTGTTAAGATTAATCTATTAAAACATTAAAAAATGGCCCTTGGAGTATTTCCTTTTTGAGCTAATTTTTTCTTATTAAAGAACGTCTCTCCTTATTTTATTTAACACTTAAATTATGATTATAAAACCTAATATTTTTCTTATACTCTCTTTGTTTTTATTTTTTCCTTTCACAAAGATTGTAAAATCTTGTAACTGTGTTGTGCCTTATTAGCTTTATTCAAAATTTATATTAATTGATAAATTGTAATTTGTATAAGACTTAAATGTTGCAAGTTAAATCTGTAAAAAGCTTGGGTGAAGGTTCTTGAGCTCAGCCTGTGTTAAAAGCTCTATTTGATTATTGAAGATTCATGAGTCGATCCTTCAAAAGCTCAAATTTGATTTGAGTGGAACTCTTAACAATAAATTCTTGGGAGAACAATTAGTCTAAAAGGTTAGGCTTATGGATATATGTACTTGCAAGTATGACATCTACATCGATTATTTAGTTTTTTTTTTATGTTTAAAATCATCTTAAGAGAAATATTTATCACTCTTGTTGTTTAAATCTTGTTGGCTCAAATGATATCACTGATATGTTGATTAAGTTATGGTTCTTTATATGTTGATCAAGTGATAGTGCTTGATATGCTAATCAATTTATGGTACTTGATACGTTGATCAAGTGATGATGCTTGAAGATCATAATATCATACGCTGAGATGATCAAGTCATATTGCAGCTGAAGTGTTTAAAGATCATATGATGCAGTGAACAATTGAATGTGATCAATTTATTTTAATAGTTATGGGGATGAAGTCTATGGTGTTTGAAGGTCTTATTATTTATCTATATGTAAAAGAGAACACCTTATGTCAAGAGAAGCGACATTCGATGAAGTAGGTGAATATCTCTGATCAAGTAAATTTTTTTATGAAGGAACTTATCATTAATAGTTATGTCAAGTCTCATCAGAAGAAGAATCAACGTTCTAGTAAAGATCTAAAGTCAAAGATAATGTGACAAGGAACTACAAGCTTCAAAGTTGTGAAATAGAGGAAGTATGAAAAAGAGTGTTCTAATTATAGGATAAAAGGTGGCTCAAATATGGAAATGATCCATGGGTTTTTCAACGCTCATAATTGATTATCCCGTTAGCATAATCAATTATTTCATCACAAAATGAATTTTTTTGATTTCTATCCGTTGAAAACTACTAAGAGAGTGCTCCAATCAATTTTAGGTGTTCCATAATGAGATAATAGACTATTTTTATGTATAACCAATTATCCTTTTTTGTAAAATATGCTTATAATTGATGAGATAGTTCCCAAATAAACTAGTTATGCTTTTTAAACTTTTTTTTTGTGGTGAATTTCATGAAAGAATATAGCCTTTTCTAAGGGTTGAAAGCGCGCGTGTGATTTGCCTTAGTAAAGTCGATAATTAGTCTTATTCCTTTATATATATATATATATATATATATATATATATATATATATATATATATATATATATATATATATATATATATATATATATATATATATATATATATATATATATATATATATATATATATATATATATATATATATATATATATATATATATATATATATATATATATATATATATATATATATTTTCTCGTGTTTTCCTTATTATTTATGAGAGTGAAATCTTTATATTTGTGAGGTAGTCTTGTCGGGTGTAAGAGAAAATTATGAATTCTCATTTAGAGAAATTCTAAATTAGTTTTGAGCTAAACCAAGTTAAAAATATCATTTTTGGTTGTTGAGGTAAACCAAGTAAAACCTGTATTTGGTAGGAGAGGTCTTTGTAGTTAAAACTCTCAGTCGGTTCATGAGCTTAGCTTGCTATTAGAAGCCCTTCTTTGGTTGTGGAGGTATTCGCAGTTAAAACTCTGTATTGGTTGGGAAGATAGCCACTGAAAAACTCTAATCCTTGTATAAGGAGGTTCGTAGGAAAATATAGTCAAAATGTCACATCATAATGGAAACCCTATAGAAGATATTATTGGGGAGAGGATTAGGTCCCTTCGTTAGAACATACCTCTAGAATTCTAGTGATTTTCTGCTATTCCTTTATTATATACTTTCTAATCCTTTATTTTTTCTGCAATTCTATTTTTTAATTTCCTCTATTTTTACCATGCCTATTTTACAACAAAAAAATTTAACTCTTTTTTTTTTGTAAAAGATTTTGTTTTGAAATGAATTTATAAACTCACACAATTCACTCTCTCTTGTGTTTTAAGACCCATGTCTAACAAGGTCGAACTTTTATGAATATATAGTGCACTCTCTCTAAACTCTTCTATCTTTAATTTCTAATAATTATTTTTATTTTCTTTGTGTTTCTCTCTTCACATACTTTATTCTTCTATCTTATTCTTAACCGCTTACATAAACATTTTGAAAATTGGTTTTTTTAATATAAGTTAATCAAAGATTTTAAATATCACAAGTCACCCCCCTTTTCTGGTGTTTAGTGTCTTTTGGTCAACATGTTATATGTCTAATAAATTCTATAAATTACATATATAATGAAACTATTGATCACACATAGTGTACTGATACTCATCAATAGAATGTAATTGCTGAAAGAAAATATTGTCACATTATTAAGACAACTTTTTCCTAATGTTGTTCATAATATTAATATAATTTCATTGTCTCTCACATAAAGTTTGTCTCCATTTGAAAAATTGTATGATTTTATCCTCATTTATTCTTATTTAAAATTCTTTGGTTCTATTTTCTTTATTCTTCGTCCATAAGTAGAACATAGTGAGTTGTTTTCTCGTTATGCCATATGTATTTTTATTGATTACAAGGATGGTTAAAAGGATATCATTGTTAATATTTTTATGAATAAAACTGTATGTTTCTTGTCATGTTGTATTTTTTGAAAATACATTCTTTTTGACTACTTTTTCTCTGATTAGCATATTACTTGTAGTTTGAAACTCACTCATAAATATCCTTTTGTTTTTAATGTTTATAGTAATTATAATTTTGAAAATTGTAATACTTATATGATTTCTACTTCTGATATTGACATCCCTCTTTCCCCCATAAGTTTTATCAGTTAGTTGAATGCTTCAAAGCATGCCTGGTTGCTAAGAGATTTTCTCAATAATATGGTATGAATTATGAAGAAACCTTTTCTCTAGTGGTATAAATGACTACTATTTTCACTCAAAGTTTTGTTTCATCAATTCATCATTGGAATATTTTTCAAATTGATGTTATCAATGTGGTTCTAATAGGTTCCTAAGGTCACGGACCTTAATCAGATCTTCGTCATGCAACGGGCGAGCCATTTTATGATGAGATTAGTAAAAAAAATACACTATAGGTGGAGTCTTCATGCTAATCATACAAGGTTTTCACTTTGGGGACTAACACTACACAATATCTGAACTTAAACTTAGGGTTTTCTCAAAGCTCGGGTATGGAGCTTCACTCAAATAATATTTCTCGAAACTGCAAATGAATATATATGACATATATATAAAAGGATAAAAGTAAAGTAAGATAGTATGAGCACAAAAAAACTTAAGAAGAAATTCAAACGAAACTAACAAATATCACAAAACCTACTACACTAGGTTTGAATCTCGAGTATCCCCAACTGTCACGGCGCAAAAAATACCTAAGCGAACGAACACTCAAAATCAACAAGAGTCGCCACTGAAGTTTTATTTTTAAAAGGGAAATATCGACTAAACCCTTAGAGAATAAACGATGTTCGCCGCAACAAAATATTTTAAAATCATATTTGTGAAAGACGAGTAATCGATTTAGGCTGTGCACCTTATGTTCGACTACTCGAGGGTAAAAGAAGTGTTCACTCGATTTCCCTTTTTAATTTGATTTTTATTGAGAAATATATTTTGATGCCTTCCGATTTCCTTTTACGGATGTGTTTTTCCATGTTAATATGTCTTCCAATTTCCTTTTATGATACTATTTAAGCCTTCATAATATATATTTTTTCAATTATGATTTAGACCATGTAAGTACATAGCCCTAGGGAGTCGGGCTTTACTAATTTGTTGAGTATTTTTCTTTGCACCTAGGCCGAATAACTCCATGTAGATAACATCATATATTCATTTTAGTGATATGTTTACCCAAAACTGTTTGAGGTTAGAGTTTTATTAACTTTGTATGATTGTGTGAATGCATTCTTCCATATAGCTGTGTTTTGAATGATGTCAAAACTAGGAGTAATTTAGTGTTTTTGTATATTGGACGGTATCAACCCTATCTTAGATTTGCATTGATCATTTTAGCAATAGGATACATACAAACATGTTTGAAATTGATTAGAAGTGACTTAGGAAAAGACAATGCTTCAAAATTTGAGTTTTGGTGTGAAAACTACTGCATAGGCTGACACATACGTGTTTAGGTCGACCTATAGAAGCTTTTGCTTAGTATAGGTCAACACAAAGCTTGTACAGGCCGATAGCCACGCCTCAATAATTAAGGTTGTAGCTTTTGTTCCATAGGTTACCTCAAATAGGCCGACCTAAGACCTTTATAGGTCAGCACATTACCTTCATAGGTCGACCTATAATATGCAAAATTTGAAAACTTGTTTTTCATTTCATTTCTTCATGCATGCCTTTTGTTCCATACCATATATACATATACATACTCATGCATGCATCTTATTCAAGGAAGGTGCTAGTGTAAAACCTAAACAAAACTAAAATTACAAAGTTAACCCGTCATCTTCAACCTCACTTCTACGCATACACATAATCAAACTACACATAATCCTTTTTTGATTGGGTGACCATCTAGATTAGGGTTGATAATATTTAATTAGGTTGGTGTAATCGAGAATATTGAGTTGGGTTCTTTGTGTGTTTTGAATAAGAAAACTAAGCTGGGGTTTTCCTTCAAGATCATTGGAATTTGAAGGTTTTGGACAAGATCATGCAAACAGGGACTCGGTCGAACGAAGAGGCCTTAGTACTTGGTATGGGATTACCTTGCAAGGGAGTAGTGTGAAACGATGGATAGTGTGTGTGAATCTTGTGTTCAACAAGTTCGTGCTAGGGATTAATCCCACAGAGTGAAAACCTTGAAGACGATGAGGTATTGGAAGCTAGTAACAAGAACTGATTAATTGTAGCAACATTGTTGGTTACTTGATCACTCTTTGATCAAGGGTTTTGGAGGTTGTATAATCATCAATAAACCATATAGTTTGTGGGGATAAAGTTCTTCATCTCTTGTATATATATTGTTTACAAAGTAAGGTTAAATTGCAACTATCTCAATTCGATTTCGAATTGAGGGCATACGTACCCATAGCAAGGTCGATTGGGGAATTGCCTAAATAAATCTTTGTCTCTCTCTCTCTCTCTCTCTCTCTATATATATATATATATATATATATATATATATATATATATATATATATATATATATATATATATATATATATATATATATATATATATATATATATATATATATATATATATATATATATATATATATATATATATATATATATATATATATATATATATATATATAATTGTTGTATTTGAAAATTATCAAATCTTTGTTGTTTGGATCAATTCATTTGGAATTCAGATTTTTGATTATGTTTTGAATTATGATTTGTTGATATAATCATAATCACTTTGATTGTGATTGGTTTTAACATCAAAAAATCAAATAAAGTTTCAAAGCATTATCGATTGTATTCAAGGTGTTCGATAAATTATTTCAATTGCTTTTAATTGAATTTTTTATCATTGGAAATAAGCTCTAAGTGAAGCTTAGCATTGAATTGATTTGTGATTAATAGTTGTTGAACATTTTATGTTCATTATCATCCAATTGGTTTATGTTACGCATATCCGAGCTTTTCGATAGTAGGTTAGGTTAGACGATTCAATTCAGGTTGTTTCCGCTGTGTCATAAAACTTTTGAAAACTATTTTTTCCAAAAGTTATTTTTTTAATTTGTGATATTTTCACCACCCTCTAGATCAAAGCCTATCATTTAAGATATCAACGTTCAGAGCCCCATGAAGGTTAATGTTTAAACAAAGGTTAAAGTTAAAGCTTCAGAGTATTATTTTAAAGAATATTATTTTAATACAATTTTTTTCCAGGGATTGGAATCACCTACTAATGGTAGACGTTCATCTGAGTCTAGCTACCGAATTCCATAATTACATACTTTCTAGATTATGAACCTTATTCATTTTTGGCACAATGAAATATAACGACGGTTGTGTGTGACGGTTTTTTCAACCGTCGTTAAACAGCCTGGGGACACACGTTTCTGCGACGGTACTACAACTGTCGTAGAATGTAATTGGTGGTGGTTTTAACCGTCGTAACCTGTCAAAATAACCGTCGCAATCCATAGTTTTTCTTGTAGTTTATGCTCGAGGCATCAGGTGTGCTTGGACTTTATTTTATACCAAGATTCTTTAAAAATGCTTCGGGTCTTAAATTTATGCCAATATACTTAAAACGCTTTTGGTCTTGACTTTATGCTAAGAGTCTTAAAACGCTCAGGGTCTTATTTTTATGCATAAAATCTTACAACGCTCATGGTCTTGACTTTATCCTAATAGTATTAAAACGGTCTGGGTCTTATTTTAATTCCCATAGTCTTACAATGCTCCTGGTCTTGACTTTATGCGAAAAGTTTTAAAATGCTCCGGGTCTTATTTTTATGCTCAGTCTTACAACGCTCATGCTCTTGACTTTATGCTAAGAGTCTTAAAATGCTCTGGGTCTTATTTTTATACCTAGAGTCTTACAATGCTTTTGGTATTGACTTTATGCCAAGAGTATCAAAGCGCTCCATCTCTTATTTTTATGCCTAGAGTCTTACAACGCTCTTGGTCTTATTTTTAGCCAGAGGCATCAAATGCGCGTAGTCTAGATAAAGCCGATTATACTAGAGGTGTATTAAATTGAACGTTAGCCAGAGGCATCAAGTGCACATAGCCCAGACAAAGGCAATTATGACAGAGGTATATTAACTTGAACTTTGGTCAGAGACATCAAGTGCACATAGCTCAAACGAAGTCGATTACGCTAGAGGTATATTAACTTAGATTTTGGCCAAACGTATCAAGTGCCCATAGTTCGGGCAAAGCCAATTTGTTCCATGATGAAGTCTTCGCCGTTCTTGGTCCCTACCTTCGTATAATTTTATAAGCTTAGAAATGAGGAGGTGCATCCCACCCTAACAAGAGAAAAGAGCGACACCTATTTACCTAAAGTAAATTCTAAATGAGTTATTATTTAAAAAAATATATATAAAAGACATTAGTTCTTGATCGGTCACCATTTCTATTGTGTTTCCATCACTTGTTAGACATTTCATCCACGAATCCGTAATGTTTGTTTTAGTATTTTTATTTTTTTGAGTAAATTCTACTGTTTTTATGTTTTTTCTCGAATCTTATGTTTTCTAGTGATTATGTTATATTTTATGTGTTTTACGCGTTTGGTGGTAGTTATGATGATTTCAGGTCCATACGGAAAAAGGCAAAGGACTCGGGTGAAGAAATGGGAGATTCCAGGAAGTCGGAGGAGATTTTTGAGGCAAACCAGTGGCTGACACCGCCACCCGTTGTTGATGCGGTAAAGCAGCAAGTAAAAAATATTAAGTACCCAGTTTTGTCATCTCCACAAGGATTAGTGCGATATGAACGCCGTTCAACGGTTTCTACATTTCTAAGCTTATTGTTCAAAAGTTTTGGTTTAAAAGGTTCAGGGAACCACAAATGAAAATAGAAAATATAAAATAAAGACTGAAATATAAACGGAGCCTTGTTGGGATTGAATTTCATCAATTGATAACATATGCATTCTTCTGAACAAATTAAACACAACACAATCATTCGTCTAATATCATCACGTATCACTCACAAAAAATCTTATCTCTAACGCGGCGTCGAGAGAAAAACTATGTTGTCTCGTAGTCGTTGGTGATCTCTCACCCAACGAAAACACAACACAGAGCATTAAGATCAGACACTCAAGCAAATGCTAAGCCTAAAACTATCTCTAGCATTTAGGACCTAACAGGAAATCATCCTAGATCCAAATCTGAAGAGTATATCTCTATCACGGTTCAAATCAAAGATAAACAGAAAAGCAAAGATAACACCCATATAGGATAAACGATTGTTTTGCATAAAATACAATGATCAGAATACATACACACGCTTAACCTTTTTTTTTACATGTATTCATTTAATCTACCAAATGTAGGTGAACATCGTTCTTCATCACTATTATCACATACCCACATAATATCATATTGATCCTACCCATGCTAGCCATGCTACTTAATCAACATAACACCATAGAAGATAAAATGAATATCAACTTCAAAACCATGTCAAAAGTTTGTTCATTGATAGAAGAAGATCTGAGATCAAATATGTGAAAAGGTTTTTTCAAGACCCACAAATACATAATCAAAGATATTCAATAAATAGAGAATCCAAAATAAGTTCACAAACATATATTAGATGAAATACATAAGGTATCAAAAGATTACAATCCAAACCCCAACAAGAGATCGAAGATCTTACCTCCTCCCTCTTAGGGTTATATGTTTATCTCTCTAGAAGAAATGAAGAAAAATAAGTTCTGATGTCTAGAATGGAAAAAAATACAAGTTATGACCTAAAAAAGCAAGAAAATCACTTAAATACACATTCAGGATCTGTCACGTCCGCCTAGCAAACAACTAACTTTTGGTACTTTCAGATCTGTCCAATTATGGGCTCGTTCTCTACCTGCTCGCTTAGCGAGCAAGCTAGCGAGTTATTCGCTACCTGTTCGCTAACTGCTCGCCTAGCGAGCATGACAACATTTTGGTGGTTTTGCATGTTGTCTTGGTTTCCTTGCCCATTTCTTGTGTTTGACTTTTCACTTGTTTTGTGCTTAATTCCTACACAATAACACACAAATCAAAGGTACCAAGATATTTTCTCATAATGTTGCAAACCAACCAAAACAAGAGTGGTTTTCAACACTTAATTGACGAAAATGAGTGAAAGATGCCAACATTTGATAGATCAAATAAGTGATATTTGGCATCTAACATTCGTGATAGGGGCTGAAACGGGTGCCCGTGTCAGCTGACACTGGGCAAGTTGTGTTTTTATGCTGTGACCAGGGAGCCAGCGCGGCTACCCGTGTCGCCTGACATGGCCCGTGTTAGCATGGATGTGTCATCCACTATTATTCTAATTTTGTTGACTGTTTTAACTCCTGAGGGTATTTTTGGAAATTCCTTACTGCTGTATTGGATCTGGTGGTATTTTAGACGCGTTCTAAGAAAGAAAATGATACTATTTGACTGGAGAAGAAATTGACGATCAAGAATTGAGCAATCAAGAAGCAAGGGAGAACGGAATATTTCCATGCGCATGAGCAATTGAAGATCAAAGTAATCTCAAAATTTTTTGTAATGTTTAATCTAATTGTTAAATTTACTTTGAATACTATGAGTAGCTAAACCCACCAATGCTAGGGAGTGTCCCTGAATTGCTTATGTACTGATATTGTTTCCTTTATTTGAATGACATAAGTGTTTATTTTATTAATCAAGTTATTTCGTTCATTGATCTTACGAATTTTTTAATCGGACAAATTGATTTAGTTTTACGATAACCTTAGGTCGGACAAACCATTTTTAACGCAATTTGATCGATAATGCTTCAGTAGATATTGCCTAGGACTAGGAATACCCTGTTGTACTTAAACATTGTTGAGACTATTTTCAATGCTTGATTTCAAACTAATTATTTATGGACATAGTAACTAGGTAATGATATTAAGAGGTTTTCTCACTAAGGCTTTAGGACTAAACAAATTTCCAATCAAGAACTTAATAAAATTTGACTATGTCTTTGAAATAATGATTGATATTGTTATAAGGCAATTCATACACTACCCCTAGTGTGCTTTCATCTCTGTTTGAATCTTATTTTATATTTTACTTTATTTTTAGTATTGAAAATTTTAATAGTAAAACCAATTTTAAAACCCCCAATTGATTTTGTTTGATTGAATTCCAATTAAGCTTGTATTGTATGATGCAATCCTTGAGATTGATACTGGGGATAAAACCCCTATTTTAAACTACAATCGGCAGAATAGTATACTTGCTATTTTACCGATCAGCTCTCCTTACAACATAAATACTTATTTAGTGCATAAACTAATATCTTTCAAGGCTTTTGAACTTTTTGAGACCTTGCTTGATAAAACTGTGCCTTCAAGATTAGTTTCGCGAGCTCGTACTTTGATGCTCATAATACAATTTTATATGATTTTCCTATTTGTGGTAAACATGTTGACTTTTAGCCTTTTGCATAACCGCTCGATCCATCTTTTATAATTATGACCATTCTTAACTTTTTATAGACATGTTGTGTGATCGACCTAATTAGCAGAATTGAATATGTTTGCGGGTTATCTCGCAAAATCATGATCAATAAAATATTTTATTAGGAAAATAATATAATAAGTTTTATTCTCATACTAATTAAGATGATCACGACTTATTGGTTTCTATAGCATGTCATTTAATTTTTAATTGAAATAATTTATTAAAAGGCAATTCATTCCATGGGTTAATAAATCCTGCTTCATCATATAAGCAAATCAATATATTGCCATCTATTTCATCCAAAAGGGTCTTATCTGTTTCTGTTGTGAATCGGATACCTTGAAACAAAATATAAACATTTTCTTTATGATCAAGAAACACACAAGGGTTAGGGTTAACAAAGATAACAAGGTGAAACAACAAGGAACAACAAGAATTGGTTATAAACTGTTATTCTTTCCTTACTCTTAGAACAAGATTACAAATATACAAGAATAACAAAATAAACTCTCTCTCTTGAAATTAGGATTTTATCTTCCTATTTTTCCTTATGCCAAGATTGAGAAACCATCATCCTATTTATAAGAAAAATAGCACACTAACCTAATGGGCTTTTTAACAATTACCCATTACAAGATAACTTAGGATACAAGCTAACTTAAACAATTGGGCTTACAAGCAAGGCCCAATTCAACATGCTAACAACCCTAGCAATATTGACTAATGCATGTTAGAACAAACTTCGACTACAACACACATTACTCCGACAGCAGCACGCGAACAGACTCTGACCTCATGCTTAATACCTGTCGAACCAGAAGCTACTATTCAACCATACTAGAGTTCGATCTAACATATCGGAAATCTCCACCTTGGATCTAAATCTATGACATCAAGGAACTAGCTTTCTTCATGCAGCTTTATCAACTGCATACAGTGGAAAAACTTGCAATTAGGCAACGTCTTAGTGATCATATCAGCAGCATTATGATATGTCGAAACCTTCAGCACTTGGAATTCTCCATGCTCGATTACCCCTCTGACGAAATTCAGCCTCACATCAATGTGCTTGGTTCACTCATGATAGGCTGAATTCTTTGACAGGTGTATTGCATTTTGACTATCACATTTAACAGTGATAACTCGACCTTGATGTTTACCTCTTTTGCAAAACCTTCAAGCCACAATGCTTCCTTCACAGCTTCAGTTAGAGCAATATGTTCTGCTTCAGTGGTTGATAAGGCAACGACCTTCTGAAGTGTTGCTTCCTAACTGATTGATGTCCCAAATATAGTGAACACATATCCAGAAATAAATTTTCTGGAATCCATACAACCTGCATAATCAGAGTCGATATATCGTTCGATTGCTGCTTTTCTATCTTCACCCAAGGCTCCACCATAAATTAGGACTCTATTCAGAGACCCATTTATGTACCTTAGAATCCACTTTAATGCTTGCCAGTGAGCCTTTCCAGGATTCACCATGTACCTGCTTACAAGACTTACTACATATGTTATGTCAGGTCTAGTACAAACCATAACATACATCAAAGAACCTACTATGTTAGCATATGGAATGCTATTCATATAAGTCCTTTCAACATCAATGTTGGGACACTGATCTATACTCAGCTTGAATTAAGGGTTTGTCGGAGTCACAACATGCTTTGAATTCGACATACCAAACTTTTCGAGAACCTTCCGTAGGTATGCCTTTTGAGATAAGCATAACTTTGACTGTGTTCTATCTCTTTGGATATCAATTCCAAGAATCCTGGATGCATCTCCCAGATCCTTCATGTCAAACTCTTTATTGAGTTCAGCCTTCACCCTTATTACATCTTCGACATTGTTGCTTTCTATTAGAATATCATCCACATAGAGCAACAAAATAATAAATGAATTATCCGGTCAAAATCTGAAGTAAACACAGTGGTCGAACTGACTTCTGATGAAACTTATGCGTGTCATGAACTTATCTAATCTCCTATTCCACCATCGAGGAGATTGTTTCAGTCCATATAAGGATCTATTCAGCTTGCACACATAATCTTCCTTCCCTTTTTCGACATACCCTTCAGGTTGCCTCATCAAGATTGTTTCATCTAAATCACCATACAAGAACGCAGTCTTCACATCCATCTATTTCAGTTCAAGATCTAATTGTGCCACTGTGGCAAGCAACATTCGAATGGATTTGTGTTTCACAATAGGAGAGAACACATCATTGAAGTCGACATCTTCTTTTTGAGTGAACCCCCTAGCAACCAATCTTGCCTTATATCTCTTTGACACCACTCCTTTGATACCTGTCAAAGAACCTTATCACCAAGGCTCAACAATATTGTATTGTGGGCTTTCTCAATCATGCCTATCTTTTCTTCTGCCGTTAATGAAGTGTCCATGGCTGCCTCTCCCTTCAATGCTTCCAAACAACCCTACTGAACTAGTAGGGCTTTCATCTTCAAGTGCCACAGACCAAAGTCATTCACTCCGGTGAAATTTTCAATCTCATACTTTGTTGAAGAAATCTTCTCCAACTCACCGTACCAATTTGTTATGAATCAGATGCCTTGAAACAAAATATAAACGATTTCTTTATGATCAAAAACACACAAGGGTTAGGGTTAACAAAGATAACAAGGTAAAACAACAAGGAGCAACAAGGATTGGTTATAAACTGCTATTCTTTCCTTACTCTTTAGAACAAGATTACAAGTATACAAGAATAACAAAATAACTCCTCTCTCTTGAAATTAGGATTTTATCTTCCTATTTTTCCTTATGCCAAGTTTGAGAAACTAGCATCCTATTTATAAGAAAAATAGCACACTAACCTAATGGGCTTTTTAACAATTATCCATTACAAGCTAACGTAAACAATTTGGCTTACAAGTAAGACCCAATTCAACATGCTAACAACCCTAGCAATATTGACTAATGCATGTTAGAACAAACTTCGACTACAACACACATTACTCTGACAGCAGCATACGAACAGACTTCGACCTCATGCTTAATACCCGTTGAACCAGAAGCTACCCTTCGACCATACTAAAGTTCGATCAAACATCTCACAATTTCATGCATGCTTAATTAGATGGTTGAACTGGGAAAAACAAAAATGCAAAAAAGTGAATAGAAAAAATGAAAAATCATAACCAATTGTTTGAATCTACGACATTACTATCCGCATTGAATAGACAAAAATTTATAATTAATTTAAATCGAATGAACAGAGATTAGAATCGTAAATGGTGTCATTTTTTTTAAATGTATGTCAAGCACTCTCTTTATAGTCTTAGAGTTGGAACGTAAAAATACCAAAGATAATTCAACCTTCTAATCAAATCTTCACTGGTGAAGATTCAAATGCAGGGAAGAGTGTCTAAAATCCTTTGAAGAGGATTCACAATTTTATAATGTGTTTTTCTTTTGAATTCGGAACACTCAATTTATAGGTCAAACTGATGTTGTTTCGTAAAGTTGCGATCTTTGATGAAAAACACACTTTCCACCACACTTTTGCTAAATGTTGCAATGTTTTTCCTACAACAACACTTTTCAAATGTTGCATTATTTCGCCTACAACAACATTTTTGCCAAGTGTTGCATTGTTTTGCCTACAACAACATTTTTCAAAGGTTGCGCTGTTTTGCATTCTGCATCATCTTAAGACAGAATATCTTTCGTTTTTGAAAAGGTTTTTAGGAATCACACGGCGGCGAGAAAAAGAAGTTTGATTGGTTGGATGTATTTTATGGTGAATGACAAGAGCTCTAGGAGAACGAGACCTAAGTATCGAGATCAAACTCTCGGGGTTCCACCGGAGTGCTAGATTCCAATAGTCATTTTCATTCAAGATTATTAAGAAAATTGTTTAATGGATAACAACGCTCAATAAGAATCAATTTTTCAAAGAGGTATACCAGAATGCTTGATCCCAACGGCCTTTATTTGTCCAAGTTAACTAAAGTGTTTTAAGAACGAAAGAAAAGAATGCACGGTTAACCCAAGGCGTGTGGCTTGGGACAAATCATTTGAGGGTTATCACCGGAATGCTAGATTCCAATGGTTCTCTTCTTTCGTGTTTGTTTAAAAAAAAAATATTTTTATGTTATGCTATTTGAGAAAAGATTTTAAATCAGTTTGACATCAATTGAAATTAAAGTAGTTTTGAAGTTAAAGAGATTAGCTTGATCTTAAGTGTTTAAAACTTAAGTTACAAGATTAATTATGCATATTCATCCTTTGTCTTATTTATTAAACTAAAATTTTAATACAAGTTCATATAATCAAAACAGGTCATACAAGCATCCATAATTAAGCAAACATGCAAACAATGACAACTTGATCGAGGATCAAACAAATAACTCAATCAAAAAGCAAAAAATAATTCTAATGGTATTAATGCTTAAGGGAAAAAAAATCACAGGACTTTAAAATATAATATAGACTCGATCAAACAAATAACTCAACCATAAAGCAAAAACTAATTCTAATGGGATTAATGCTTAAGGGAAAAAAATCACTGGACTTTAAAATATAATATAGACTCTAGTTCATATATGTCTACAATTTTTATTATTACTTTATTTAAAATATTTTTTAATTTTAATAAAAGAAAAAAGACAAACTTAAATATTGGACATATACATATTCTTCTAAAAAAACAAGTTTGATGATGAAACTATTAAATCTTCTTTTTATTCTATTCAAAACATGATAATAATAATAATAATAATAATAATAATAATAATAATAATAATAATAATAATAATAATAATAATAATAATAATAATAAATAAAATAATAATAATAATAATAATAATAATAACAATAATAAATAATAGTAATACTAATAATAATAGTAATACTAATAATAATAATAATAATAATAATAATAATAATAATAGTAATAATAATAATAATAATAATAATAATAATAATAATAATAATAATAATAATAATAATAATAATAGTAGTAGTAATAATAATAATAGTAATAATAATAGTAATAATAATAATAGTAATAATAGTAATAGTAATAATAGTAATAATAATAGTAATAGTAATAAAAATAGTAATAATAATAATAATAATAGTAATAATAATAATAATAATAATAATAATAATAATAATAATAATAATAATAATAATAATAATAATAATAATAATAATAATAATAATAATGAAAATAACTAAATATTAATTTTTTTATATTTTTTAATAACAATATCTAAAAAGAAAAAACATGAATAAACTTTTTTTATGATAATATCTGAAAGTAATAAAAATAAATTAACTCTTTTTTGATTTTTTATAACAATATCTGAAAATAATAAAAGAAAATAAATTAATTAAATTTTTTTTATTTTGTATAATAATA
Source organism: Lathyrus sativus (assembly GCA_963859935.3). Taxonomy (NCBI): domain Eukaryota; kingdom Viridiplantae; phylum Streptophyta; class Magnoliopsida; order Fabales; family Fabaceae; genus Lathyrus; species Lathyrus sativus. Next base: position 25,034,841 of record OZ012737.1, read on the forward strand.
TCTAAAAATAATAAAAGAAAATAAATGCTAAACTTAACTTTTGTTTTTTATTTTTATAATATAATCTAAAAATAATAAAAGAAAATAAATGAATAACTTTTTTTTATAACAATATCTAAAAAAAAATGCTAAACTTAACTTTTTTTAAAAACATAATCGGAAAATAATAAAAGAAAATAAATGAATAAGGATTTTTAATTTTTATAACAATATCAAAAGATAATAAATCCTAAAATTAATTTTTTTAGAATATAATAATAATAATAATGATAATAATAATAATAATAATAATAATAATAATAATAATAATAATAATAGTAGTAATAATAATAATATAATAATAATAATAATAATAATAATAATAATAATAATAATAATAATAATAATAATAATAATAATAATAATAATAATAATAATAATAATAGAGAATGGACAACTTAAATATTTTTATTAAATAATCTAATAAATTAACTTTTTTTAAAATATTTGATAACATAATCTACATAATAATGAAAATAAATAAGTTAACTTTTTTTCACATTTTTTATAACACAATCTAAAATTAAAAAGAAAAATAATAATGAAAATAAATTAACCTTTTTTTTTTTATATTTTGAATGTTGTATTAGTATTTTAAAGAGACATTTATTTTGAGACAGAGAAAAAGTGCAAATAAGACACTTTTTATGAGACGAAGGGAGTAATACTATTAAAAATACAGAATCCTTGTTCCAAAAAAAATACGGTTCCTTTCCCTAATATTCTCAAAACTTCGTCACTCTCATCTAATTGATCCATCTCTCACATGCGCAAAAACAACAAAAAAAAATCTTGGATCATTTACTGTGGAAATATTTATCAAAAAAGAAATACAACCTAAATGCATATGAATCACTCTTTCATATCAAAATCATTCCAATCCTTCTTTTGAAACTAAACCCTACGCTAAATTCGCAAGAACAAAAAAGAGAAAGCAACCAATCATTAATAAACCTCAACTCGAGCAATTCAAGATGGTGATATGCGTGGAAGAAAAACAAGAAAAGGGAAACCGACCTGCAAATTTTACGAAGAGGTAAATTCATTCGAACCCTCTTAATGGATGTTTCTCTTTTAACCCTCCTCTTCTTTCTTAGTATTTTGAAATCACTTGTTGTTATAGTATGGTTTTAAGTAATGATTGAAATTCCGAGTTGCTTGAATTTCTTGTATTCCTCAGTTTTTGAAGTTCTGGTCTTTTGTGATTCTTTGAATATTTCTTAAGTTTTTTCTTGGTTCAGGTTATTTTTATAAAAAAATATATCTCCTGTTTGTTTTAGAGATTCTGTTTGTTGAAGATTTGTGATTGAAAATATGGCTTGGTTGTTCGAGGATCTGGTGTGTGTTTTAGAATATAATGGCTCTTTGGATTTTTTTGATTCAGATTTTTTTGTGTTCCCTCTCTTGTTATAAACTCTATTTATATTGGTGTTCTTGAATTGTTCAGATTAAGGTTTTTTGGGGTGGTTGATATAATATGATTCTTAAAATGGTTCATTCTTTGAGGTCCTGATACAAACTTTCTTCTAAGTTGCTCAAAATGGTGATGGTAAAAAATACTTTCTCTATTTTGATATTTTGGCTTGTGTTATCTCTCAAAAATATGTTAATTGTGTGTTGTTGTAGTCTGCTGTATAGGAAAAAAAATCTCTATGCTCAAAGAAAATCAGATGGAGGAGGAAAGATGTTATTGGTCTATGCATAAAGGCAAGAAAAAAGTAAAAAAAAATCAGAGATCTACAGGAGGGGTCCTCACATGGAAATGCTTTTGTACAAAATTACTGTAAAAAATTGTGTGTTATTCTAATAGAGAGATTTGTTATTATATTTTTGAAATCTTTTTAATTGTTTTGAAATGTAAAAGAAGAAATAAAATAAAATGTAACTATTTTTTAAATTTTAGTGCAAAATGTGGTATTTGAATCGAATTCTAGTGTCGACAGGGGTAACTTCATGGTTTGATAGGAGTTATGCATTTTGCAGACGAAGTTTGTTCAAACATGATGTCGAAATATGTTAGCTTTGTGCTTAAGTTAACATGTCGAATTAGGTTTTGCTTATAAGCCCAATTGTTAAGTTAGCTTGTAGCCTAAGTTTGCTTAGTAGTCTATAAATAGATTAGTTCTCTCAGGTTGTTGAGAGAGGTTAATTGTTAGTATTCACCTGTAAACTTTGAACCCTTATTGAGAAAGTGAATAGAAAAACAGGTTTAACCAATTCTTATTCTTCTTCTTCCTTCTTCTCCCCCTATTGTTGAAAGGTTTCTTTTTTTCTTCATATTTTTGGTTTGTTCTTGATGACATCAATTAATAACAAACTGGTGCGGTGAGCATGGAGAAGAAGATGTCATCAGCAAATTAAAGTATGAGATTGAGAAATTCACGTGTGTGAATGATTTTGGTTTGTTGAGCTTAAAAATGCAATCTCTTCTTATTCAACAGGGTTTGTTAAAAGTGTTTAAAGAATCGGAGATTATGTATGTTGCCCTACCGGAGAAGGAGAAGACAACGATGGTCAAAAAAGCCCACAGTGATACCGTATTGAGCTTTGGTGATAAGGTTCTTTGTTAAGTTTCAAAGGAGAAAACTATAACGAGTGTGTGGGTGAAACTTGAAGGTTTGTACATGACAAAATTGTTGGTCAATTGTTTATACCTAAATCGATCTTTGTATTCATTCAAGATGAGTGAAGACAAAGCCTTGACTAAGCAGTTGAATATTTTCAACAAGTTAATTCTTGATCTTGAAAATATTGAGGTCAATATTGATGATAAAGATCAAGCGTTGTTGCTGTTGTGGTCTTTACCTAAGTCTCATGCTCACTTCAAAGAAAATATCTTGTATGGAAGAGATTCGTTGACCTTGAAGATGTTAAATATACCTTGTACTTTAAGGATTTGAACGAACAGAAGGAGTACATGCCATCTTCTGTTGGTGAAGGTTTGTACGTTAAAGGAAAATTCTTGAAAAAAGATGGTAGGTTTGAGAAGAAGAAGGGTAAAGTTTTACAGAATTCATATGGTGGTAATGCTCCTATTATTAATTAATATCATTGTAAGAAGGAGGGTCATACAAGAAAAACATGTTATGATCAACTGGAGAATCATGGTGGAAAGGATAATGATAATGCAACCATTGTTCAAGATGGTTATGAATAATCTGATCTCCGGGTGGTTTCAAGCAGTGGCTCTAGCAAGGAGTGGATTATGGACTCAGGGTGTACTTGGCACATGACTCCAAACAAAGACGTGCTTGAGGAATTGTATGATCAAGATGGTGGATTAGTGCTACTGGGAAATAACAAAGCTTACAAAATTGCAGGTATTGGATCTGTGAGATTCAAGCTCCATGATGAGTCAATAAGGCTATTGGCTGATGTTAGGTATGAACCTGATCTTAAAAAGGAATTTTATTTCTCTTGTCTATTTGGTAAATTCCGTAGAATGAAGTTTAACAAAGGTAAACAAATAACACATGGATCCCTTGATTACATTCATGCTATTCTTTGGAGACCTCCAAAGAACTCTTCACACTCAGGTGCAAAATATTTTCTAGCCATAGTTGATGCTTACTCCAGAAAACTATGGATATTCATCCAAAAGACTAAGGATGAAACTTTTTAAAATTTCAAGAGTTGGAAGACTTGGGTCGAAAAGCAAACTGGCAGAAAGGTTAAGAGGTTGAGGACCGACAACAGTCTTGAATTTTTCAATGAGACTTTTGACAGCTATTGTGCTACGTCTGGTATTTCAAGATACAAAACTACTGCAGGTACTTCCCAACAAAATGGTTTGGCTAAAAGGTTTAATCGAGAAACTCTAGAAAGGGTGAGGTTCATGTTGGTAAATGCAAGATTGAAGAAGGTGTTTTAGGAAGAAGCTGTTGTAACTGCAACATATTTAATAAATAGGTGCCCCTTGACAACCTTGGGAATGAAGACACCTGAAGAAGTCTTGTCGGGACATTCACGTAGTCTCGACAGACTTAGAGTATGCAATTATTTAGCCTATGCTCATATTAGGCAGGACAAAGTCGAATCTAGAGCTCTGAGATGTATATTTCTTAGATACATTGAAAGAGTCAAAACTTATAGGTTGTGGTGCCTAGAGCCAAGTCACAGGAGGTGTATCACAAGTTGAGATGTAGTTTTCAATGAAGCTGAGATGGCTTTCAAGAAAACTGATGACATTAGTCGAGGTTCGAAGATCTCTGAAGAAGAGTTGGAATATGAGGAGGTTCCTGTTAAGGTGGAGCATAGTGATACTCATGTTGTAGGAATGATGAGTTGTTATCTCTTAAATATGAGAAGAGATCATTGGGAGGCCGTGAAGTGGGTATGAGATATTTGTGTGGCGCGTCGAATTTGAAGCTAACATTGGGATGAAAGAAGCCTATGTTGGTTGGGTATACATAGTTGGATCTAGCCGGAAGCTTGGATAATAGAAAATCTACTTTGGGGTATATGGTGACTTTTGTCAGGGGAGTCGTGGCTTGGCAATCAAAGTTGTAAAAGTGTGTTGTACTCTCTACTACCAAAGCCGGGTTTATAGGTGGAAGCGTCAAAAGAATTGTTATGGTTGAGGAAATTTTCAATAGAACTTGGTGTGAAAAAAGGAAAGTATGTCTTGGTTTGTGATAATCAAAGTGTCATTCACTTATCGAAGAATTCCTCATTTCACTCGAGGTTAAAGCATATTGGTGTTTGTTATCATAGGATTTGAGATGCATTAGATTCCAAGTTGATGGAGCTCGATAAGATTCATATTGATGTTAATGGTTCAGATATGCTGATGAAGGTGTTACCTAGGGGAAGTTTGAGTTTTGTCGCATGGTAGCCAGATTGGTGTTGCCCTCAAACTAGTCGGTTGGGGAGTTTATTGGGCTATCCCTCTTATTTGGAGTGGACCAAATGAATATGGGTTAGTATCCCATGTGTGTATAAGACTTTTTTATTATAAAACAAAGATAATTAGACCAACAATTTATAAGGTGGGAAACAACAAAAGGAAAATTGAGAGAAAAGTGAAATTTCCGCAGTCCCAATTTCGCATAGAGTAGTCCTACGAGATCGGAGTTTTCTCATAATTTAACTGTCGGGTCGTCCAGATTTTTTGTGACAAAATTTAGAGCTTATAGAGGTACATTCTGAACGATAGAGATTGGATTTTAAGCATTATAAGTCTGTCTGAGAGTCAACTTCTAATGTGCAGCTTTTGTGTTTTATTTTTGTTTATTGTCTCTCTTGACTATTATTGTACTTCAAGATTGATTGTAGATCTTGATGATGTTGATGTATGCCTCTAGATAGTACTAGAGAGAACCTTGATTATACCTATTGTTTGATTTTAGTGGAGATTTAAGTGACCTACGACTCTCGTGGTTTCTTACTCCTAGTTAACATAGGTTTTTCCACGCTAAATTGTGTTATGTTGTTTGATGTGTTTTGTTGATTGTTGCTGCATTTGATTTTTCGAAGAGATTATGTAGTTGGATTATTACATTGCATTGTGGGTTTCCTCCTAACATGTTGTTCATGTTGTGATTCAATTCGTTGTTCCTTCCACTAAAACATATTTGGCAATTGTTCTTCGAATTGTTTGTTATCTTCAGGGAATCCATTTTCAAATGTTTTTATTTCCCTCATCATCCTCATTGGTTACTCCACAGATCATAAGTCTTCCAGATCTTTTTTATCTTGAAGATTCGCTTATTTTTTAGAAAAGTAAAAAAAACCCAAAGATTTTATCACACTCTTCTATATACGATGAGTATCGTGCTATGACATTTACTACTACTAAAATAGTGTGGCTGCGATGATTACTTTTTGATACGATTGTCCTTCTTTCTGAACTAATCCCATATATTGTGACAACAAGAACGCCATTAAAATTTCTCACAACTCACCACTTCATGCACGTACCAAGCACATTGAAATTGATTGTCAATTTACTCATCACCATCTTCACCATAGAACAATTACTATACCTTAAGTATCCTTCTCATTGCTTATAGTTGATTTGTTTATGAAGATGCATTTTTGTTTCTTGACTAACAAATTAACAAATTCTAAATGCTTCCTATTAATTCATTCAGGGTTTTACGGAGATTATAGATCATTTATAATGAACCTTATAGTTAAAATTGGATTAAAAGCAGTTTAGTCTATTTATATTTTATTATCTATATTTTTTTTTAATTATTATTTTGTCATTGAAACTCTAATTTCTTTTTTCTTCACCTATTTTATTAAAAAAAAGAATTAAAATATCTTGAAAATAGATAGTCAAAATAGAGACTATTATTGAATGGGATGGAGTTATTAGTTATTCCATTAAACATTAAATTATATTGAATTTTAGTAAGCCGTTATTAAAAAAGTCCACTAAGTTAAAGGTCTTCTTAATTTCAAGATATTTTTTAAATCACGACCATTTTATTTGTTTTTCCTACCTGTCGCACATATATGCATTGAAACGAGTAAATAAAATAAAGTTTAATTTGTAGTTATGTTTGACCAAAGAAATATATTTTGAAATATATTAAAAAAAACTCATGTATTGGAATGTGATGCAATTATTCATTATAACATTAAGCTTTAGATTTAATTACATTTTAGTGCACCATCAGTAAAAATGCTTGCAAGAAAAAGAGTCTTTCTATCTTTCACAATTTGACATCTGCAGCAACATGTGCAACGATGCTTATTATCTGCAAGATCTTCACAAATACAGTTTTGAACCATGGCGCTTGCTCCAAATGCAGCATTCAGATCTTCACCGCAACTGCGAGAGTTCCTACATTGGTTTGGCAAATCCAAGCTACGTGGACAAAAGGATAGATTCACATCTGTGTTTGATACATCTACAATATTATAGACATACAAAAATTGTTAAAAATCATTTCAATGAAGAGTATACTCTGCCATGTTGAAATATTTTTCTAAGAATGAATGATGATAAAATAGTGATACATGTACCTGATCCGAAAGTGAGGTTGAAGAAGATGAAAAAAGAACAGATGAAAACGAGAATGCATCCTAGCTTCATGATGATATTTTGTTCAAAAAAATATTTTTTCAAATGGCACTCTTAAAATGTTGGGAAATATTCTCACTGCTTCTATTTATAAGAAAAAGTTGAGATTTTAAATTTATTAAATAATAAATATCCTATTGAATAATTATTATTCAATGAATTTAACAAATAAAACTTTTTTTTATAAATAAAATTGAAAGTAGTATTAATTAAAAAGACCGATTATAATTTATCGACGATATTAACAAATATCAATATTAGCAAGTTTATTTTGACAAACATTTATCTTGTATTTATTTTTATAATAAATTATAGTCAATTATTTGTATTATTCTTAACCTTATGTAAATAATATCAAAATATTAAATTTAATTAATTAACTAACTAATAAAAAATATTTATCACAAACAATATATAATTAAATGACTTACTAAGTATAATTTTTTTTTTAAATCTATAAATAAAGTTAATTCAATTGTAAAATAAAATAAAATAACTTACCTTCAAAAACTATAACATTCGTGTCATATATATAATGAAGTTTAATTTTGATTTTTTTTTTGGTAAGTTGTTTTCTAAAGTTTTATAGATGATTTAGATTTATTGAATAATTAATTTATCTTATTCATGATACAATCTAGATAAATTAATTATTTAATAAATTTAAAAAGTAATTTTTCTTATAAATAAAATCAAAAGTAGTATTAATTAAGAATACTGATTGTAATTTATTGACCATATTTAACCAATATCAATATTAGCAAGTTTATTTTGACAAATATTTACCTTGTATTTGTTTTTATTATAAATTATAATAAACTGTTTTTATTATTTTTATTTTTATATAAATAATATAAAAATATTAAATTTAATTAATTAATTAATAAAAAACATTTATTACAAAAAAATATATAACTAAATGGCTTATTAAATATTAAAAAATATTTTTTAAATATACAAATAAAGTTAATTCATTTAATTATATAATAAAATAAAATAAAATAACTTACCTAAAAAAACTATAACATACGTGTCATATATATAAAGAAGGTTATTTTTGTTTTCTAAAGTTTTATAGGTGATTATTGGTCATTAGTCTATGGTTTAGAGTTTTTAATTCAAATTGATATCCTCGAATAATTAATAATGTATCTATAATGCTTTCTCACATCCATATATACCCCCAACCTCAACACTTTTCCCTAATTTTCAAACCAATAACATTAATAAATCTACTATATATCTATTATAATTCTATTATTATCTATTATAATTCTATTGCATAAACTTATAAAATTATAATTTTATCACAACTTATTTATATTACTAAAAGAGTATTTTAGTAATCAACTAATGTTTATTTTTTTTATTCTCATATTCTATTATATCATGACAAGTGACATTCATTTATCTATTTCTATCAGTTAAATCACAATTAAATATTATACGGACTCATTCTCTCTCTTCATTCAAATTTCAAATTTCTTTTAAATTTCTTTTTCTCACACTTTCTCACTTTCATTTTAATTTTGTTACCTATTTATTTATTACCACTAAAAATATTAATAATCTATTTTTTAATTTTAATAAAATAACACTATATAGTTTTTTTACGGATCACTATCAACACAATATCTATTTAATTTTAATAAACTATTGTCTTAATTTGAGAGACAAAATATTAATTTTTAAATATTAATTTTTTTTCTTTCTCCATCTCAGGATTCTTTTTTATATAATTATTTAATACAATCAAATTTATATGATTATTGTTCATTTTATAATTAATTAAATTATTTTAAATTTTAAATTTGTATCTAAATACATTTCTATCGCATCAAATAAATTTTTTATCTCACAAATCATTATTGAATCAAAATTTTCTTTTTGTTTTTCTTCACCTCACGAATCTTTTTTTCTTTTTGCATGATTATTTAATACAATTGAGATTGTATAATTATTTTTTATTTGACAATTAAATAAATAATTTTAATTTTACATATATATATATATATATATATATATATATATATATATATATATATATATATATATATATATATATATATATATATATATATATATATATATATATATATATATATATATATATATATATATATATATATATATAAATAAATGCATTTTATATTGTATCAAATAAACTTTATATTTTACGGATCACTATAAACACAATATATATTTTATTTTAATCAATAATTACCTTAATTTAAAAGATGAAATCCTTATTTTTAATTATTAAATATTACTTTTTTTCCCATCTCACAAGTTCTTTTTTTCTTTGTATTTTAAGATAATTAAATTTATATAATTATTGTTCATTTTAAAATTAATAGCTAATTTAAAATTTAAATACGTATGTAAATATATTTTATATCGTATCAAATTTACATATATATATATATATATATATATATATATATTTAAATATATTTTATAATTTGTTAAACGCACGGAAATTTTGCTAGTTTTTTTTAATAAATAAAACTACATACAAATGAAAAAGAAGGCACCAAAGGCCTACGATATAAGTACAAGAAGTCGAGGAGCGACACAAGAACTACTGAAACACACATCAATAAAGAGAAAATAGAAAATAACAACCAATCCAGAACAAAATCCAATAGAAACCAACCTAAGAAAAAAACAACATAAAAAACCAAAACGTGAGATGAAAACTCAAGAAAATAAAAAACCAGGAGCACCAGAAAAGATCATTGGCTAGATCTTCCCAACCAAAGACCTATAAAGACATCATCAAACTCTGCTAAGCAACACGAACACTCCTAGAGAAGGCCAAAGACACACAAACTGCTATTGATTTAGATGATGGATAGGATTCTCGAATCAGGCCGAGAAAGCACATGCTAATGGTGTCCTTGTACAAGACATAAATCAAGCATATGCTTTTTAGAATATACGTGAGGTTGGCATTTTTTATCGTTTATATTTTTTTATCCAAATAAAATTTTATGCTCTCTAAATTTTCTTCTTTCAAGATTGGTTTTCCACATCAGTGAATAAAGTTTAATTAGGATATGAAAATTTTTATTATTTCTTTTGCTGATTTTTTATTGCAGGTGTTGAAAATTTGTTATCTGACACACTTTGATTCAATTTGATTTTGTTTATTTTTGTTGGTGCTTTTAATCTTAGTTTGTGGTTGGATGATTTAAATAATGAAATTATTTTTTTCATTAGTTTCTCTTCTCAGGTTCTGGTTTTATCTTTCGGTTGATGAAAATAAATAATGTTATCAGATGTGAATTGTGGTATCATATTTCGACATGGTTGTTGGTTGTGGAGTAGTTGAACCATACACACCTCTTGTTTTATGCATAATTGCTTGTGAGTTTCACTATTTGCGTGACGCTATTAGTGACCAAATTCAAGTGACTCAAAGGAGTCTCGAAGAACTTAAGTAGCTTAGACAGCAGAAAGCACTTAAGTAGCTTGGTGTAATGAGACAAGCTTGGAGACCTCAAAGGGGATTTCTTGAATGTTATATGTTATATGTCTGAATTAAACAATGTTATGGGATGTTATCCTTTTATTAGCATGTAAATATGGTTAATATATAAAAGGATATTGTTGTGTAATCATGATGTTGGCTGGAATTTCTATGCTCACGAATGTTTGAAATAAGCTAGTAGAGCATAAAGAGATATTCTGAAGAAAAAAAAAAGGATATGTTGATTTCAACAAAAGGCCGGTGACAACATAGTCGAAGAAGACTCTTTGCATAAAAATGAAATTGTGGTCTGAGACATAGAAATATTTTTGGTTCAGACTTGAGTTCGACGAAGCTTATTTAAAGTCGCGTTCGACGAGCATAATTCAAAATAAGGTTAATAACTGTTTTTTTGGCCTTATCCGTTTATTGAAGACACATGGAAAGCTGTAGATAGAAAAGTGCATGCAATCCAAAATGTGGCATCTTCTGGAGAAGAGACCGTTTGATTACCATTATTTTTGACTTAGTATAAATATGAATCTTAGTGATTAGGATCCGTGTGTTCAATCTTGTACAAAAAACTTAAATTTTCTCAAAGTATCTGTGTGTGTTATGAAACGAGTTTTCTGAGTGCAATGTATCTGCGTATCTGTGCACTTAAGTATCTGTGTATCTTGTCTTTGATATTTTTACACTTTTTATCAAATCATTTAAGATTTTGTCATTTACATTTGCTGTAAATTTACTTTGAAGTCATTTACATTGTAATTTACATTTCTGCATTTCTTTATGAATTGTAACATTACCTTTAACAAATTGAGGGAACATTGTCGAAATGTTTATAAATTACAAAACATGAAACAAGTAGTAGCATATGTCCTAGGATCAATCTAGTCGATCGTATGAGTAACAAAAATCATAATAATTTGGAAGACTAACGTTTATTTACCAATTTCGACGGTAAACAATTTGGCATGCCCGGTGGAACCTGTGCTTGTATTTAGTTTCTGAAAATATTTGAAAGTTATTTATTTCGCGGTTTCTCTAACTTCGTTGTATGAGATTAAGAAGTGGTAAAATAGTCACTAATAGCGAAGCAATACCAAGAAGGATATACGTAAGAAGGATGGTGAGTCCTCCAAATAACAATGAAGAACAACCCCCTATTTTGACAGGGGAGACTACGACCGTAATGTCTATGTCCGAAGCAATTCCGTCCATGACAAGTACGACAACCATACCGTCGAGCACTCACACTAGACCAATTTTATCTCATGTAAGGACGCAGGGTCAACCGATGACCCCTCATCTAGTAAAAGCTAGTGTATTCAGGGCTTATGTGTCTGTATTTACAATGCCTTTGAATGATCGTGAACAACCATATGACATGCCAACTTCGATGATGGCGAATTTGCATAATGCAACGTCAGCAATCACTGACCCAGTGGTGAACATGTTTTCTCCTTTGCAAGGATCTGGGTCAACTGTTAATAATATGGGTCGAATTAACCAACCCCTAGGGATGAGATTTTCTGCCTAACAAATGCCCAATTTTATAACAAACTCTGCAGTTCTAAGGCAGCAAATGGATGAAAGTAACCATGACATGGTCCATATGTTGGCCCACAGATGGGCACAATATTCAACCCTTTAACTCAAAACACCGCCCAAACAAACCCACATATGACAGCGCAGTTGATGCGAATTGCAGATTTCTTTGGGTTTCACAAGCGCCTCGACAACTTCAAAAGGAGTTGGTGGTCGAAAACCAAGGAGAAATCCTTAAGGAGGATCCTACCATTAACCAAGCCCAGCAAAATGCACCCCATGCAGATGTGGCGAATCGAGGAGTTAGAATTGAATCCCCCAAGGTCGAACAACTAGTGCCAAATAAGTAGAAACCAAGGGTGGTGATGGTTAACAAGAATCAAGACGCAGACGAAGTCATACATCGGGTTCGACACGATGGTATGACAAGAGATAATAACTTGAAAACTCTGGTCAAAAGGATTATGACGCGAAATGGGGTAAATATTAGCCTCTACAAGCCAAACTACATTTCCTCGTTGGCTGAGTACATTTTGTAGGCTGAATTGCTTATGGGATTAAAGGTTCAAAAATTCACGAAATTCTCTAAAGACACTAGTGAATCTAACGTCAAACATGTTGCAAGATATCTAACTGAGGCAAGGGACATTGCAAATAACAAAAATTTAAGAATAAAGTATTCCCCAAGTTCTCTCACTAAGAATGCCTTTACATGGTTCGCTACGCTCCTAGAAAATTCAATTTATGATTGTACTTGTCTAGAAAGATTGTCCCATGAACAATTTTACATGGGGCAGTCAGAGATTAGTCTAAAGGAATTGGCTAGTATTAAGCACAAATTTACTGAGCCAATAGATGATTATCTCAATAGATTTTGTTTGCTAAAGGCAAGGTGTTTCATACAAGTGCCTGAGCACGAATTGGTCAAAATGGCTGCTGGTGGTTTAGATTATTTCATCAGAAAGAATTTAGACACCCGATATTTGAGGGATATGGCCCAGTTGGCTGACAGGGTTTGACAGGTAAAGCGCTTGAAGGCTGTAAAAGCTAGAGCAAATAAGAATAATAAGAAAGAAAGGGTAGCATATGTCGAACTATATGAAGATGATCAAGAAACATATAGTGACCTGTTAAGTTTCGACGAAAATGAAATTGACCTGGCCGAATTAAAACAAGTGCCACCTTATTCATGCAAGGTTCTTGCGCCTTCAAGCGAGAAAAATCTCGTTGAACCGAAAAAGAACAATAAATTCCGTAAGAAAACATATACTTTCAACGTCACCAAATCTGACGAAATGTTTGACTTACTAGTCAAAGATGGCCAAATGATAGTGCCTCCTAGCGCTAAAATACCTCCATTATAACAACGAAAGAAACGAGGTTTTTGTAAATATCACATATTTTTAGGCCACAAAACCTCACAGTGTTTTCTTTTTAGAGATTTGGTAACAAGGCTAAGTCCCAGATGAAGATCGACTCAGACCCTCTGCAAGTGGCGAATGCCCATTATACTGAGCCTGCCATTGTCAACATGGTCGAAGTGTCTGAAGGTCGTGACAAGAATACCATTATGATCAAAACCACATAGGGTTTCAATCAAGAAACCAATATGGCTAAGGCTATTGAAGGCCTTAGAATCAAATTGAAAAAACTAATTATCAATGATGGTAACAGTCTGGAAGTCAACACGGTCGAAGTGATCAAGGAAATTGAGATGGAGGCTGACGAGGAAAACACCCAACAAAGCAAAGAGAAAGTGAAGGTGGCTTACCCAAAGAATGACAAAAGCTTAGAAGAGTTCTTCCATCGCTGCCAGTGAAATAAATATGAAGTGATGATGTGTCCTAGGTACAGTTTTGTATTCGACAAAAAGTTTTTGGAGAACATAGAGAGAGTTCGAGTGACTAGTCACAGAAGAAACTGGAAAGATACCCACAATCAATACACCTTCTACAAAAGGGGAGTCCCTCAAAGGCAGAAGCAAGGAGGTCCAAGCTCCGGGCTAACAGGCCAGCTACTTTCAAGCCAACTTCGGACGCCCCAGAGGAAGATAGGTGAAGCCTATTGAAAAGGGAGAGAAAGGCCAAGAGAAATGGCATAGTTTTGAAGTGAATCGAGGCTCCTCAATATTCTATCGAAGGGAGTTTCAAATGTCAAAATAGTGAACTTATGGATTTGAGAATTACAAGGGCAAGAATCCAATATCAAGGTCTCAGTGGTGAAGGCAATAGAGGAGGAGGAAAGCAGAAAGAGAAACCAACAAGAAAGCAATGGAAGACTCTAGCATCAACCAGCCTCCAAAGAAGGATAAATGCAAATAGAAAAATCCAGTAGGGAGGAAGTTGTTCCCTGCTAAAAAAGAAGAGTCTAAAGACAAATCAAAACAGCCAACACCGGGTGACGATATGATAACAGATAACTTTGACACAGAGTTAAAGCCCTCTTTAGATATCAACTGCAATGTGGTTTTAGTGCTCCCTATGAAGTATGGCCAAGTCACAGAGGTTGAAGAGTCCGAGGAAGCTATTGAGGAAGAAATAGGCAGGCATAGGCCATTGTGTTACTATATAATGAGTAACAGATGTGTTGAGGAGAATAATACTTTCTTCGAAAGGCCAGATGAAGTAATGAAGAATCATCTAAAACCCCTTGTCATCAGGTTCAAGGTAGAGAATGTAGGAATCAACAAAATTCTGGTAGATAGTGGTGCAGCAGTGAACCTGATGCCACACTTTATGTTAAAGAAAATTGGAAAGTTTAATACAAACCTCAAACCTCATAACATGGTATTATCGAATTATGAAGGAAAGATTGGCCACACCATGAGAGTAATCTAGGTGCATTTAACAGTTGGTACCATTACCAGGCCAACCATGTTTATGGTTTTTGCATCAAAGGCTAATTACATCTTGTTGTTGGGTCGTGAATGGATACACGATATCGGGGTTGTACCCTCTTCGGTCCATCAAAGAATCTCTATATAGAGGAATGATGGTATAGTGGAAAACATTGAAGCGGGTCAGAGTTATTTTATGGCTGAAGTTAATCACATGGATATGCGTCATTTCGACAAAAATATGGCGAACATTGCTCCATATAGTCCTACTTGTTTTGCAATCATACCTACTAATACAACATTTTACTCCCTTCATCTACATCCAACCTATGGTTTTTAGTGGGAAAGAGAGGTCATAGAAGAAGACGTTGAATTCGAGGGGACGCCAGGCCTCCATCCAACTCGTTGGGGAGACGAAGATGGTGATTATGTCTGAGTCTAAGATATTGGAAAATATTTCAGCTTATATAGCCGAAAACAAACTAAAGGCAACTTTAGAGGCCGAAGTTAAGTATATGGTTGTTGAAGCCAACGAAACTGATGTGCACCTTAAAGGGCCTGGGATAGATTTTGAACCAGAGCCACCTGTTAGGATTCAATACGAAGTACCAAGCCAGAGGCTCGATGCCATCTATGATGACGAGCCTTTGGGATTCGAAAGGGACCCGCTGGAACCCAACATATAAATGCTTGCGCAGGATCCCCTAGAGGAAATTGACTTAAGGGGAAGGAATAGTTAAAAGACCAACGTATATAAGCACCAACCTTAGCCCAAAATTCAAAACTTAAGTGATCCAACTTCTAAAGGAGTACAAAGACTACTTTGTTTGGGATTATGACGAGATGCCTGGATTGAATAGAGAGTTGGTGGAACTGAAGTTGTCTATCAAGCCTGGAAGGAAGGCAATTTGCGCTAGAAATCCTATCGAAGATCATGCAAGAAGTCAAAAGGCTTCTTAAATGTAAGTTCATACATTCAACAAGGTATACTGACTAGATTTCTAATATAATTCCCATCATTAAAAATAATGGGACTTTGAGGATCTGCATGGACTTTAGGGATCTGAGTGCTGCGACCCCAAAGGAAGAATATCTGATACATATGGCAGAGATGCTTGTCAACTCCGCCGCAGGCTACTAGTATCTTATTATACTCGACGAATATTCTGGATACAATCAAATATTCATTACTGAGGAAGATGTGTTGAAAACGATATTTTGATGTCCTGGGGCCTTAGGCACCTACGAATGGGTGGTGATGCCTTTTGGCTTGAAAAACGCAGAGGTAACCCATCTAAAAGAAATGAACTCTATTTTTCATGATTTTATAGAAATATTTATGCAAATTTATATTGACGATATAGTTTTCAAGTCTGTGTCAGGAAAATATCACATAGATTACCTTCGACAGTCATTCTAAAGGATGAAGAAGCATGGTCTGAAGATGAATCCTCTCAAATATGAGTTATGTATGGAGGCCGGGGATTTTTTAGGCTTTGTGGTCCACAAGAAGGAGATCAAAATCAATCAAAATAAGACCAAGGAAATTATGGAGGCGAAAGCACCATCAACAAAGAAGAAACTACAATCGCTACTGGGGAAGATAAACATCCTAAGAAGGTACATCTCAAACTTTATTAGCAAGAATCAAGCCTTTTCTCCTCTACTTAGACTGAAAAAGGAACGTTTTGAATCAGAGCAAACGCAGCAGGAAGCTTTTGACAAAATCAAAGAGTATCTCGTTCATCCTCCAATTTTGTCGCCTCCTTGTAGAAGTAAAAGTATGAGATTGTACACTTATGCATCTGAATATGCTTCATAGCATGAAACTTTCCACTAAATATTCAGCCTAAAACAAATTCATGAATGTGCAACAGAATATCTGATCATAATGTCAAGACATCATGTCAGACATGTCACATCCAACAGCAGAACTTCCTTTGAGACCCAAAGCCTTCTGCAACTCAAAATACATTTTCCCTTCCATAGGAAAAACAATTACTTGGTCATCCCAAGATTCATGGCAAGCTCCAAAACATATATTTGAGGCACAAAACAGAAACAAATCTAAATTACACATATCTAGAACCACTTCCACACCGTCAAGGCAAAAAGGACACACCTGGCATAACAATGTCATGACATCTTGTATGACATTATAGTCTCACTAGAGACACACCAAAATATGTTGCATGCAAGCTCTTGCAGAAGTTGTACCAAAACAGCTACATAACAAACATGTACACGCCTCCCCCTGTCACACATAATCAGTTCTCCCCCTGAAAGTGGAGACCAAGTAAAAACAACTTAAGCAATTCCATATCTTATACACAATAACACCAACCATCAAATTCACACACCACTACAGAGAAAGTAGTTTCACAATGAAGAGTTATCAGAAGAAAACACAGCGGAATAAAAGAAACACCCATCAACTCCCAAAAAAAACTTGTTAAGACATCTTGTCTGACATCACAGAACTCTTAGGAGAACTCCCCCTGAATTGTATAGCACAAAGAGAGACAATGTCCAAACATAGTATATGGGAACACACATCACTTGATGGAAACACACATTCCTGATCGACTTCAGGTGCTATGCCATATCTTGCCCCTGTCAAAGATCTAGCTGCACTTCTTGTGGTTGTCACAAGTTTTAGGAATGTTGACATTCAACTTTCTTGCCACAACCTTAAAACTTATATTTTTCAAAACAACTCTTCTATCTTGCAGAGATTTTTTTGTTCCATCCCTTAATAAAGACTACCTCCTTAGGCTTATTATGCCTCATAGAATAGAGGAAAGATACAACAACTATTGCATTCCTCCATACCTGTAATTTCTATAAACTCTTCATGGAACAAGTATCTAGCCCACTATTTATGTATAATTCTTCCATCAGGCTATTATTGCTGTGAGAGTAGAACATACCATAACCCCTTGATCTAATGATGCAACTCAAGCTCTTCCTTTCTTGAATAATATGACTCATCCTTAGTTCAAACTCAGAGATAGGGTGTCTTGTAATGAGTTCCTTATATAGTTCTGCCTGAACTCTAACAGAGAGACCTGAAGTGAATTAAGGATCATCTGTCACAATACTGGAAAGGTTGCATATTTCTTCTTTTCTAGTCTGCACAGAGAATGTCTCAACATCATTCTCAACACCTATCCTTTGCTTATTAATTGAATCATCAATTATCACACTGATAGATTTCTCAATTATTTTAATTCTGGAGTTAAAAAATCTATAGGCTCTGCTGCTTAAAGAATATCCCAAAAATACCCCTTCATCACTTATAGGAGTTGTCTTACCATTTTGATCTTTGTCATTCAATACAAAGCATTTACTTCCAAACGTATGCAAGTGTTTGACTGTAGGTTTCCTCCCTTTCCATAACTCATAGATACTGGTTGAAGTACCTCCTCTCAATGTGACCTTGTTATGAATGTAACATGCAATATTCATAGCTTCATCCCAAAATACCAATGGAAATTTCTTGGCATAAAGCATAACTCTAGCAGATTCTTGTATTCCTTTGATCTTCTGTTCAACAATTCCATCCAGCTGAGAAGTGTAGAATAAGAAAATTCATGACTAATATTTTCATAATCACAAAATTTTGAGAATTCTGCATTCTTAAATTCCTTGTCATGGTCACTTCTAATCTTGATAATCACACTATTCTTTTCCCTCTGAATACTTTTACAGCAGATGTTTAAATACTTCAAACAAGTCTAATCTTTCTCTAATAAACTTCATCCACGTGAACCCAGAAAAATCATCTATAATCACATAGAATACTTCTTTCCATCCAAGCTCTCTATCTTCATTGGTCCCATCAAATCCATATGAAGCAGTTCCACCACTCTGGATGTAGTCTGATGTTGCAACATTGTGTGAGGCATCATGTGCTACTTTCTAATCTCACAGTCTCCATAAATTTTCCCTTTTTTAATCTTAAGATCTGACATTCCTCTAATGGATCCTACAAACATTATTTCATTCATTCTTTTGGGATGAAGATGTCCAAGAATGTGATGCCATAACTTCACTTCATCCTCATTGGTTATAGCCCATGTGGAAGAATGAACAGTTATTTGAGGATCCCACAGATAGCAGTTATCTTTGGACCTTCTACCTCTCATTAGAACAACACCTTTCTCATCTTTTACTATGCATTATGATTTTGAAAAATTGACCAATAAGCCTTAATCACAAAGTTGACTAATGCTAATAAGGGTAACAGTTAATCCTTTCACCAAAAGAACATCTTCTAAATTAGGAGATCCTGCAAACATCAATCTCCCTACTCCCTTAATTTCTTTTTTAAATCCATCACCAAATCTGACAGACCCTGAAGGATGAGACCTAATATCCACTAACAACCTCTGCATCCCTGTCATGTGTCTAGAGCATCCACTTTCAAAGTACCAGTCTTATCTAGTTGAAACACTCAAGAAGGTGTGAGCCATAAGATTCACATCCCTGTTGATAGACCTTCTTTTCTTACTTACTTGATTGGCTTTGGCACGAGCTAAAGATTGTTACACTCCATATAACTTATAACAAAAAGGCTTAATGTGACCATACTCCCCACAATAATGACACCTCCAAGTTAAGGCTTTAGAGTTTGTTGAATACACACCATGTCTACCAGAATGTTGTAACATGTGGTTGGACATGGTGACCATTTCCATCTTTTCAGAAGGACGAAACTCTTCTACAAACTTATTGTTTTGTTGATCATCAGAAGGATAATCACCTCCTGCATTTCTATACTCTTTCACCACATCATATTCGTTACTCATTATTCTTAATGAGTTTGTCATGTTATTAAGCTTAGACTTTAGGAAGGTTACCTCATCTTGAAGATGATAAACACTACATAGAAGTTATTTCTTCTCATTCTTCAGTACATTTATGATCTTCCTTTAATTCTCCTCTATCTTAATATGTTTTTCACACTTGCCACAAGTTTTCTTGTAATACATATCCAATCTTCATAGAGGAAATTTTTTGCATATGATTCTTCCTCATCAGCTCATCTACCAGAGAGAGAAATCACAATGTTGACAGTCTCAAAATTAGATTCATCTTCTAATTCATCATCATCATAACATGATACAGACAACCCTTTCTTTTGTTTCTTGAGAAAAATAGGACATTCTGACTTGATGTGACCAAAACCCTCACACTCATAGCATTATATTTCTCTGTCTTGATTTGACTTCTCTTCAAATTTGGCATTCTTTTGAGAGTCATTTTTATTTATGATGTCAGATGAGATGTTCTTGACACCTGATCTTCCTATTCTGTCCACTCTTTTTAGAACCTTGTTGAATTGCCTCCTAAGAAGCATAATAGCATTAGATACATCTTCATCTGTATCTAGGTCACATTTATCCTTTGAGTCTTTAGAACTTGACACAAAAGCTATGCTCTTCTTCTTTTCAGCCTTGTCATTGATCCCTAATTCAAAAGTTTGAAGAGATCACATAAGCTCATCAACTTTCATTTTTTTTATGTCTTTGGCTTCTTCGATGGTAGTCACCTTTATGTCAAATCTCTTTGGAAGAGATTTGAGAATCTTTTTGACCAACTTAGCTTATGAAATCTTCTCCCCCAAGGCACTTGAGGCATTGGCTATCTTAATAATATTCATGTGAAAATCATGAATGCTCTCATCCTCCTTCATTTTTAAGTTCTCAAACTTGGTGGTAAGAAGTTGCAGTCTTGACATCTTCACCTTAGAAGTTCCTTCATGGGCAATCTTCAAAATCTCCCATGCATCTTTAACAACAGTACAATTATTTATCAGCCTAAAAATGTTCTTTTCCACTCCATTAAACAGGGCATTCAATGCTTTGGAGTTTCCCTGAGCTAGCTTATCATCTTCATCATCCCAATCTTCCTCAACCTTCAGAACATCAGTAACATTACCATCCATATCTCTAGCCATCGGTGGATCCCATCCCTTGACCACAAACTTCTAACCCTTGTTGTCCACAGACTTCAGAAAGGCCACCATACGTGACTTATAATAATCATAATTGGTTCCATCAAGGATGGGTGATCTGTTCACAAAACCTCTTTCCTTGTTCATTGCACTAGAAAGTATCTTCCCTAGATCTCACCCAGATACTGAGAAGGATTCCTGCTCTGATTCCAATTGAAATTCTGGTATGCAGATATCATATGTCCTAGGAGATGTTGAGACACTGATATCTGTTTACAACACAAGGACAAACTATAACACATCTAAATATGCAGAAAATAACAGAACACACATAGTTGTTAACCCAGTTCGGTGTACAACAACACCTACGTCTAAGGGCTACCAAGCCAGGTAGGAAATCCACTATTAGCAGTATCAATTCAAAGTTAAACTACCCCGTTTAAAACTTCTAACTTAATACCTATCCATTGGAATTTCTACCTAAGACTCCCCTAGGTATGAAAAACCCATCTCACTTTCTACCAGTCATGAATAGCAGTGATATGATTAACAATACATCAAAAGAAGTCCACTTCAAAAAAATACTTGATCTTGCTTAAAAGCTTCAATCAAGTATAACACGCTCTTGCTTAAAAGCTTAGAATAGACACTTACAACTCAATAACATCAGTATAATTCAAGCATCTAGATGATGAATGAATGACTCACAAACACTCTACCTCGATGTATCAAAAGGTATATGAGTGACACAATACAGCAGCACACTAAAAGAAACTCAAACCTTAAACCCTTATTTACACACACGGTTTCTTCCACAATTATTCTATACACATTTTAGGTTTAATAAGTCTCTTTATATAGTCTCGTGCAGAATGGGCTTGGACTCTCCAATCAATTCCATTTTGTCAGTTTTAAACCCTCTGTACAATCTTCTCCATAATAACGAACAAATCTTCAAAGTCTATATATATATATATATATATATATATATATATATATATATATATATATATATATATATATATATATATATATATATATATATATATATATATATATATATATATATATATATATATATATATATATATATATATATATATATATATATATATATATATATATATATATATATATATATATATATATATATATATATATATATATATATATATATATATATATATATATATATATATATATATATATATATATATATATATATATATATATGTCGTACAAAATAATATTATACGTGAAAAATGAAACTATTGGTCCAAATATATGGTGAGTCACTAAAATTTTAATAATTTTTTTTCTCATATTGTGGAAATTATATGAAACGGGAAAAATGAAACTACTGATCCAATTATGTAGTGAGTCAATACAATTTTAATAAATATTATTTTCTCATATCGTGAAAATTATATGAAATGGAAAAAATAAAACTTTTGATCCAAATATTGAATAATGGAAATTTATCAACCTTTTTTTAAATATGTGAAAAACTAAAACGATTGATTTATCTAATACAAGTTTCAATACTTTGTATATTTAATCATATTATTCTTGATGGAAATTGTTTACATTTCATCTTTTACATGTATTATTACTATTTCAACATAAAATTACTATTATTCTCAAGTTTTTTTTTTCTATTTTCAACTTCCTATTTTGTTATATTCTGCAAACAAATGTGCGCCCAAAACCATATCCCGCACAAAAACGTATCTCGTGTATATGCACGGGTTTGTTACTAGTTTACTTTAAAACAAAATTATTGGTCATAAGTATATGCTTTAGAGTTTGTAATCCAAATTTGTATCCAGAAATAATAAATCAAGTATCCATTACTAAATGCTTTCTCACATCCATACATACCCCCGACATTAACACTTTTTTTCTTCTAATTTTCAAACGATTAATATTAATAAATTTTTTTTAAATATATATAATTATATATTAGTGAAAAAAGAGGCACCAAAGGCTTACGGTACAAGTACAAGAAATTGAGGATCGACGCAAGAAGTAACGAAACACACATTAGTAAAGAGAAAATGGAAAATAACAACCAATCTAGAACAAAACCCAATAGAAACCTACTAAAGAAAACAACAACAAAAATCCAAAATGTGAGATGAAATCCATAGAAAATCAAAAACAGGAACACCAAAAAAGATCACTAGCTAGATCTCCCAC
Organism: Lathyrus sativus; assembly: GCA_963859935.3. Lineage (NCBI taxonomy): Eukaryota > Viridiplantae > Streptophyta > Magnoliopsida > Fabales > Fabaceae > Lathyrus > Lathyrus sativus. Next base: position 25,057,930 of record OZ012737.1, read on the forward strand.
ACCAAAGACCTTCAAAAACATCAACAATCTCTGTTGAGCAACAAAAACACCCCCAAAGAAGGCTAGAGACATTTAACCTACTATTGGATCAAATGATTGATAGGGTTCTCGAGTCAGGATGAGAAAGCACATGAGTTCTCCACACACCTACCAAGATACCATTTCAAGGTCAAAAGAATACTCACGTCTTCCACATCCTTTGCTACCACCAATTTACCAGGAAATACTACACTATTCAGAGATTTCTAAATCATTCAGACCACTACAAGCCAAATTATTAACAACCCCCCTAACCGTAAGCTTAGATGAATCACCCCCACTATAACAAATTGTACATTTTATGACAAAGATTTCACCTCGACCAACCAAATATCAAGGTAAATGTCCAGAGAGAACCATGTTTAACTTTTAAGAAAATATATATACAACTTATACCCTCAAACTCATATTCCTGTCCCACAAAGAAATCACGTGATCAATCTTAGAAAAAAGAAATTGTGCAATAAGAATAACATAATCCTCCTCCTAGATATATGGGGAAAAATCCCATACAACCTAGGCCGATCAAGACGAAGTTCTCTAAAATGATTGGAAAAGTGATTAACCACCAGTTGACGAATCTCAGACACCCCTCCACCCAAGCATCACTAACCTTAAGGGATAAAACTGTGTACCTTCTGGATCTGCTCTTAATAAAAGCATGAAAGAAACTAGTATTAGGATCCCCTTCTATAATCCACTGAACTTTAGATATTTGAAGAAGTTAGGCATTTCTAATCCAAAGTAATGACCAAAGATTCAAAGAAGCCTTCTCATAGAGTTCATCTCTTCCATCAAAAGACTATCCTACTCAATTCTCAAATCCACAGAGTTCACCTCATTCCTTAAGGATGCATTATGTGTTTCAAGGATATTAAAGACTTGATGATTACAAGATCTCAACACACCCTCGAAATCCTTGAGCTTCTCTTTTAGAAAAACAGCTTTATAGCTAGAGATGGGAAAACCATATGTCTTTTACACCCCAACTCAGGGAAGAAGGGATTGGAGAGACAATGATTATTAAAATGGAAAGGCTTTATACCCCCACAACTTATTGGAGTATCTGAGAATAATAAGAAAATGATCAGATACATCTCTATGTAGAGCCCATTAAAATGTAACCCCCCAACTCCCACCCATCTTCTGATATAAGGATCCTATCGAAGCGACTCGCTGCCCCACCATAAGGTTATTACCAAGAAAATCTCCTAGCTAAAAGAGGAAGATCGAGTTCAGAGATGAAGCTACTAAACTCAATACAATCAGGACTGAAAATACTGGGTACAAAGCCATCCCCACCAATTCGCTCACCCAAAGAACAAATAGAGTTAAAATCTCCCATAAAACATTACACCTCCCCTCAAAGACTTGTACTTCTCAATAGGAGATCCATTAAATGTAAAGCATGTTCATTTTCATTCATCCCCTCTATTTTTGCACTTAACTATAAGTATATACTTTAATGGCACCCACTAACAACTAAATGTAAATAAAAGTTGAACTAAAAGGTTTCTTTGTTTTCATACCCACATATATATATGAAATGAAATTCAAAGACTATCTCATGGAGAAAAGCCAAGACTAAAAGGTCTATTCGAACCTTTTTTTTTAAAATTTCATATATGTTCTCATAGGTTATTTAATACCAAGCACAATTGAAAGATGAAGAAGCATTCAATAAAGTCTTACTTTGTGCTAAACTGCATGGACATGTTTGCTCTCTTCAGCATATTCCTTCAGGGTTTCCACCTCAGGTTTACTCTTAAGATTATACACATGTTTTAAGAAAGTTGTTGTGTGTGATAATTTTTATGGTAAAATGAGGTTAATTTGCTAAAGTATTATTATTTATTATCTAAGAATTTAAGAAAAGAAATACTCTATGCTCTAAGTTAAAAAATAATTTCCTTGAACAACAGTAACAAGTATGGCAAAGAAACTTGAAGGCAATGATGCTGAAATGACAACGAGTTTATAATGTGGAACAACTCTGTAGTACACACTGAAGTTCCTCCATGAAACATCCCACAGTTATGGTATTGGTTTAGTAACCTGAAGAAGTGAATGTGAATGTTGTTGCAACTCATCTTTATTAAGAACATGTCCCACATCGTTTGAAATATATTCGTTGTGAGTATGTGTATATATATATATATATATATATATATATATATATATATATATATATATATATATATATCAAACACAAACTATCAAAATGTCCAATGGTGAGTGGGAGAGATAGACTTGAAGCCCAATTAATGTATTTTATCTTAAAAATTTATATTAATTAATTTTATTATAAACTTCTAAATTTAAAAATAAATTATTAATTATTAATTTATTGATATAGATAGTAAAAAAACTAATGAGTCACATCACGTCATCCAATAAAATGTCACCTATTAAATTTTTTTACACCTCTGCATTTTTTGGACAAAAAAAGGAGATAGGAGACCAAAATTGTTTAAAAGTAAAATAGGATGACTGATTTCTTGAACATGACATAATAAAGGGACCGAAACTGTAATTTAACCTTCATTTTATGTCTCATAATTTATTTTTATGTGTGTGACACTGTAGGTTCTCGTGATGTTGACAATTATACAAAATCACACATTTAATATAATAAAAAGTGAGCGATATCTAGCAACACATCACTACTAGTCAAGTTACGAAAATATCATGTGATCTAAAAAAATATTTCTGATAATATTCTTGTGTAAAATTACCCCTTTACCCATATGTCTATATTGAACACGAGGCATATATCGTGTCACCCTTGTCGAGTTCAATATTGGATCCTTAGACATTTATCCTGTTACGCAGGATGGATAAATTCCATCTAGGTCATTCATGTCCCTCAACATGATTTGTGGAGTATCCATCAACTTTGTTTATGCTCATCCAATTATAGAAAATATTTGATCAACAGTAAAGTACTCAGCTCTGCGTCTAGGGTCCATAGTGGTTTCAGGTCGAAGGGTGACATACACCACTATCACCATGAGAATAACTTATGACACTTTTAATGTAGTATTCTCATAGTATGTCAATCCAATATAAATATTATTCATAATTATATGAAGACTTGATGACTCTTTATCCATAATCTATGAGATGCGATCATCAATCTATCTATATAATAGTCTTAATATTCTAATGTTATCCCGCTTCATAATAAAGCTCGACTATAGATCCTTATGTTTAATGGAATCTCATGATTAAGACATACTTAATGTTTCGTTAAACATACTAGTTATTCTAAGGACTTTATTACTTTAGAAAAACAATCATAAAAATGAAATTCCTTTTATTATTAATAAATAATTTGATACAAGTACCAAAACTATTTTTTTTTGTTTCTTTTGGATTGGTTGCATTTTGCAAAACAAAAACATGGAGAAATGTTCAAAGTGTCTCTTAGTTGATTCTCGTTGTTCACCTGATTTTTTTAATTTGTCATTTGTTCAGTCAAAGCAGTTAGAGTCACGGTAAAAACCACAATAATTCCCTTAAGATCTACTCTGGCTAACTGTTGATCTCGCATGGCTGATCAAGTTACGAAAAGAAATAGAAGAAAACTGAATCTGAGGCCACCTTATGCAATAAAAAACACTAGGGATTAACAAACATTAAACCTTGAATGAGAAAACAAGATTGCAAACGAAAAACTTATCAGATAAACTCTGAAATCCGCCAGATAAAAAAAGTACTTAATTCTATTATATCAAAAGTTAACCTTGACGGCCACACCCAAACTGTTTAAATACAGAAAAAGAAATCCCAATAGGCTTTTAATCTAAAATTTAAATAAAATAGAAAAAAGAACCCCTAATAGGCTTTTAATCTAAAAAATAAAAAATAAAATAAAAATTTCGAAAAATATTAAAGTGTTGTTTTTGGGCTTGAAACAAACTCGTATGACGTAAAAAAAACCTTTCTACAACACTTAGGTTTACTAATGAATATAGGGCACCAAAGATATAAGAAAGGAGGGAAAGCCATAATGAATCCAAGCAAGTCAACCAACATTTTATGTCTACTATTAGTCATGCCACCTGCATAGCTACGAGATCTAGATGCATTTCCACTACAAAAAAATTTTGATTTTGCCTAGTGATTTAGTGACGTGGTAAACACGTGGGAAAAAAATAGGTTGCGACGTGTAAACCACGTCACTACCATATTTAATTAATATATCTTGTAAACCTAAAATCAGCAGCGAAAAATTTGAATTTTAAGAGTAAAATTTTAATTTTTCAAAAATTAAGTTGTGGCATGTTAAACACAAACTACCCACATGGGATACACGTCGCAAGTTTATAAATAATAAAGGTGGTCAGCTTTTACTTTTACTTTTCAGACACATTAATGATGAAATTGACTGTGACAGAGTTCCCATGTGAATCCCACGTTGCAAATGAGACACATAAATGTTTTAAACTTTATTTTTTACCGTTGCTTTGGCCTTTAATAATGCAACGTTAATATATTAAATGTTGGGAAAGTTCCAACGTGTATCTCACGTGGCAACTTTCCCAAGGGGCATTCACGTCGCAAATGAGCAAGCCTTTAATGGGTTTCGACGTGGTTTTCACGTGGGTACGTTCCCACGTGTCTACCACGTCGCAAGTGTGGCTATATATTAAAATCCCAAAGTTTTTTTCACGCATCCTCATTTCTTCTTCCCTTTCCTTCTTTCTTTCCTTTCCTCCTTCTCCTTCTGCCTGTTACTCCATTTTTGAACGAAAGTTACACAAAATTTTTGAGGTAAATGATATTTTTTTTGTTTTTGTTTTTGTTTTACAGTTTATTTTAATTTTTTCTTATTATTAATTATCTATTTTTTTTCCAGATCTAAGATTAAGAAGCTGCTCCATTGAAGTTTTATGAATTTACTCCATTAAGGTATTTACGCAATTAAATTTATTTATTTTTCAGATTTATAGTGATATATGAAATATTTGGTTATTAATTATAAAACTTTAGATTTGTTGTTGTTAGTGTATGTAAATATGTATTGTTGTTGTTGTTAGTGTTTGTAAATATGTATTGTTGTTTTTGTTGAAAGATAAAATTAAAAATATTCGAAATATTATATTAGAAATAAAATATATATTTTTAGAATTAAAAACAGAATATATATTAGAAAAATATGTAATAGAATATATATTAGAAACAAAATATGTAATGTTCTATTTAAATATGTATTTAATTTTTAAAAACAGAATATATATTATATTAGAAAAAATAGAATTTTTAAAAATATTTTTAGTAAACAAAATTGTAAATAGAAAAAATTAAAATGTATTTTTTAAAAACATAATGAATATGGATTATATTTAAAATGTGTTATTTTTAAATGTGTTATTTTTTGAAAAAGTATTTTTATTAAAAAATAATGCGTATGTATTATATTTTAAATGTGTTATTTTTAGTAAACAAATTATATATTATCTTATAGAATACTATATTATAGAATACTTATTATATTTTAGTAAACATAATATATATTATTTTAGAAAAAACAGATTTATAAAAATAATGAATATATATTATATTTTAAAAGTGTTATTTTTTGTAAACAAATTATATATTATATTTTAGAATATGTATTACATTTTAGTAAACATAATTTATATTATTTTAGAAAAAATAGATTTATAAAAATAATGAATATATATTATATTTTAAATGTGTTATTTTTAATAAACAAATTATACATTATATTTTGGAATATTATATTTTGAGAATATGTAGTATATTTTAGTAAACATAATTTATATTATTTTAGAAAAAATAAATTTAAATTTGTGTCGAAATAGATTTAAAATAGATTTTAGTAAACATATTTTAAAATAGATTCATGTGACTATATATTTATATTTTTTAATGTATATATTAAAAAAATTAAATAATTCAACTGAAAATTATTTTAATTTTATTATTTGTTAATTCGTTGTTTTTAGTTAATATATTTTTTTAATATAAAACATACTTTCAGTTGTGGCATGCAAACCAGTGACGTAGGAAATCCATGGAAACATTTTTATTGGTGCTAGATATAATATAACGTGTAGAAGACATTTTGAGAAAAGTGATTTTCCACGTGAAAACCAAGTCACTAATTAGTGACGTGATATTCACGTGACGTGTTTTACCCATGTTGCAAATTTTGCTTAATGAAGTGTTTTTTGGGTTAGTGACGTGAAAATCATTTGAAAAAATTCAATGTTTCTTTTAGTGTTCAATGTTAACCAAAGCAATATGCAAAATGCAAAAGATCATAATATCATTAACATATAGAGTGTGATAAGGCAAATAACATTTTATAGCTCCCTTAATCTTAAGAGCTACATTTCCACCAAAAGTTTTATTGTTTAAGAGGTTGATGGCTTTAAAAGTGAGACTAATACTATCCTTAATGTTCTTGGTGACTATTTTATGGTCAGGGAGACTAGGAATGGGACAATGGTAGAAAGCCTATCAACAGTGATCTTAGTGACTATTTTATGTTTGAAATTAGAAAGATAAATAGGTCTCAAATGATTTAAACTTTCACCCTCATTGTATATATGAATAAGGACAATAGTGTTAGCATTATAGCGAGGGAGAATACAGTCCTGCAAGAAAATTTGAGTAACAACATTTATGACATCAATTTCAATTATTTCCTAATAGTGTTGGAAGAAGAAAGCCCCAAAATTCTGTTTCTAAGTTGAGGGAAACTTCAAGATCATTTTGTGCTTTTAATTCTCTAGCCTGCAGAAGATCATTATGACCAAAGGACTCTATATTAGACTCTACATTGAACATCTTCAAGCAAGAAAAAAAAATTCAAAAAAACTCTTTCCAAGAGAGGTGACACCCCATTGAAGGCTATAACTCTTAATGCTTTTGTTTTAGATTCACAACCGTTAATTGACCCTTTAAACCAAACAAATCTACCATGTAAATGGTGTTTGCAGGTTTTAATTCTAGGTTATGTAGATCATAAGCATTATTTGAAACCACATATGCAAATGATTTCCCAATTTGTTAGTTTGTATTCGAACCAACGTTGTGAAAGAGAGATTTTCAGTAAAACAAAACTGGGTTGATATTGTTTAATGTGTGAGGTCTAGTGAATCAAAATTTTATTTTTATATATTTGCTTGAATGTGTCTTTGTATTCAAAGGTTAAGATTTTGGAAAGAAAATTTGCGAAAATTTCATTATTATTTTATGAGATATGAGATAAAGTTCTTCTTTTTTATTGAATTGCTATTTTCTTTATTTGTTATTTGTTATGTATATTTTAATTGGAGGTGTATTTGGGAGATAGAAGTATACTTTGAGAAGATGAAGATTATGAATTTTTTTTTTAAATTTCTTTTATTTTATAATTAATTGTGAAAAAAAATGTCAAAATAAAATTATTAATGAATGAAGAAACAATTAAAGTTGAAAGAAAATTTTTATTTCAAACAACTAGTACCTCCTTTTCACAATATAATTCTAATTCTAGGTTATGTATACCATAAGCATTATTCGAATTCACATATGAAAATGATTTCCCACTTCGTTACACATCCTAATAGCATTAGGATTAGAGTTTCTGAAAATAATAAATGAGTTTTCATAAAGAGAGTGAAAGATGCGTGAAAAAATAAAGAGATGAAACATCGTGAAAAAGAGATTTTTAATAAATAAATAAAAACTAGGTTGATATTGTTTAATGTGTGAGGTCTAGTGAATCACAATTTTATTTTACTTTTTAATTTATATATTTGCTTGAATGTGTCTTTGCATTCAAAAGTTATATAAGGTCGTAAAGAAAATTTACGAAGAAAACAAACTCATATATTGAAATCAAAATATACAACAAAGAAATCAAACAACAAAAATATTAAAATCAAAATCCAACAAACAAAACATAATAACTCATATATTGAAATAAACTAATGCATGAGACATCATAAAATTCCTAATTTATTCATCCTTAATCATTAATGTAATAATTTGTGTATCATAAAATTAAAGAGACAAAATCTTGTTGTCTTTGATAAGTGATGGACAGTCAGCAGTGCATGTGCAATACTTGATAATAATAGTTGGATTATATTGACAAACACATTCTATAGGCTTGATTCCATATTTTTTTCCAACTTCTCTAGGGCAGATTGAATAATCCTTGCTACAGTCATACGTCAATTCCACTCCAAATTGACACTTTTCTCCTATCAAATTCGATTAACAATGTTAAATAAAATAGTAAATAAATTTAAACTTTTGAAAATATTAGCAATGAAAAAAAATTAAATATACCATAGGTCTGATTAAAGAGAGCACAGAAAGCCACTAGCATTAGGAGAATGATTCCTCTCTTCATCATTGTTTTCTTCAACTCAATATTCTAAATACCAATTCTTAAAATGTTTAGACAAATGACCATTTATATATATACAACAAGGGGTCTAATTACACTAATAATTACACCCGTTTTTAACTCTTGATTTTATTTTAATTTAATTTTTTAAATGACCATTTATTGATTCACATGATTCTCACTAAAAGTAATCTCCTTCTAATTTTGGTAATAAATAAAGACTTGATTCTTTTTAATATTGCATAAAAGAAATATTATGATTCTTAAATATTTCTAGAAATCATGATTCTTTATAAAAGAATAATTTAGTCTTATTTTAAAATAAATTTCTTCTTATAAATTTTACTTATTTTTAAATAAATTTTACTTCGTCCGATAATTTCTTCTTGTTAAGGATTTTTCTATAAATATGTGAAAATAGAGTTTTTTGTTTTCTAATTATAGTCTTTCATTAATTTATATTATAAATAAATGTGATCGTTTTTTTTATTATGGAAGTTAATAAAACTGGGTTTAAATATTAATTTTGGTGATTATGTTTATGATTTTATATGTTTATTCTAAATGAAGAGAATTATTTAATATTTGTGCAACAGTATTTAATAGAGATTATAAAAATATATATTTGAACTCTGCGCGGCTCTTAAAAAAAGATTTGATATATTAATATTAATGATAAAATTAATATTTTTTTAATGAAATATTCTTATTTATTTAAATTAGTGGAATAATTGAAAAACATGAAAGTTAGATAAATATGAGTATAGTAATAGAAAAAATTAATAAATGTTATATTGATATTCTAAATAGATATTTATTTTGATACATAAAAAAAAGTACAAATGAAACACTTTTTTATGAAATGAATGGAAAATAATTAAGAGTACACGTGTAAATACATAATTAATGCAACTTAATATTGTTGGAGTTAATTTTATATAAAATGGTATTAAAAACTTTGATTAGAAGTAAAGATACAAAAATTATATCATCCTTAAAAATCATAAAGAAAATATTGCCTCACTAATTTTAAATTAAATACAATTACTTTAAATACAAATCATTGAAAATTCAAAAAAATCAGTTTTTGACTTTGGTTTTATATTTGACTTTTTAAATTCACAATTAATATATTTGTTTCGTACAAAAATCATTCACCTTCATTTCACTTTTCGTTTCCCGAAATATTTATTAAAAAGTTCAATATTTACAATAGATATAATTGTGATTGATTTTTCCGGAACTCTCGTCCACATGAACATACATAAAGGTTCTTCAGCATCATGCATACAAAATTATTAGTAATCAATATAATTGATTCCCAAAAATAATAAAATCTTAAAATCTTAAGAATAATGTTCACAATGAACAATTTCAAATTAAATGTAATTATTTCTTCTACAAGAAAAGTTGTGTCCAATCACGTGATTTATTGGAGTGAAAATCACGTGCCAAATATTAATGTTTAAAATGACAGATCTAGTGAAGCGGGACGGGAAAATTTTTCAAATTTTGGGTTGTGACGTGAATATCACGTCGCAACCATTTAGGAGAAAAATGACCGTTGAAACTTTTGTGATGTGAATATCTGAATATCGCGTGGCAAAGTTGTGAAGTGATATTTACGTCGCTACGGAATTAATGTGCATAATTAAATTATAGCCGTTATAGGTTGCGACGTGAAATTCACTTTACTAAAATTTTATTTATGACATGCGTGCCAATTTTTCAGACCACACTCATTTCAATTTTTTTCTTTCTTTGTTTCTTCTTCTTCCACAATTTGTTCCATTCTTTGTTTCCTCTTCTCCATTGTTCTTCTTCTAAATTTTTTCTTTATTTTTCTTGAGTTATTTCTCCTTTGTTCCATTGCTCGTTTAGGTAACATATATTTTCTTTTGAAATGGTTATTGTTGAATTTGTTCTTATTAATTTAGTTTAAAATATAATTTTATGAGTTTAATATTTATTTTGTTGTTGTTGTCAAATTATCATTGTTATGGAGAAAAGAAAACAAGAAGATTGAAGAAGATATTGTCTAGAAGATTGAAGGAGTGTAAAGAAGAGGTATTTTTGCTATTTAATTTTTTATTTTAGTTTGATTTATTAATTTTGGATTGTTGTTAGATGTATAATTTTCTGTATGTTTATATTATCATTATTATTATTTATTATTAAAAAACAATTTTTGTTATTAGAAATAGAATATTATATTTAGAAATAAAATATTAAAAACAGAAATATATTATTTTTAAAGTTTTATTTATTCATTGGTTATAAAATATTAAAAACAGATTATTAATAAAATATAAAAACATAATATTAAATTTATTGTTAATATTTTATTATTTTTAATATTTATGTGTTATTAAAAACAAATTTTAATATATAGTAACAATATTAAAAACTGAATATTAACAATATTTTTAATTTTTATATGTTATTAAATTTATTTATGTTTTATTACTTTAAAAACTGAATATTAAAAACCAAATATCTTATTTTTAATGTTTTATAGAAATAATATTATATTTATATTATTATTATTATTATTATTTGTTATTAAAAACAGATTTTTATTATTAGAAATAAAATATGAAAAACAGAAATATATTATTTTTAATGTTTTATTTATTTTTTGGTTATAAAATATTAAAAACAGAATATTAATAAAATATAAAAACGGAATATTAAATTTATTTTTAATGTTTTATTATTTTTAATATTTATGTGTTATTAAAAACAAATTTTTATATATAGTAACAATATTAAAAACTGAATATTAACAATATTTTTAATTTTTATGTATTATTAAATTTATTTATGTTTTATTACTTTAAAAACTGAATATTAAAAACTAAATATCTTATTGTAATTTTAAATTTTCATTTTTGTAAAATATTAATTACATTTTAGTATATTATACACTTTTTATTTAAAAAATTTAATCTTAATTTTGATATTTATTTATATTTATTAATTTTTGTTATTTATATTTATTAATTTTCCAATTTAAATTATTATTAAAAATAATTTGTATTTATTAAATTGAGTGGACAGACTATAATTATAATTTTAAATTTAAATAAAAATATAAATTATTTTTAAACCTACCAAAAACTTAATTAATTTAAAAAATAAAATAAAAAACGTAAGTGAAAATCTCTTCGCAAGTTGTGAAGTGAAAATCACGTCGCAAGTTAGGAAGTAAATATCACGTCACAAGTTATGAAGTGAAAATCACGTCACAACTTTCTTACACACGTCTGCCACTTTGTCTGCTACACCTGCTGTGTCTGAGATATTGTTTTATTTGTTGCAACGTAAAAATCACGTGGCAAATTTGTTACGTGATTTTCACGTGGCAACGAAGTTGTCACACGTCCTGCTGCCACGTGAATAGTCATGTTGCTAATATCAGTTTGTGAAGTGATTTTCCTTGTTGTGAAGTGAATTTTACGTGGCAAGATCCAGTTTTTTTTGTAGTGTTCTAAATAAGGAATATTACCAAAAATAGTTTCACATTAACAAAAATAATAAAAACCTAAAACTAAATATGAAAGTTTTTTTTTCTTCCATAATTTCATAGTATTTCTTCATTCTCTTTAATTTCATATACAAAAGATCAACTATTTTTGTTTGGGCATAAATCTCACGGGATCCTGCGTGGGTACTTAGCCATGACAACATAACTCATTCTAAACTTGACGGGAAAAATCTACTTTGATTGGGTTTGAAATTAAGTTTGAATTTTCTCCGATTATAAAATATGAGGACGAATCATATAATAGGGACACTCATATCCACCCCGAATCCATCACAGTTATTTTATTATATATATTATTATTTGTTTTTGATAGTTTAGAATATTATATACATAGTCAATATTTTGATATTTTAGTTTGAATTTATTATTTAAAATATTTGAGAGGAAATGTTCTATTATAATAACTCATGCAATTAATGACCTTCTTGGCCTAAGCATTCCTAATGAGTGTGCGCGAAAAGGGATGAGAACACCAATAAACACGTCGCAAGAGGAGGAATAAGATCATACTTTAGTCGAAATTTGTTTAAAAAAAAGAGAGAGAAATTTAATCCAAAATTATCAAAAAAAAAATTCATGAACAAATGTATTGGGGTACCATTTCATTATCAATTCCTTTTTCCAAAGAAATTGAGTGTCTGTCATAGTTATCGATATTTTGGAGTTATTTAAGGTTTAATGTTGATGTTGTTGTTATTGTTGTTGTTGATATTGTTGTTGTTGTAGTTTTGTTGAGATTGAAGGCTTAATGTTATTTTTATTTTGTTGAGATCGAATATTCATTGTTGTTATTGTTTTTGTGTTAATTTGTGTAGGATTTTGATATTATTTTCACCAAGTACGTAATTATGGATTGTAGTTGGATAAAAATGTGTTGGTTCAATTTCTTGAATTTTCCGAAAGAAACCTTCTTGACAATAAATGTGTTGTGAAAAACGATACCTTGAAATAAAGTATAAACATTTTCTTTATAATCAAGAAATACAAAAGGGTTTAAGTTAACAAAAAAACCAAGAAGAAGAACAATAAGGGGATTGGTTCTAACTGCTATTTTTTACTTTCTCTTTAAATCAAATTATAAGTACACAAGAATAACAAATAACCTTCTCACCCTAATTAGAATTTGTCATACTTAAGATGATAGACTAGTATGCTATTTATAATAAAACCTAACATCCTAAACTAATGTGCTTTTTAACAATTATCCATTACAAACTAACTTAAGGTACAAACTAACTTAAACAATTGGATCCTTAACACAAGACTCAATTTGACAAACTACATATATAACACATTTCGACTACAACATGTAGGTCTTTGACAAGAACATGTGAGAAAACTTAGAGGACATGCTAAACTAGAGTTTGATCTAAATATCTCATAAATCTCTACCTTGGATCTAACTTTATAACATCAAGAAATAAACTAGTTTTCTTCATGCAGCTTTATTAACTGCATACAGTGGAAAAACTTGCAACTGGGCAATGTCTTGGTGATCATATCAACAACATTATGATTTGTCGAAACCTTCAGCACTTGGACTTCTCCACGCTCGATTACCCCTCTGACGAAATGCAGTCTTACATCAATGTGCTTGATTCGCTCATGATAGGCTGAATTCTTCGACAGGTGTATTGCACTTTGACTATCACATTTAACAGTGACAACTCAACCTTGAAGTTTCAGCTCCTTTGTAAAACCTTCAAGCCATAATGCTTCATTCACAACTTCAGTTAGGGCGATATATTCCACTTCAGTGGTTGATAATGAAACAACCTTCTGAAGTGTTGCTTTCCAACTAATTGTTGTGCCAAACATAGTGAACACATATCTAAAAATAGATTTTGTGGAATCCATACAACCTACATAATCAGAGTCGATATATCCTTTGATTGCTGCTTTACTATATTAACCCAATGCTCCACCACAAATTAGGACTATGTTTAGGGACCTATTTATGTACCTTAGAATCCACTTCAATGCTTTCTAGTGAGCCTTTTCAAGATTCGCCATATACCTTCTTACAACACTTATTGCATATGCTATGTCGGATCTAGTACAGACCATAACATACATCAAAGAACCCACTATATTAGCATATGGAATGTTATTCATATAATCTCTTTCGACATCAGTACTGGGATACTGATCTATACTCAGCTTGAATTGAGAGTTTGTCGAAGTCACAACAGGTTTTGAATTCAACAGGTATGTGTTAGATGCCAAACTTTGCTTATTTGATCTATCAAATGTTGGCATCTTTCATTCCTTTTTGTAGAGAAAGTGTTAGAATCATTCTTGTTTTTATTGATATGCATCATTATGTGAAAATGTCTTGGTTGCTTTGATTTGTGTGCTATTGTGCAGGAATTAGGCATGAAAATTTGAAGAGTAAGACACAAAAATTGTGACAAGGAAACCAAGTCAGTATGAAAACATCAACAAGTTCTCACATTGAACTTGCTAGCGAATCTACCAGAAAAACATCAGCAAGTTCGCACAGCGAAGGCCTTGAAAAGCATGGTACTGGTCATCCAAAAAGAAAATGGACCTAAGTTCGTTGTACAAAGGAGATAGCGAAGTATCCGCTGGAGCAAAGAAGAAGCAAATGCCTAGCGAACACCCCCAGACTTGAGGCAGTAAGTATTCGGACAAGATTTCGCTGTGCGAAGTTTGCAGCGAAGCCTTCGCACAACGAACATGTGGAAATAGCTCAGGGGCGTCTTTACTGTACACTGGCACTTCAACTGCCATTTTTTATTGTTTGCAGTGCAAACATGACAGCTCAACAGCATGTCTATAAGTAGTATGTGGTACTTTTTGTAAAAATATCTTTTTTTCTTGTACTTTTCTTTTTAGAGATTTTTCAGAGCAAAAACACTAGTTTCTCCATTTCTCATAATCTCTTAGCCGTCTTTCACAAAAAGAAGGTGGATTCCCATCCAATATCGATTATTTGACTCAGATGTTGATCAACCTTCTTCTAAAACTTGTTACTCAAGCTATCATGGAAATGGGTGGCTAAAACCCCTCTTTTGTCAAGGTTAGAGGTAGCTAGTTCTGATTTTATGTATTCTTCTTGATCTTTTGTATGTGACCAAGACTTTGATCAATATAGATGAATTTATTTGCTATCTTTTGTTATATTTATGGTTTGGATTGCTTTAGACATGAACTTTTCAAGTCTTGACCTAATTTCTTCATCTATCAACTATACAAACTCTAGACATAGGCTTGAAAGTTGATATTCGCTTTGTATTGATCTTAATGATTATTGTTTCGAGTGTTATTTAGAGAGATCATTTAACGGCTGAAACAATAACATTTACGAAATCGCTTTAGAACTGAACGTTTTTGCGAGGATACACAATTATGTTGGTTAAAACTACGTTCACATATTTGATTGGTTGGATACGTTTAGGACGGATTAGTGAACCCTAATCTTGGCATGTTTTTTTTTATCAAACTAAGACCAAATTTTATTCTGTTTTATTTCTTACAAACTTTTGTTACAAAAATAGAAACCATTTTAAAAAACCCCATTCTTAAATCATTAAACCATTGAATGACAAGCATCACATATTCTCACCAATTCCCGTGAATACAATAAAACACTTCCGAAAATACTTTTAACAAATTGGCGCCGTTGCCGTGGATTGTTTATAGAATATTGCAAGCATTGCAATAGTTTAGTGATTTTAAGATTTGTGTATTGTGAATCTCTTATCTCTATAATTCTTTGTGCTTTTTGATCTGTTTGGTTCGTGTGCAGAATTCGTTTATGCGAGGAAAAGTCTGGCCTGAAGACCTTTTTTTCGATCCTGAGATTGAAAGAACTGCTCGCCGAACCAACAGTCGCTCAAGGCGAAGACGACAACAAGTTATTGAAAGATAAGAGCACGGGGAATCTTCTTCATCCACTCCACCTGATTCACCAATCATGGCAGCAACACCAGCACCACCACCTCCAGTTTCACTTTCATGTACAAATAGTCCAAGACACACCGCTCAGTTTACGTGCAATCTCCAAAATAGAAGGCAAGCCGAGATGAAAAAATGAATCCTTGCACTCATTTATCAAAATTCTTTCACGGGGTTAGATCGTGAGGATCCATTTACACATCTTACCAAATTCTATGGGATTGTGGGTGCAACGGGAGCATCAAAAGCTGATGAAGAATCACTGTTCAGGAGGCTATTTCCTCATTCTTTGATCGGGAAAGCGAAGGAATGGTATCTTGATCAGTCTACGACAGTAATGACATATTGGAATTTATTGGAAGAAAAGTGTCTTGAACGGTTATTTCCCTATAATCGGTTCATGGAAGCAAAAACTGCTATATCTATATTTTCACAGGGAGGAAATGAGTCCCTCAACGAAGCTTAGGAGAGATTCAAGTCAATGTTAAGGAAATGCAAAGGACACGATTTTGATGAACTTACGCAAGTTCACATTTTCCGCAATGGTCTCCTCTCGGTTCACAAGACCTTGTTGGATGCTACGGCGGGGGGTTCTTTGATGTCAAAAATGCCGAAGAAACAATAACAATTATTAACAAGATGTCGCTTAATGATCACCAGGGAAATCATAACTGTGGAGTAGCTCAACGAAAACCAGGAGTGCTAGAGTTAGGTACTAATGATGTTATTCTTGCTCGGAACAAACTTCTTTCACAACAAGTGGAGCTTTTAACTCAATAAATTTCGAAGCTTTCACAATAAATCAAAGAGATGCAAGAAGTTCCTACCAAAGCTCAAGTGGCAAGTTGTGAATTATGTAAAGGCGATCATCCTACCAGGTATTGTCCTCCGATATTGGAAGAAGTTAACTATGTCGGAAATCAAAATCACGGATACCAACCAAGGCCACCTTACCAACAAGAAAATCAAGGTTATCAAAGACTAAATTAAGGGTACCAATAACCTTAGAGGCCGCAAGAAGAAGAAACTTCAAATCATCAATAATACCAAAATTACACTCAACCTCCACAAACTCAAAATGCACCTTCAAAGATGGAAGAAACTCTTACTCAATTTATGCAAATGTCAATGTCAAATCAAAAGAGCATCGATGCGGCTATAAAGAATTTGGAGACACAAGTGGGTCAATTATCAAAACAATTGGCCGATCAACAAAAAAGGCCCTTTACGGCTACCACTCTCTCAAATTCTAAGGAGCATTGCAAGGCAATTCTCACAAGAAGTGGTAGGGAGATTGACATGGGTGTAAGTGAGAAGGTAGTAGCGGAAGAGGTTGTAGTTGAAAAAGAAAATGAAAATGTCGAGAAAGAAGTAGAAAAAAATGTTGAGGGAGATTTAGTTGAAAAAGAGAGAGTGAAATAAAGTGAGGAAGAAGAGAAAAATAAGAAAGAAGAGTGAAAAAGTCTAGGAAAGGAAAAGAACAAGTGAGCACTATCCTGATTCAAAATTTTCCATATCCACATGCCCCATCAAGGAAAGTTAAATATTTTGTTGAGTTATGGAGTTTGACTTTAGACTTAATCAGACCCAGGCTATTTTTTTGTTGTTGACACGACTAAACCGAGGCTACTGTAGACACAGCTAAGCCGAGGCTAATGTAGACACGACTCTTTTTGGCCAAAGTTAAATGTTAGCTTCGATTGTTTTAGCCTTTCCCCGACACCGACGCTACGCCGAGGCTAATTGGCTAGTAGCGTCGATTTTTTGCCTTATAGTGTCGATAAATGGCCGAGGCTAAATACTGTATTTCTAGTAGTGGTAGTTAGAGTCACGGTAAAAACTGTGATAATTCCCTCAAGATCTACTCTGGTTAACTGTTGATCTCGCATGACTGATCAAGTTACGAAAAAAATAGAAGAAAACCGAATCTGAGGCAACCTTATGCAATAAAAAACACTAGGGATTAACAAACACTAAACCTTGAATGAGAACACAGAATTGCAAACAGAAAACCTATCAGATAAACTCTGGAATTTGTTAGATAAAGAAAATATTTAATTTTATTATATCAAAAGTTAACTTTGACGGCCACACCCAAACTGTTTAAATACAAAAAAAAAAACTCTAATAGACTTTTAATCTAAAATTTAAATAAAATAGAAAAAAGAACCCCTAGTAGGTTTTTAATCCATAAATAAATAAATAAATAAAAATTGCGAAAAATATTAAAGTATTGTTTTTGGGCTTGAAACAAACTCGTATGACTTAAAAAAAACCTATCTACATCACTTAGGTTTAGTAATGAATATGGGGCACCCAAGATATAGGAAAAGAGGGAAAGCCATAGTGAATCCAAACAAGTCAGCCAACATTTTATGTCTACTATTAGTCATGCCACCACTTGCATAGTTACTAGATTTAGATGCATTTCAATGTTAACCAAAACAATATGCAAAATCAAAAAGAAGTTTACCAATGATTTTAATAGATTTTTGATCGCCTTTGCAAAAGATCATAATATCATCAACATATAAAGTGTGATAAGGCAAATAACATTTTATAGCTCCCTTAATTAGATTGATTTGGTTTTCAGCTACCGGCTTAGTAATCCCTATACTCAAAAGTTTTTCTACAAGGCATAAAAGAATGAGAGATAAGGGATCACCTTGACTAACTCCATTGGATCAGTTAAAAAAAACGAACTTAATTTTCATTTAACTTATTTAAAGATAAGCAGATTGGAAAACAAGAATCCACTTACAAAATGTTTCATTAAATTAACACAAAACATTCCAGAGTTTTAATGATGAAAGGCAGCTAAGGATGTCAAAGGCTTTAAAAATGTCAATCTTAAGAGCTACATTTCCACCAAAACTTTTATTGTATAAGAGGTTGATGGCTTTAAAAGTGAAATAAATACTATCCTTAATGTTCTTCCCATTAACAAATCCTTTTTGCTCAGGGAGACTAGGAATGGGACAATGGTAGAAAGCCTATCAACAATGATCTTAGTGACTATTTTATGTTTGAAATTAGAAATATAAATAGGTCTCAAATGATTTAAACTTTCACCCTCATTGTATACATGAATAAGGACAATAGTGTTAGCATTATAGCGAGGGAGAATACAATCCTGCAAGAAAATTTGAGTAACAACATTTATGACATCAATTTTAATTATTTCCTAATAGTGTTGGAAGAAGAAAGCCCCAAAATTCTGTTTCTAAGTTGAGGGAAACTTCAAGATCATTTTGAGATTTTAATTCCCTAGCCTGCAGAAGATCATTATGACCAAACAAATTCAACATATTCAACATATTAGACTCTACATTGAACATTTACAAGCAAGAAAAAAAATTCAAAAAAAGTCTTTCCAAGAGAGGTGACACCCCATTGCCATATTGAATGCTATAACTCTTTATGCTTTTGTTTTAGATTCACAACCGTTAATGGCGATGACCCTTTAAACCAAACAAATCTGTCATATAAATGGTGTTTGCAGGTTTTAATTCTAGGTTATGTATATCATAAGCATTATTCGAAACCACATATGCAAATGATTTTCTATTTTGTTAGTTTGTTTTCTTAACAGTTGTAATAGCATTTGGATTAGAGTTTCTGAAAATAATAGATGAGTTTTTATGAAGAAGAGAGTGAAAGATGCACGAAACAACAAAGGATGAAACGTCGTGAAAGAGAGATTTTCAATAAAAAATAAAAAAAACTGGGTTGATATTGTTTAATGAGTGAGGTCTAGTGAATCAAAATTTTATTTTTATATATTTGCTTGAATGTATCTTTGTATTCAAAAGTTAAGATTTTGTAAAGAAAATTTGCGAAAACTCCATTATTATTTTACGAGAAATGAGATAAAGTTCTTCTTTTTTATTGAATTTCTATTTTCTTTATTTGTTATTTGTTATGTATATTTTAATTGGAGGTGTATTTGGGAGATAGAAGTATATTTTGAGAAGATGAAGATTATGAAATTTTTTTTTATATTTCTTTTATTTTATAATTAATTATGAAAAAAATGTCAAAATAAAATTATTAATGAATGAAGAAACAATGACAAGTTGAAAGAAAAAAATTATTTCAAAGAACTAGTTCTTCCTTTTCACAATTAATAAAATATTTTATAATTTTACACAAAACTCAAACAAAGTATATAAAAGAGAAAAAAAATTCAAACAACTAGTCACTCCTCTTCCCAATTAATAATATATTTTATAATTTTACACTGAATTCAAAAAAATAAATAAAAGCGATGATAATATTTTTAGTTAAAAACCATTAAAGTTTTAATATGTTAACAATTACCATAGTCATAAAATAAAAAGATGTTGAAGTGAAAAATAATGAAACAAAAATAAATAACAAATTTTAACAATACTGACCCGAAAAACTTTTAACAATTACCATAGTCTTACTTTGTGCTAAACTGCATGGACATGTTTGCTCTTTTCAGCATATTCTTTTAGGGTTTCCACCTCAGGTTTACTCTTAAGATTATACACATGTTTTAAGAAAATTATTGTGTGTGATAATTTTTATGATAAAATGAGGTTAATTTGCTAAAGTATTATTATTTATTATCTAAGAATTTAAGGAAAGAAATACTTTATGCTCTAAGTTAAAAAATAATTTCCTTGAACAACAATAACAAGTATATATGGCAAAGAAACTTGTAGGTAATGATGCTGAAATGACAACAACGAGTTTATAATGTGGAACAACTCTGTAGGATACACTGAAGTTCCTCCATGACACATCCCTCAGTAATGGTATTGGTTTAGTAACCTTAAGAAATGAATGTGAATGTTGTTGCAACTCATCTTTATTAAAAACATGTCCCACATCGTTTGGAATATATTAATTGTGAGTGTAGATATATATCAAACACAAACTCTATCAAGATGTCCAATGGTGAGTGGGATAGATGGGCTTGAAGCCCAATTAATGTATTTTATCTTTAAAACTTATATTAATTAATTTTCTTATAAACTTCTAAATCTAAAAATAAATTATTAAAAATTTTAAATTTTAAATTATTAATTTATTGATATAGATAGTAAAAAACTAATGAGTCACACATCACGTCATCTAAAAAAATGTCACCTATTAAATTTTTTTACGCCTCTGTATTTTTTGGACAAAAAAAGAGATAAGGGACCAAAACTATTTAAAAATAAAAATAGGATGATTGATTTCTCGAACATGGCATAATAATGGGACCAAAAATATAATTTAACCTTCATTTTATGTCTCATAATTTATTCTTATGTGTGTGATTAGGGATGTAAATGAATATTATGGGGGCGGATAGTATGATATCCGTGTCTGTCCCGTTGGATAAATATGATATTTGTATCTGTCCCATATCCATGCGGATATCAGTTAAGCGGGTAATCCACGGGTTTTAAGGTATCCGCAGATATTTACAGATATCCATGAATAACTTTTTTTGTCTAAAAATATTTTCTAAAAATATATTTTTTCGCTCTCAATTTAACAACTAAACTTAATCATATTATTTTCATTCTTTTTTCACTAAAACCTAATAACATTCAAACATAATATCCATACATTTCATTTTTAACAAAATAAAATTCATCATACCATATAATAATTGTTTAAATAAAACAAAAAGTAATAATGCAAATAGTTTTCATCAATCATTACAAAATTCCATATTATGCATTTCTTGCTTAACATTCATACTTTCGTTTCCTAGCTCCTAAATTAAAAGCTTAAAAGATTCCAAATAAAATATCCAAAATAACAGTGATATTTGTAACCAAATCTTATAAGATACACTAACAATTTCATTCACTAATAATGTCAGCATCCGTATCTTCCAATACTGAATTAATTTCAATAACCTCAACTCTTGATTTGGTATAACCTGAAAAGAAATAAGAATATGTCAAATAAAAATTTATTATAATTAATCACTGTAATAAAAGTATGTCAAATAATAATTTATTATAATTAATCTCTGTAATAAAAACATGTTATAAAATTGATTACCTTTCACATCAGTCCATAGCCAATCTTGGACGTCTATAATAAATTAAAAATATTTAAATACTTTTTATAATTTATTAACGGGTATGAATATCCGCGGATACGGGTATCATTAAACCCGCATCCGCATCCATTAAATAACGGATATTTAAATATCCATTTATTTTATCCATGGATATCCATTAAGCTATCCACATTGTATCCATGGCGAATTATATCCGCGGATACCCGCGGGCACGGGTTTTTTTGCCATCCCTATGTGTGATACTGTAGGTTCTCGTGATGTTGACAATTATACAAAATGACACATTTAATATAATAAACAGTGAGCGATATCTAGCAACACATCACTACTAGGCAAGTCACGAAAATATCATGTGATCTGAAAAAAACATTTGTGATAATATTTTTGTGTAGAATTACCCTTTTATCCATATGTCTATATTGAACACGAGATATATATCGTGTCACCCTTGTCCAGTTCAATATTGGGTCCTTAGACATTTATCCTATTACGCAGGATGTCAAAGGCTTTAGAAATGTCAATCTTAAGAGTTACATTTCCACCAAAATTTTTATTGTTTAAGAGGTTGATGGCTTTAAAAGTGAGACAAATACTATCCTTAATGTTCTTACCATTAACAAATCCTTTTTGCTCAGAGACCAAGAATGGGACAATTGTAGAAAGATAAATAGGTCTCAAATGATTTATACTTCCACCCTCATTGTAATAGGAATAAGGACAATAGTGTTAGCATTATAGTGAGGGAGAATACAGCCCTGCAAGAAAATTTGAGTAACAACATTTATGACATCAATTTTAATTATTTCCTAATAGTGTTGGAAGAAGAAAGCCCCAAACTCATCAAGACCAAGGGCATAATCACTTTTGACCTCCATGATTGTCATGTGAATCTCTTTAGTTAAAGGAACATAAGTGAGCATAAAGTTTGTGTTCTCATTCACTAGCTTAAGAATGTTCTCTTGTATCATGCCATGCTCCTGCAAAACATTAGCTTGGTTGTGATTCTCAAGAATTCTTTTGTTTGTGACAACATTATTATTAATGTTCAAACAAGATATCAAATTTTTTCTTCCTTATGTTTCTAGCATAAGTATGAAAAAAGTTAATGTTTCTATCACCAAATATCTTCATATTTAATCTAGATTTCTCTTTCCAAAATTCTTCTTCTAAGTTGAGGTTAAACTTCAAGATCATTTTAAGGTTTTAATTCTCAATATGACCAAAGGACTCTATATTAGACTCTACATCGAATATCTTCAATGCAAGAAAAATATTAGACTCTACATCGAATATCTTCAATGCAAGAAAAAAAATTCAAAAAATGGAGAGAGATGACACCCCATTGCCCTATTGAAGGCTATAACTCCTTATGCTTTTGTTTTAGATTCACAACCGTTAATGGCAATGACCCTTTAAACCAAAAAAATCTGCCATGTAAATGGTGTTTGCAGGTTTTAATTCTAGGTTATATATATATCATAAACATGTTTTCTTCACAGTTGTAATAGCATTAAGATTAGAATTTCTGAAAATAATAGATGAATTTCCATGAAAAAGAGAGTGAAAGATACACGAAACAACAAAGGGATGAAACGTCGTGAAATAGAGATTTTCAATAAATAAATAAAAAAAACTGGGTTGATATTGTTTAATGTGTGAGGTCTAGTGAATCACAATTTTATTTTACTTTTTAATTTATATATTTTCTTGAATGTGACTTTACACTCAAAAGTTATATAAGGTCTTGTAAAGAAAATTTGCAAAAATTCCATTATAATTTTAAAAGATATGGATTAAAGTTTTTTATTGAATTGTAATTTTCTTTTTTCTTGTTAAGTATTTGCTTTAATGTTTCTTTGTATTTAGAAGTTTCAAATTTTGTATAGAAAATTGAATTGTGAAGATTTTATTATTTGCTATTTATATTTTAATTGGAGTATTTGGGAGATAGAAGTATATTTTGAGAACATGAAGATTATGATTTTTTTTTAATGAATGAAGAAACAATGACAAGTTGAAAGAAAATAATTATTTCAAACAACTAGTTCCTCCTTTTCACAATTAATAATATATTTTATAATTTTACATAAAACTCAAACGAAATATATAAAAGAGAAAAAAATTTCAAACACCTAGTCTCTCCCCTTACCAATTAATAATATATTTAATAATTTTACACAAAACTCATTAAAAACCATTAACAAGTTTTAATATGTTCACAATTACCATAGTCATAAAATAAAAAGATGTTGAAGTGAAAAAAAATGAAACAAAAATAAATAACAAATATATATAACTCTTTATAGGCTATCAACAAAAATATCAATTTGTTTCATTTTGAAGACTCAATATCAATTTTATCCATAAATATATGTATTTTAGTTAAAGTATTTGTTATAGAAATTTATTATAAACTCCTTCAATTTTCATAATTTTGGGTAAAACATAATTATTTTTGTAACATAATTTTGTATCAATTTATTAATACAAAACCGTGTTATAATAACATAGAAATATAATATTATAAAGTATAAATGAACCATTTATAATGACAAACTAAAAAGAATGAAACCAAACAAGAAAACTCGTATATTGAAATACATACTAATCCATGAGACATCATAAAATTCCTAATTTATTCATCCTTAATCATAAATGTAATAATTTGTGTATGATAAAATTAAAGAGACAAAATCTTCTTGTCTTTGATAAGTGATGGACAGTCAGCAGTGCAGGTGCAATACTTGATAATAATAGTTGGATTATATTGACAAACACATTCTATAGGCTTGATTCCATATTTTTTTCCAACTTCTCTAGGGCAGATTGAATAATCCTTGCTACAGTCATACGTCAATTCCACTCCAAATTGACACTTCTTTTGTCCTATCAAATTCGATTAACAATGTTAAATAAACAACGTAAATAAATATAAACTTTTGAAAATATTAGCAATGAAAAAAAAATTAAATTTAATATTAATTAAATATACCATAGGTCTGATTAAAGAGAGCACAGAAAGCCACTAGCATTAGGAGAATGATTCCTCTCTTCATCATTGTTTTCTTCAACTCAATATTCTAAATACCAATTCTTAATATGTTTAGACAAATGACCATTTATATATATACAACAAGGGGTCTAATTACACTAATAATTACACCCGTTTTTAACTCTTTATTTTATTTTAATTTAATTGTTTAAATGACCATTTATTGATTCACATGATTCTGACTAAAAGTAATCTCCTTCTACTTTTGGTAATAAATAAAGATTTTTGATTCTTTTTAATATTTCATAAAAAAAAATTATGATTCCTAAATATTTCTAGAAATCATGATTCTTTATAAAAAAAAAAATTTAGTCTTATTTTTAAATAAATTTTACTTTTCCGATATTTATAGATTATTTATAGAAAAATATGTATGGAAGAGCTGATTATATAAATTTATTCGAAAGTTAAATTTTGTAAAAAAATCGATCACGTTTACATAATTTATGTTTAACTTTATAAATTGCTAAATACATAAATTTGTTCCAAAGTGAAATTTATAAATTTGTTTAAAGTAAAATTATATTTTCCATATAAGCTGATACTACCTTATATAAAAAATAGTTTGTAAAATATAAATTTGACTTTAGAAATTTATAGATCATTTACAGAAAATATATATATATATATATATATATATATATATATATATATATATATATATATATATATATATATATATATATATATATATATATATATATATATATATATATATATATATATATATATATATATATATATATATATATATATATATATATATATATATATATATATATATATATATATATATATATATATATATATATATATATATATATATATATTTTCTGTAAATAATCTATAAATTTCTAAAGTCAAATTTATATTTTACAAATTATCTTTCATTCTTAAAATTGTAATTATATATATATATATATATATATATATATATATATATATATATATATATATATATATATATATATATATATATATATATATATATATATATATATATATATATATATATATATATATATATATATATATATATATATATATATATATATATATATATATATATATATATATATATATATATATATATATATATATATATATATATATATATATATATATATATATATATATATATTCTGTAAATAATCTATAAATTTCTAAAGTCAAATTTATATTTTACAAATTATCTTTCATTCTTAAAATTATATATATATATATATATATATATATATATATATATATATATATATATATATATATATATATATATATATATATATATATATATATATATATATATATATATATATATATATATATATATATATATATATATATATATATATATATATATATATATATATATATATATATATATATATATATATATATATATATATATATATATATATATATATATATATATATATATATATATATATATATATATATATATATATATATATATATATATATATATATATATATATATATATATATATATATATATATATATATATATATATATATATATATATATATAAAATTATAAATATTCTGTAAATAATCTATAAAGTTCTAATTAATTTTTTTTTTAAAAACTTTTTAAATTATTTTTAATTTTAACATCTATTATCAGTGTATAATTATAATAACCATTTAAGATTTATATTGTATAATTGATTAATTTAAAATTTAAAATCATCTTAATCTTTTTGAGGTTTTGTGTAGGTTAAACATGATTTAACTACGAAAAATAAATTAAGGCTCTATTTTGTGTAGGTTCAAACATAATCAATATTATTTAAATCATTTTTAACTACAACATAACATAAAAATTTTTTGAACCCTTTCCCATTATCTGTCTTGCATGTCCTTAAAAACGGTTTTATTAAAATTCATATTAATAAATAATAAACATTTAAGTTCTCTTATATAAAAAAATATTTAAAATTTATTTTTTTTATAAAAAACGTTATAATATTTTAATTATATTTTTTAAAAATGATTTGTAGCTAAAGTATTTAGATGTGTTATTAATTAAAAATAAAATATTAAATAAAATTGATTAAAATAATTTAATAATTTTATATTTTTAAAAACTTAGAATTATAATTCTTTAATCTAAAATAAAAATATTTTTATTATTTTAAAATTTAAATGTAAATTTTTATCTCATGGCTCAAAATGTATTGGGTCAGTCTTGTTAAGAATTTTTCTATAAATAATCTATAAATGTGTGAAAATATAGTTCATATAATCTGAATACTACCAAAAAAAAGTTTCAAAATAAAATCCAATGAAACTTTCGGAGAAAAATTCACAAGAAATTTTGTCGCATATTTTGCAGAAAATAGTATTTTTGAAAATTAACTTCCAGACATTCTTCTTCAAACTTCTTATATTATTAGTTTCAACAAATACGTTATAAAAAAAATGTTAAATATTATAATATCTGTGGACTTTACTTTGAAATATTGTGAATTTTTTATTTTTTTCATTTTTAGAGATTTTATAAAATATGTAGAGTGTATTGAGCAATATATGAAATATGCCACTATAAACATTATCACATAGTTTTGGGAAACAAAATTTCTAATTATAGTCTTTCATTAATTTATATTATAAATAAATGTGATCGTTTTTTTTTAATTATGGAAGTTAATAAAAATTGGGTTTAAATATTAGTTTCGATGATTATGTTTATAATTTTATATGTTTATTCTAATCAAAGAGAATTATTTAATATTTGTGCAAAAGTATTTAATAGAGATTATAAAAATATGTATATTTGAACTCTGCGCGGTTTTTAAAAAAATGATTTGATATATTAATTTTAATGATAACATTAGTATTTTTTCTTGAAATATTCTTATTTATTAAAATTAGTGGAGTAATTGAAAAACATAAAAGTTAGATAAAGAGAAGTATAAGAATGGAAAAAAAATAATAAATATTGTATTATGATTCTAAATTGACATTTATTTTGAAATATAAAAAATACAAATGAGACACTTTTTTAAAAATGGAGTATAATTAAGAGTACATGTGTAAATACATAATTAAAGCAACTTAATATTGTTGGAGTTAATTTTATATAAAATTGTATTAAAAACTTCGATTAGAAGTAAAGATACAAAAATTATATCATCCTAAAAAATCATAAAGAAAATATTGCCTCATTAATTTTAAATTAAATACAATTACTTTAAATACAAATCATTAAAAATTCAAAAAAAATCAGTTTTTGACTTTGGTTTTATATTTGACTTTTTAAATTCACAATTAATATATTTGTTTCGTACAAAAATCATTCACCTTCATTTCACTTTTCATTTCCTGAAATATTTATTAAAAAGTTCAATATTTACAATAGATATAATTGTGATTGATTTTTCCGGATCTCTCGTCCACATGAACATACATAAAGGTTCTTCAGCATCATGCATATATAATTATTTGTAATCAATATAATTGATTCCCAAAAATAATAAAATGTCAAAATCTTAAGAATAATGTTCACAATAATTTCAAATTAAATGTAATTATTTCTAAGTAAGGAATATTACAAAAATTAATTTCACATTAACAAAAATAATAAAACCTAAATTAAATATGAAAGTTTTTTCCCCATAATTTCATAGTATTTTTTCATTCTCTTTAATTTCATATACAAAAGATCATCGTTAGGGCATGAATCTCACGGGACCCAGTGTGGGTATTTAGGCATGACAACATAACTTATTTTAAAGTTGACAAGAAAAATCTACTTTGATTGAGTTTGAAATTAAGTTTAGATTTTCTCCGATTATAAAATGTGATGACGGATCGGATAATAGGGACATTCATATCCACCCCAGTTATTTTATTATATACATTATTATTTGTTTTGGATAGTTTAGAATATTAAATACGTAGTCAATATTTTGATATTTTGGTTCGAATTTATTATTTAAAATATTTAAAATGTATGTATGAAATTTTTTAAGATTGTTTTATTTTATTATTTGTAATATAATTTTATTTTAAAAAAATAAATATTTTTATTAAAAAAATTTATGTCACTAAATAAATGGTGGCAAGGTGGGGATATCCGAACCCGTTTGCGACGGGTTTGAATTTTAATTCTTTCTCCCCATTTAGATTTAGGACAGAGAACAGAGATTGTTTGAAAATTGGGTTTGAAGAGTTAAAAAAACGTCCCCGACCCGTCCTGTTGTCATACCCACGGGTACGGGTACCTGTACGAAATTCAAAATTAAAAAAAAAAATCAAAGTAGTTTTATATAAATTGTATTACTAGATAATTAAATTGTTAGGTTTATAACAATAAATCACTATAAAAGCTTTTAAAAACAAAAATTAATGTTAAAGTACAATAACAAAGAAATTAAAATACTTAAATTTAAAATATTGATATTTGAGAAAATCATAAATTTCACTCAAATTCTAATAATAAGAAAAACTGAAATACCACGAATACGGTAAGAGTATTTAGTACAGGTGCGGTACTAGTACTTCACCATTTTAAATGTACTAAATAGATCACCGAAAAAATATTTAATATATAACAAAATGAGAATGATGAAATTCACAAAAATGAGAGATACAAGCGCATTCGAGATAGAGGTCGATGACGAGACAACAATAAAAAAATATTATTTACATGAAAATAGTAAAAGATGTTCAAATTTCACTAATGACATTTGGAAGTAAGGAGAAAAATTTGCAAGGGGAAGATGATACATAAAAACAAAGAGTTATAGATCTTAAATTCAATGCTACAAATGTTAGAATTATAATCATTATGGCTCATAATATATTCGATGAGAAGACCAACTAAGCGGAAGAAAAGGACGAGAGATCTGAAACAGTGTTTTCATTGCAACACCGAAGTCTTATTCAAAGAGGAAGCCACTACATAGTAAATTATGATAGGGAACATACACTTATTTTCAATCATTTCCTTACCTCATTTGTGTTTTCATCTCATTACATATTTCAGATGTATCTTTTTTTTTTATACTAAAAGCTCTTTGACTTGAAACTCAAAATATCTAGTTTGAATTTATAAGCTAATTATGAACATTTGAAATTCATCACTCCAAGTTTCATTCATTACATTTCATGTCATTTTATCCAATCATTCAAATATATTCCTCATATCATGACTTCATATTCTTTCCAATTATAATCATCGCATTTCATTATATAGCTTGATATTTTAATTCATGTATTCATGTGTGCCACTCATGCTATCCATATCCATGTCATTCTTGCATTGTTAAGAAGTAATTTCAATTATAAGGTAACTTAATTTTGAATAGGATGAGAATGAAAGCTGGATTTAAAAAGAAAGAATAAATTGACTTAAAAGGCAAAATTCAATAAATTTGAAAGGAAAGATACACCGTGTCTACTAAGGGTGGGTTTGATTCGGAGTAAACTGAGGGGAGAAAATATTTAATAATTTATGTGTTTGATTTAAATTTTAAGAGGGGGAGGGGAGGTAGATGGAAGGGACCAAAATCCCTCCTGAACCACTTTTTGCTTCCCCCGATTTGGAGAGGGATTTAGAGGAAAGGGAAGGTGTTTGATTTTAATTATAGTTATATTTACATATTTATCCTTATTATTTATTTAAATATAAATTTAACTTATAACAATGTTAAAAGTTTTATTTTAAACAAATTTAATCTTTCTTTTTATATTTTTTGTATTTTATATCTTTATCTTACTATGTTATATCTGTTTAGATTTTTTATTTTATTTTTCATATTTTAATATTAATTTTAATTATCGTAATGTTTTTGTTTATAATAAAATAGGGACCAAAACTATAATTTAGCCAATTATATATTATAATCGTTGCGTTTTTATAAAATATCTCATGATGATGTCTGATTCAATATTTATATTTCGTCAATAAATTTGTATTTGAATTATAAATGGTAAATATCACAAGTCTTATGGTAAAAGTAGAAGGATAAAAAAGTAAATTAGTTTAAAAATACCTCCCCTCCCATTGTGAACCAAACATATTTGTAAATAAAATGTTTCCCCTCCCCCTGCATATTTTGAACCAAACATATATGTAATTAAAATTCCTCCCCTCCCTTTTCCTTCCATCCCCTTAATAAAAATCCCTCCTCTCCCCTCCCATCGATTGAGCTAAACAGACACTTCATGTTCAGATTTCATTTGCATTACAAGAGTTTTATAGGTCCAAAAATATAAAGGACCAAATGCATTAAAAAAAAGAGTCTGTAATGTCACCCTATTACACGAATTTTACAACCAACTCTAAAAATATCTCACTCAATTCACATACATATAATCTAACCTCACACGTCATATATAATGTCATCCTATCACACACTAAGAAGGCTATTAACATCACAACAAATTATTCTCTCTACAAAGCTCACTACAACTCTTAAAACCCCTAACTTAAAGCTCATCATTGTAACGTCTAAAGCTTCTCATTGAAGCTTTAAACAGGTTGAACTAAGCCAACATATTTAACCATAACCCACAACAAGTTCAGAAGAGTAAGAATAGAAGGAAGAAGAAGAAGTAAGGAGAAGTGAGACAGAAGCAGTATCTAAAACCACAAGCGTTGAAGCTTCTTCGTTGACACGATAACTTTGTTTTTTCTTCATGTTTTTTTGCTAATTAATTATTGTTGTTGTAAGCTTCAGAAATCCCTCCCACTTTAATCTCTGTGTTGTATGCGTGTAATATGATGAAGGTATTGAAATTGGGGTCGTCCGAGTTTTTGAGGGGTGGGGTATATTTTGTTCGATTTGCTTGATATGTTTTGATTTTGTTAATTTTGTTGCTCGATTTATGATCAGGGAGAAATTTATGTGAGGATTTTTATTCGTAATTTTGATTTTTGTTGAATTTTAGAGATAGAGTTTGGTTTTAGATGAGCCATATTTGAGGACGATTTTGTTTGTTTGTTGAAATTAAGGCCAGATTCGTGTTCAAATCTTGTTTTAACCTAGGGTTTATGTTTGGGTTTATTGGATCTGGGTGATCTTTTAGAGAATTTGAAAAATGATGAAGAACATTCATCATGTTCTTCATCAAATTCATCCTTGTTGCCATGTTATATCTACTCCGGTGGGGTTGGTTTTTTTTGTTGTTGTTTAAGGGAGGATACAGGTAGAGAGAGAAGATAACAAAGGGTTAGGGAGGAGAGGGAGTGTGAGGGTCCAAATGAGAGGGTCCTCACCGATATCCTCATTTTGTTGAACTGTCTTTTCCACTTTAATGACACGTATCTCTCTCCACCTTAGGATCTGGTGACTTTACTTGTTGACTAGGGGCCCTATACAGAAAGTCCTACCCTAGATGCCATGTACCCTACTGCCATCTATTGGACCATGTTGAATCTTATTTGGTATTATGATCAAGTGCATCGAAATATAATTTTTTAAATCCCTGGACTTTGGACTATACTCAGCGCCCTTAGGCCTCCTGGCTTTTGGGTCTGGCTTTCCTTCCCACACCTCCATTTCCTTTTTGCTGACATTCTCTTATTTCCTTTTTGTTTTCCTTTTGTTTTGTTGGGCAGGTCTTGAGTCTGTTTAATTTTCTTTATTTGTCACCTCCCCATTCTTGTATGAACCCCCATCCCTTGATTTGTGTTTCTTTTTTTAATTATTCTTGATTGGTTAACCAGATTAATTAAATAAAAATTAATTAAAATCAATATTTTCTAAATTAAAACGCTTGTCAATATCAAGCCTTTTTTCAAGATCAAATTCAAAACCCTTTCACCGCTAAATCAAACCATTTTCAAAACAACGCAAACCAAAATACTTTAGTAACATCAAGTTCTTTTCCGCTTAACCAAAAAATATTTTGAAAGCTTTTTCGCAATAAAAAACGGATGAAAAAGGATTAGTCGGACATTATTATTTATCCTAGTTCTCGAGTATTTGGATGATGGTCGTAATTAGTCTCTCGTTTGAGTACTCGTCTTCCATTTAAAACACAATAAATAAATCGAATCTAGTTCATTCTTTAATGGGTGAAAAAGTTATTAGTTTGACGTTATTATCCATCCCAGTCCTGAGTTTTTGGATGATGTTCGTAATTAGTCTATCGTTTAAATACTCGCCCTCCATTAAGGAATTGTGACTTAATTTGCCTCAAAATTTCAAAATAACTTGGAAGAAAAAGGATTAGTTGGATGTAATTACCCATCCTAATCTACGAGTATTTTGATGATGGGTGTAATTAGCCTATCAGTCAAATACTCTTCATTAATCTAAAAATAATCCAACCCATCAAACTATGCTTTCTCGTCCCCGCGCAACGTTAAATTTTTTACAAACAAATGATGTTTTATCCAACCTACTACGATACAAACAAATACTTAAGCCCCCCACTTGCGAGCATAAAAGCAACGTTTAACCACTAGAGTGCGACCTAAACATTATTCACTAACATCAACCAACACATACGTGATTTTATACAAGAACTGTGTAGCTTTAAATTCTCCATCGCACCTGGGGATACGTAGGAGCAAGATTGAATGTCTCTTCAAGCACTATAATTAAAAAAACATAAAAAAAAAATCATTTTCTTACCCAGTACTATGTAGGTTTGAATTCCTCTTCGCACCATGGTTGTGTTCCTTGTGAAAATCTGAGTAGAATAGTATATTTACATGTCTTGTTTGGTGAGTATTTGATTAAACCATGATTTGGAATTTTGAAGTGTCGTGAGGTTGAAGACGACCTACTTGCGCACCTTTTTTCATTTTAAATAATTGACTTAATATTTGTTGTTTTTAGTTGAATATGTTAATAGTGCAGTGGGCCATGGCACGATGGTAGCATGGTTTATGTTGTAACAATCAAGTCCTAGGTTCAACACCCATGGACCTCTTTTTTTAAACCATTTTTCCTTGTTTTTCCTCTTTTTCTCTTCTTTATTTATTTTTCTTTTCTTTCTTTTCATTTATTTTATTTTACTTATTCTCATTTACTTAATTTATTTATTTAAATCCTAATATTAAAAACCCAAAAAATATTTATTTATCTTGTTTGATTATTTATTTTTATTATTTATATTTTCATGTTTAAAAATCCAAAAAAAAACTTTACTGACATGCTTTTGTGAAATTATTTGCCATACTTCTTTAATCTTCCAACATCATAAACCTTTTTCCTACTTGATTTTTAAATACCATATCTCTGATGCTTTTATCTGAAAATTGTTGAGTCTCACTTGATACTTCTTTGTAATGACTATAAGGACTTAAAATTTGGTTGATATTAGGAGATGTTTAGGCTTGATGTTTGATGATGATATGTCCATATGATTGTTTGTGCCTTAATTTAATCTTGCTATGTTTGATATGCGTGAATGTTTATCCACTTATTATTTTGATTGGTATCTTGGTTTGAAACTCTAGTGCATGAGTCTTAGAAGCATGAACCCTAGTAACTTGAAGTCT
Organism: Lathyrus sativus; assembly: GCA_963859935.3. Taxonomy (NCBI): domain Eukaryota; kingdom Viridiplantae; phylum Streptophyta; class Magnoliopsida; order Fabales; family Fabaceae; genus Lathyrus; species Lathyrus sativus. The sequence continues at coordinate 25,092,396 of OZ012737.1, forward strand.
TGTTTTGATGTAAACCTTTGCCATGTATTGCTTTGAGACTTGAAGATTTGCTTTAGGTTGTTGATTCTTAATACATGAATGATTCATAATACATTTGAGATGTTTAAATCTTGATGTATGATTAGGGTTTTTGAACTTGAAGTTACTTGAGATAATTTTTTCTTGTGAAGTTATATTGATTGTTGAATCATTTCCAAATGCCTTGATGATTGCCTCACCATGTCTCTTGTGTAGTTTGATAGCTTATGTATTCACGAGATCTATTTTTGAAGGTTTCCTTTTGAGTGTTATCTCTCCATGATATCTCATAATCCTATGTGTTCCTCTTTGCTTACTTGTGACTAAGACTTGTCTTGTGTTGCTTGATCCTTGAATACTATCTTTAATATGCATGGTCTTTCCATACCTTAATTGATATATATTATTGGTCCTTGATTACTTCTTGCACGAAACTTGTGCTTGTGTTTAAATCCAAGGGAAAGGGATTATGGTTGACTTATTCTCATGTGCATGTCCATTGCGTGTATTGTTACATCTTTTACTCATGATTTGCTTCATGTTTACCCTTAGGTTTTTTTATAACTTGAACCTATTTCAAAAAACTTTGACTTAGGTCATTGCATTTTCAAAACTTCTTTTCTTTCATAAATGCTTCAAGGCATCTTAAGCATATCAAAAATCTTTCCATAAGACTAAAAAACACCAATCTCATTCAAAACTTTTACCACTTGGCTTTTTCACTTTAAAAACCTTTTCCCAAAAAGGATTAGACATGTGTCATCTTTATTGTTGAGATATAATTCTCCTACCCCATAAAAATGATGAGAATGATGTTGATTCTTTTCCAATTGAGGGAGCTATGAGGCATACTTATTGATTCTATATCCAATTTAGAGCCCTTCTCTCATTGTGATGGAAATATCCATCTTCCACATGTTTGTGGTGGATTAGTTGAGTATTCTTCATAAGATGATAACTTGTCTCTTATTCATTAAAATCAATCAAAACAAACCTTTTTGTTATTTGTACCCTGAACTATGAGGTTTTGATCCTTTATTGGTACGTAGGCATAAAACTTCATGTCTTTCCAAATCAAAAAACAATAAAAAAAACACTTCTTTTAGCAAACACTTTTAACCAAATACAAATATTTCAAGAGGTTCCTATAGGATACTATAGATGCTTAGGATGCTAGTACCTTCCCTTAGCATAACCAACCCCCGTACCTTAGATCTCTTTATTGCTTTTCTCTTAGCCTTGTTTTTTTTGCTTTACATGTTTATTGTGGGTTCATTCGATCTTTTCTCTTCACTTGGAAAAATAAAAGTTCGGTGGTAACATCTTGTTTAGCGAATCAAGTTATTCAATAGCTTAGTCTTCGATTCTTCACCGCAACACACACAATCAGTAAATTGAAGACAACAAATATTTGTACTGGTTAAATTTGCAACAAAGACAAGATTAACACAAAAATCATGGATGTACAGAATATTATGCAGAACTAGTGTAGGTGTAAGTTGCATAGTGCATAAATTAGAAACAAATATTAGGCAATGACATGAGAACATGTTTAATGGATTTAAAACTAATACATAATTGGAAATGGAATGAAATGTTATCAGTTACACCCGTGTCAAGTAACCAAACAAATGGATTCCTACCACTTGTCTTGTTGTAAACATAATTGAAAGCAAAAGGATGGGTCATTACTGAATTGTATTGATGTACTTCGGATGTAGAACCTGGATGTGGTTGTTAAGACTGTTGAATTATAGTCAAATGCCTTGAAATAGTTCTTAAGTGAAGTCATAAAATTGAGGCGCATGCTGCTGAGAATATTATTGTTGTGTAGCTGAAGCTTCAATTTAAGCAAAATTTACTTGGCTTTTACCTTTAAGTTTATAGCTAGGAGGAAATCCATGAAATACAACACATGTACCAATGACGTGGTTGGTTCTACCATAATGAGTGCATACTCGATTATGACCAGATGGACCATTATTAGAATAAAAAACCTTGCTTCTACCAAGATCATTGGCAAATTGTTGCCACTAAAATTGCTAAGAGTAGCAAAATTAGTTGAATTTCCTCGACTCTAAGAAGAACCAAAACCATAATTAAATGAATTTTTAGAAGTGGCATTGATAGCTAAAGCTATAACATTCTCGTGAATTTCAGAAGCAATGGAGTCATTTCCTTGTAATTCCCTTTCTTGTTGCAAAACTGGGGAAAATGCTTTGCTAATAATAGGCAAAAGATCCATAGCCATCATGTGTGATTTTGTGTGTGTGAGATGCTCATTTAAACCCTTGAGAAACTGAATGACACAGTATTGCTCACAAAACAGTTTCATGAATGTATATCCACCACATGAATAAGCAATAACACTTACAGTAAAAAATTGGAAGATAATCTTGTAATGCATCCCAATAAAATCTCAAACATGTAAAGTACACTACTACAGAAAATACCTATTATAACATTCGAGAAAAGGGATACAACCACGTCCGGAAAACCTTTGTTAGGTAAGGTGTGATTATATGCATGATGCTTTTGACCACTGGCGTAGGACCGTTGTGATAAACTAGGTAGCACACTATATATCAGAACGGCCAAAGTATACAACTGTTATGATATAAAGCGAAAGGTCATGGGTTCAAAACTCAATAATTTTATGGTTTATAATATTTTTCATTATATCTATAACAACGGTTGATATAAATAACCATGATTAAATACTTTGTTTTTTATTTTATTTTATTTTTCCATAGATTACAAACCTATATTTTGTTTACATGTATATTATATAGATAATTAGTTAAATATTTATAAAATATCATAATAAGCAATAAAAATATATTTACAATCATCAAAGACGAAGTCATACAACACCACTCTCTTTTCAACTAACACATTAAAAATAAACGCCCAACATCTACGAACATCGTCTAAGTCATCAAGAAAGAAAGGTGTCACCTCCTTAAACATCTATATAAAAAAGCGAAAAAAAAGTTAAGTATTACATTATTTGAACTATAATAGCAAATTAATTTGACGTTAATATGTTATTGTAATAATTTTATGATACCTGATCTCACGAATCAACAATGTCGGCAGAGATAATGTTAAACATATGTTTCATTACATAGTACCCACACTCGTATCCCTTTGCTTGTTTCATATATATATATATATATATATATATATATATATATATATATATATATATATATATATATATATATATATATATATATATATATATATATATATATATATATATATATATATATATATATATATATATATATATATATATATATATATATATATATATATATATATATATATATATATATATATATATATATATATATATATATATATATATATATATATATATATATATATATATATATATATATATATATAAGTGAATGTCACAATTAATCCACTTACCTTAGGCTCTTAAAATGCGAGATTTTTTCTAGAGTTGTTCAACCTATAGTGTCTTGCCACAATCCTGTATATTGAAAATGATTTAAAAATATTACACGCTAAGATAATTACAAAGACAAAGATAAAATATTACTAAAAGTATCATAAACATAAAGTTACTTAGTAATAATATGTTTCATCATAAGTTTAAGTGGATAGTGTAACGAACATAGTGTAGTAAAAATATTAGTCCGAAGATATATGACAATCAATTGATAATGTTCGTTGAATCAACAATACAAGCATATATAATTAGTATCTGGTAAACACATGAAAACTAACTATAGTAGAGAAACCATAATTTTAAAATTACTCACTTTCCGCCCCTGCGCTATCTTTGATGTTGGGTATTCTTTAATATTTTTGTAGAATTACCTGTAAATGGTAATCTAATTGGAACCAATAATCTAAAAGTATTTGATTTATTTAATTCTATACACACGTGGTGAATGTACCTAAATAGTTAAACAAACAAAAAACACGTGAGGAATTAGTTCTATACAAAACAATGTATGTACCATAATGAGATATACTTATGTGGAGCAAACTTGAAGTAATCCTACGTCCAACCACCTTTTCCCAACGATCATATCCTTTATATCTTTAGGAATTATTATGAACTCCCTTAACCCATGTATCTTTGGATGATGTTTTAGTGCAAGAGTAAACACCGCGTCAACGTTGTGCATAACGTAACATAACAACTTGACATATAATCCTTCAGTGGGAGCCAATAACCTGTTATATATCTCGTTGCCGATTAGGGCCGCTGACAACTGTTGAAGCGGTAAAGCAGCAAGCAAAAATATTATTTTCGGAAGAATTTCCTCCAGGATTTATCGTCTCCACAGGGATCACTGTGAGGGAAAGAATGTCGTTCGACAATCTCTACGTCTCTAAGCTTGGGTTTGAATGGTTTGGGATAAAAAATGCAAAAGGAAAAAAAACATAAGACAAGACAATAAATACATTCTTAAGAAATGAGAAAACTCGTCAGGAGTTGTATTTCGTTCTACCCATCATGTACTAAAAAATATATGGATCAAAAGCACGCAACCTAATTCACTCATCAATATCATCACGTATCGCTCACAACAGAGTTTATCTCTAACACAAAGTCGAGAGATCAACCGTACCGTCTCATTGTTAATCTCTCACACAACTCGACAACACGGAGCATTAAGAATCGATACCCACGTGAATATTAGTCCTAAATCTATCTCTAGCATTTAGAATCTAATAGATGTCCATCTTAGATCGAGTTCGAACAGTATATGTCTATAGCAATCCAAACCAATTAAATAAAAAATCAAGATAACCATCGATAAAGAGTTGTAAAAGAGATTTTATACAAAGATGCATAAATATACATACAATCAAGATAAACTTACATACAAAACTCCAACAAATGAAAAATACATAGAGAGGAAGGAAGAAGAACACAAATCTCACGGTCTTTCAACTCCGATTGAAGTGGATTTGACTCCGGATCATCAAGATGCACCCTCCAATGTTGTTTCTAAGCTAAATCTACTCAAGAATGTGTTTGATGAAGTTGGGGTAAAAAGTTCCCAAAGAACATGCCCTAAAAAATGCTCAAAAATCACTTAAATGGACAAAATTGGGTCCCAGTATTCGCCTGGCGAAGTCCCGTTCGCCTGGCGAACATATGCAACATTTGCTACTACCAAAAAAGTGTTTTTCATGCGTTTTAGAACTTTCGGTTCGCCTGGCGAAGTCCTGTTCGCCTGGCGAACATGACAGCAAACCAGCACTTGTTTCGACCATAACTTCTGAACCGTAACTCCATTTTACGCGCGATCGGAAGCGTTGGAAAGCTTATTCAATGCTCTATAAGATAATGACAAAATATAATTGCTTATATACCTACAAAAAATGAGAAAAAATCAATTAAACTCAATGAAATTTACGCGACACTCAATATATACACTATAATTTAAACTATACAACATATGCACAAAAGTTGAGGTTTATTGGTTGAATCAAGCCAATAAGTGCCAATTATTTACACTCAAAATCAGTACATTTTAGCACTTATCAACTCTCCCCAACTTAAACTTGTTTGTCCTCAAACAAGAATCGATCAACTCAAGGAAACAAAACTAATAATCAAGCAATCACGATTCAACAAGTTTTGAAAAACAAAAACAAATGTATGGTTCAACACAAAAACGTACATGCAAAGCAAAATATACCACTAAACTATAACGATAACATAAAAACGAAACAACTCCTAAATACAAAACACATGTCAAAAATTCTAAGACAATACAAAGTTCAAAAATGAATCACACCTAGCACACACTTCATCGGTAGATGAATAAAAAAAAACGAAGGACTTAACTCTCACCCAACATTCAAGTCAACAACAAGTTAAATTATGCATTCATCAAGAAAAAACTCATATTGAACATTATAAAAGCAAAAATCACAAGGGCTTTAAGGGTTGTAATGTGGCTTGAGTAATAAAAAATTGTTTTTCTCAAGGTAAAAGAACAAAAACTTGCCTAATCAAATGAGAGTGATCATTTCTCACAATCTCAAGCACTCACAAATTCCAATCACCTTTTTCTCTTTTTCAAATTGTTACACCATTCCACGCAACTTATTCGCATAATATTATTCTATTTTTTTTCTTTTTTTTTTTCAATTCTTTTCCCTCTTTTTTTTTTCTTTTTCATTTTTTTTTCTTTCTTTTTCAAACTTTTTCTTTTTCTCAACCTCTTAGCAACCAACCTCTTCTCCCCAACTTGAATACAACCACACATAGTGACATGAATGCTCCCAAACTTATTAGGCAAGGGTAAAAACTCAAATAACAAGTCATGGTTATAGTTCAAGAAAAAGTATTAGAATCCATACAAAAATGAACTTAACACCAATATGGATTCTAACAAAGGCTCAAAGGGGTAAGCAAATTCTCACTCACTCACAAGGTAGATTGACTATTTGGTCAAGTGGGTATGCTCAAAATCGAATAAAATGGCTTGATCATTTTAGTGCTATCATACAAATCAACACAAATACAAGATTAAACATAATAAAACCGAGTTAAACAAGAATGTTGGTCTCCTGCATATAGTAAACAATGGAAAGCTCCTCACAAAAAGGTTTTGTTCTAAAGTGATTCAAAACTGAACAAGTATGGCAAAATAATGAATGACATGAAAATTGTACAAATGAAAAGTCTCATAATCATGCTATGTTCTAGAAAGCGATAAACGAGTACCTTGCAAAATACTAACTTCAAACAATATCAAAACCATACATTCGTAAGTTGAAACGATCAAACTTGGAAAATCACAAAATGCATCCTCAAGCTAATCAAAAACAAACTTGAGAGAAAACACAAACATTATTCTAATAACCTAATAAAATTGAATTAAACTAAATAAACATAAAGCTATACAAACTCAAAAACCATTGGGTTGACTCCCAACAAGCGCTTGTTTCATGTCGTTAGCTCGACACCTTTAGTGTTCTTTGCTAGTAACTTCCTCACATACACGCCGATGCTTTGTCAAAGTGCCAACCTAAATAAAGTGTCCTAACCAAACACTTGAACAAATGTTACGAGAACAAAATATATACAACACTTGAACAAACATAATAGAAGACAAAAGCAAAACAAATATCCATACAAGCATATACACAATTATGTGCAAAGCTTAGAAATATAGGAACTATCTCCATGCGACTCAATATCAAAACCAATCCCCGGCAACGGCGCCATTTTGTTGAAGCGGTAAACCAGCAAGTAAAAATATTATTTTCGGAAGAATTTCCTCCAGGATTTATCGTCTCCACAAGGATCAGTGTGAGGGAAAGAATGCCGTTCGACAATCTCTACGTCTCTAAGCTTGGGTTTGAATGGTTTGGGATAAAAAATGCAAAAGGAAAAAAAACATAAGACAAGACAATAAGTACATTCTTAAGAAATGAGAAAACTCGTCACGAGTTGTATTTCGTTCTACCCATAATGTACTAAAAAATATATGGATCAAATGCACGCAACCTAATTCGCTCGTCAATATCATCACGTATCGCTCACAACAGAGTTTATCTCTAACACAAAGTCGAGAGATCAACCGTATCGTCTCATTGTTGATCTCTCACACAACTCGACAACACGGAGCATTAAGAATTGATACCCACATGAATATTAGTCCTAAATCTATCTCTAGCATTTAGAATCTAACAGATGTTCATCTTAGATCGAGTTTGAACCGTATATCTCTATAGCAATCCAAACCCATTAAGTAAAAAATCAAGATAACCATCGATAAAGAGTTGTAAAAGAGATTTTATACAAAGATGCATAAATATACATACAATCAAGATAAACTTACATACAAAACCCCAACAAATGAAAAATACATAGAGAGGAAGGAAGAAGAACACAAATCTCACGGTCTGTCAACTCCGATTGAAGTGGATTTGACTCCGGATCGTCAAGATGCACCCTCCAATGTTGTTTCTAAGCTAAATCTACTCAAGAATGTGTTTGATGAAGTTGGGGTAAAAAGTTCCCAAAGAATATGCTCTAAAAAATGCTCAAAAATCACTTAAATGGACAAAATTGGGTCCCAGTATTCGCCTGGCGAAGTCCCGTTCGCCTGGAGAACATATGCAACATTTGCTACTACCAAAACAGTGTTTTTCATGCGTTTTAGAACTTTCGGTTCGCCTGGCGAACATTCGCCTGACGAACATGACAGCAAAACAGCACTTGTTTTGACCATAACTTCTGAACCGTAACTCTGTTTTTCGCGCGGTCGGAAGCGTTGGAAAGCTTATTAAATGCTCTATAAGACAATGACAAAGTATCATTGCTTATATACCTACAAAAAATGAGAAATAATCAATTAAACTCAATGAAATTTACGCGACACTCAATATATACACTATAATTTAAACTATACAACATATGCACAAAAGTTGAGGTTTATTGGTTGAATCAAGCCAATAAGTGCCAATTATTTACACTCAAAATCAGTACATTTTAGCACTTATCAACAAATTCCTTTTTTGCTTGTACCATGTACAACATCTCTATCAGGCAATTGATATTAACATCATAATCTTCATTTGTACACCGGGGACGACTCCACTAATTCTCTACATCATTAAAAACACGGGAACATAAAACATGATTAACACAATATATATCACACATTTCAGATATCACAATATTCTCACATACCGCATATAAATCTTTTATTTCTTTCAATTGTTTCATACACGTTCCCGCTCTGCTTCTAACTTCTCTTCAAATTCTTTCTTTTGACTATATATCTTCCTATCAAACTCTTCCAACGTTTCTTTTTGCACCTGTTCGTTGCTTTTTCTTGACGTACCAAAACAGACTCTCAGGCGAATTCCATCTCCAACCCACCGACACACCCACCATACCCCTTTATGTGTATTGCTTCTACTAATATATCATGTTGTGATTTTGGATCAAAAAAGCTTTCACGAGATGATTTAACCAACAAATCCTACACAACGTGATAAGACATACATTGTTAATTTCCAAAGCGGTTGAAATAACATTTAACATATGCACAACAAATCCTACTTATAATTTTCTTAGCTACTAATCTTTAGGCATTTGAAGTGTAGTCTCCATTTAGTCTCTATCGAGCCTTTTTCCACTTCTCATGTCCCAATGATGGAAATGATTCCCGATCACGATCCACGGAGTCCTCATCTCATAGTTGTTGTCTTTTTTCAGCAATCATTGTTTTCTCAAGTTTCATGCATCCCCCACGAGACAACCTATGGGGGTATTTGTTTTTAGACTTGTTCAACTTTCTTGCTTTACTTTTAACCTATTTTAAATGTAGAAGAAATATTAACATCCATGGTTGTATGCATACAATTATCAAAAAATGCAACTGGTAATAACCATGAACTCCTCAGTACTACGAGACTTCACAAATTTTTTTCAAACCTTCTTGTCAAGATAAGGATATTTCACCTTCGTAATGTTGTCACTCGTTCGTGAGCCATGACTAAAAACTCCTTCAATTTGTACCAACATAAGTGATCCATTTATTTTTTTCAACTTTGAATTATCACTAAACTCAAACGTCAACTACATATTTACATCAATAAGTATATATTAGTGTTTATATAACATAATATTGAATAGATGAACATTAAAATTAATACTTGAATGTCTGTCCATATGCTATTTTTCACCTCATCTTTTACATCTTTCCAATCATCTAACAATATATTGACTTTGCTACGTCCAATAAACACAACATAACTCTTAAAAATAGAAGAACGAGGGCCATCAACAATATTATAAACGACATTAAACTTGACCAGAAGTCTGACACCGGACTTGTAGACTTTTGTTAATATAACCATCATCTTGGAACCTCATTGCTGTGTTTTTTTCTTCAATTTTCCTACTACAGATTGAAAATCATTTGTCATGGTTTTATTTGTATACATAGCTTCATCACTACTAGATGAATAATATGCCATCTATTAAGACATAAGCATCAACAACAACAAATACATAATCATCAACAACAAGATATACATAAACAACAACAATAAACATCATCAATAACTATAAGCATCAACAACAATAAATACATAAGCAACAATATGGCATCATCAACAACAATGAAATCAATAACAACAATGGCATCTTCAACAACAATGACATCAACAACAACAAAGACATAAGCACCAACAACAACAAATACACAAACAACAACAATAAGCACCATCAACAATAATAAGCATCAACAACAACAAAATACATAAGCAACAATATGGCATCATTAACAACAATGGCATCAACAACAACAATGACATTATCAACAATAATGACATTACAACAACAAATACATAATCATCAACAACAACAAATATATAAACAACAATAATAAGCATCATCAACAATAATAAGCATCAACAACAACAAATACATAAGCAACAATATGGCATCATCAACAACAATAATGACATCATCAACAACAATGACATTACAACAACGAATAAATAAGCATCAAAAATAACAAATACATAAACAACAACAATAAAAATTATCAACGATAATAAGCATCAACAACAAATACATAAACAACAATGGAAATCGACGGTACTATAGATGCATGAGGGAAACGTTTACGTATCAGATATGTGATGAATAAGTAAAAAAATGTTGTAAGAATCTTTAAGTTCCTCCTCAACAGCTAAACCGAAGGCTAGCCAAGAATGAAGACCACGATGTCGACTCCTTACTCGACGGCACAAAAGCACATGCGATGGTTGAAAACGTTGTGGTTTCTTCAGGTCTGAAGATGATGTTTTTGGTTTCGTTAGGGTTGAATCTAGTTTTGTTAGGGTTGAAATGGGGTTGCTTAGTTAGGGTTGAAAATCGCGTTGTTTCATCAGGGGTTGTTTCTTGATGGAAATGAAAATATGGAACTGAAGAGACAAGTTAGCTAGCTTTATTTAAAGTGATTATAAGATATCACCACAATTGTTTATCAAAACCGTTGGGATATATGATGAAATTTTATAGAAAAACACCATGTTTTAAGCAATTAAAAATTTTAAAAAATAATGAAAAATATATTATAACGATCGTGATGATATGTGATTTACATTAATTATATTTTATAAATAAAAAAAGCGGCAGGTTTAAAGTAATTTAATTTTTTTTTTAAATAGAAAATATATCACAACAATTAGTTTAAAGAACCATATGACATATCTAATGTTTTTTAAATAAAAATGAAAGGCGGTGCTAAAATTCCGAAGAAATCACGAATTAGCAGACACTGAGAATCGAACTCATGAAATGTCAATTGATATCACTATGGTTGTTTTAAAAATCTGTGGTAATAAATTAACAATGTTTGATTAAAAAACTCAAAAATATATAGGCGCCTGAATTTAGAGATATCACCATGTTCCTTCGAAGGACCGTAGTAATGGTGACATCAATGTATGTACTTTTTGTAGTAGTGGTAATCAAATACATCAAGGTTACCTTGGCGAAATCGATACAACTTCTCTTGAATGTTAGAAATTAGAAGGATGTCACCTTGAGAGATTTGATTCTTCAGATCAGACTAAGCTCCGACGACAGTGGAAATCAAGAGAATCAATTTTGCAATAGAGTCGGAAACACAACGACAAAACCATGCGAGAACAATATTGTTGCATTGTATTCATTGTGCAAACATTGAATTGCTATTTTACGGCTTCTAAAATGTGTCGTCGATAAACTTTTCTTTATTTTTGGAAATTAATGCAATGTGCATTAATCATGTCCAATTGTGATCATTTTTGTTGTCTAATAATGGAGTTACAAGAATCACAGAAGGATTTTCATTAGAACATAGGTAAAAATGGTTTGAAGGATTGGTGAGGTATTCTATGCAATTTAGAAATGCCATAGCTCTGGGAGAAATTAATAGAGAAAAGGAAAAGACAACAATTGAGATATAACAATGAAAGAATAAATCAATGGCGGAAGTAAAGAAAATTTGCGTCTGACACCATGTTAATATTCAAGAAACCATAACATAACATAGTTGAGAATTTTCTGTATATTATTCACGCACAACTTGTTACAAAGTACTTCCTCAATCCCAAATCATAAGACGTTTAGTGCATTTCACACAAATTAAACTTAATTATTACTTTATAGGAAAGACAAATTATATATGATTTTACAGTAATATCCCTTATAATTATAGAGAAGAGAGAAATTAAAAGAGTTGAAAGAATAAATAATAATAAATACCTGAGAGTATATTGGAGAAAATGTCATTAATATTGCATTGGGAATATAAGGCAATTTATAATTCAGAACAATTTTTTTCCACAAATTGACTTATAATTTGAAAAAAAAAAGAGTATTATCTTTTATACAAGTTCAAAATTATGACAGTTAGCTAATGTCAATTAAATTAAATAGACATTTAAGCTAATTAAATGACAGTGTTAACTAATACAAATTATATTACATGATAGTTAGCAGTTAGTAATAGATACTTCACCATTATTGTTTATGATTTTTATTGTTGTTATTTATGTATTTGTTGTTGTTGATACTTATTTATTTGTTGTTGTAATTATTTATTTATATAGATATTCAACAATGCTAGTAATAGATATTATTTGTTTATTACTTGCTATATAGATATTTGTTGTTGTAATTTATTCAATAATAAGAATCATCAACAACAATGTTAGTAATAGATATTATTTGGTTATATAAAGAAGGGGTAGTGGCGTAATTTGTTTTCGTTTGTCTAATATTTTTGTATAAATTATATTGTATATTAATCTAGATTATGAGAAAATAATTATTAAAAAAAGTTATATAATATTTTTGAAAAGTCAAATTCTATATTATAAATAAAACAAAGAATATCCATAAATAAATAAATAAAAGATAAATAAAATATCTAACCAAAGTAAAATTAGGACAATTAATGTTCCATAAAAAAAGGCCACAACCTTTTTGTTAATATATATCCATTTCTCATTAAAAAAAATCTAATATATGTGTTAGTCTTTTGTTATTTGACATTGTCTAAACAGTTTAAGAATTCCTCTATAGTATTGAGTTGAAGAAAATCATGATGAAGCCAGGAATCATTCTTCTAATGTTGGTGTCTTTGTTTGCTCTTTTTAACCAGATCTATGGTATATCTTACCCAAGTTCTTAATATTATTTAATTTAATTAGTGTCTTTTAATTGCTCACATAATCAAAATTTTATATTTAATTACATTCTTGATTAAACAAGGTTAATTAATCTTTGTTGTCTATAATTTGACAGGACAAAAGTTGTGTAGATATGGATTGCAGTTAACACCAGACTGTGGCAAAGATACTTCAGTCTGCCGTGGAGAAATTGCCAAAAAATATGGAGTCACGCCTGTAGATTGCTATTGTCAAGTTAATCCAATTAATATGGCCTTTTGCCAATGTGATGCTATTTGTCCATCACCACCTGTGAAAGAAAACAAGATTTTGTCTCTTTAATTTTATGATACACAAATTATCAGATTAATGATTAAGGATAAATAAATTGGAATTTTATGAAGTCTCATGCATTAGTTTATCTCAATATATGAGTTATTAATATACGGATGAATCACATACACTCCTCCTGAGCAACGATTCATCCCACCATTCTCCACAAGGGAGTACAGATGAATCACATACACTCCTCCTGAGCAACGATTCATCCCACCATTCTCCACAAGGGAGTACGGATGAATCACATACACTCCTCTTGAGTAATGATTCATCCCACCAAAACACCATGATATGCACGACACCAAATGCACAACAAATAAACTCAAGCACACTAAGTGCACACGATCCTCCTGATCACATCACCGCGCATTGTATATATTACACACCAATTAATTATGTTAATTAAATTAAATATTAGGGAAGTTCACATTTTAACACCAAGTATACACCCTTCACCATTAAACACCATCTCTATGCCCATCATGACCAAAGGGATCAATTTGACAAAAGGCTACATTTCACATTTCACAATTCACAACTCTAGGATTCACGCCATACGACTACCCACAGCATATCATAAATACAACACACAAGCTATACGTTATATATCAAAAACATCAACATTGGATGGAAACAACAACAACAAAAAAATAAAACAAGTTGCTGTCATGCTCGCTGGCGCACTCGCCTAGCGAAGGCATAGCGATCATTCGCTACTGGCTCGCCTAGCGAACGTGCTAGCGAAGCCTGCCTTTGTGCTACTGGAAGTGTTCGCTACCCAGCTCGCTTAGAGAAGACTTAGCGAACCCTCGCCACCTCACTCGCTAGCTGCTCGTCTAGCGAGTTCTGCGATACACCAAAACCCCATCTGTCCAAAAATCATCAGAAGCTCACAAATCACCCGATTTTCACCAAACCAGTTTCTGTAGTCTTAGCCTAACATTTCCCGACTAAATTACACGACTTATTCCAGATTCTAACCGTTAAAACATCAATTCTACCAATTAAATCATCTTCGGACTAAAATGGCAAACTACGCAAAACACCCAAACAATCCAAACAATCCCTACATAATCATATGCATGGATAGAATCACATTGTTTCACACCCTTACCTCGATTAAATCGATTCCTAAGGGCTGATCTTGAAGAATCCAAGCTTTCCTCTATTTTCCTTCTCTTTTCTCTTCTTCCTCCTTCTTTCTCTTCCTTACTCCCTCCTTTCTTTCCACTTTCTCTTCTCTCCTTTTCTATTCTCGTCCTTCCATCATATTTTCTTTTCTTAATTTAATAATAATATAAATAATAATAATAATAATAACAATAGAATAACAATATTGCTATTATTATTAAATTATTATCATTATTAATTATATTATATTAATATTAAACTCTATAGTTTATTAAATGATCTCTATAATTAAGGGTACTCACCAACGCACTCAGACACACCCCCACATGAAGACACACCGAAATAAAATAACACCAAAAGACTAGATAATTAAAATGGGTGTTACACAACAAGTCCTACTTATAACTTTCTCAGCTACTAATCTTTAGGCATTTAAAGTGTAGTCTTCATTTAGTCTCTATCGAGCCTTCTTCCACTTCTCATGTTGCGATGATGGAAATGATTCTCGATCACGACCCATGGAGTCCTAATCTCATAGTTGTTGTCTTTTTTCAACAATCATTGTTTTCTCAAGTTTCATGCATCCCCCACGAGACAATCTATGGGGGTATTTGTTTTTAGACTTGTTCAACTTTCTTGCTTTACTTTTAACCTATTTTATATGTAGAAGAAATATAAACATCCATGGTTGTATGCATAAAATTATCAAAAAATACAACTGGTGATAACCATGAACTCCTCAGTACTACGAGACTTCACAAATTTTTTTCAAACCTTCTTTTCAAGATAAGGATATTTCACCTACGAGCGCTCAACATTAGGCTTAGGCTTCGTAATGTTGTCACTCGTGAGCCATGACTAAAAACTCCTCCAATTCGTACCAACATAAGTGATCCACTTTTTTTTCAACTTTGAATTATCACTAAACTCAAACGTCAACTACATATTTACATCAATAAGTATATATTAGTGTTTATATAACATAATATTGAATAGATGAACATTAAAATTAATACTTGAATGTCTGTCCATATGCTATTTTTCACCTCATCTTTTACATCTTTCCAATCATCTAATAATATGTTGACTTTGCTATGTCCAATAAACACAACATAACTCTTAAAATAGAAGAATGAGGGCCATCAATAATATTATAAACAACATTAAACTTGACCAGAAGTCTGACACCGAACTTGCCGACTTTTGTTAATGTAACCATCATTGTGGAACCTCATTGCTGTGTTTTTTTCTTCAATTTTCCTACTACAGATTAAAAATCATTTGTCATGGTTTTATTTATATACATAGCTTCATCACTACTAGATGAAGAATATGCCATCTATTAAGACATAAGCATCATCAACAACAAATAAGCATCAACAACAACAAATACATAATCATCAACAACAAGATATACATAAACAACAACAATAAACATCATCAATAACTATAAGCATCAATAACAATAAATACATAAGCAACAATATGGCATCATCAACAACAATGAAATCAATAACAACAATGACATCTTCAACAACAATGACATCAACAACAACAAAGACATAAGCACCACCAATAACAAATACACAAACAACAACAATAAGCACCATCAACAATAATAAGCATCAACAACAACAAAATACATAAGCAACAATATGGCATCATTAACAACAATGACATCAACAACAACAATGAAATCATCAACAATAATGACATTACAACAACAAATACATAATCATCAACAACAATAATAAGCATCATCAACAATAATAAGCATCAACAACAAATACATAAGCAACAATATGGCATCATCAACAACAATAATGGCATCATCAACAACAATGACATTACAACAACGAATAAATAAGCATAAACAACAACAAATACATAAACAACAAGAATAAAAATTATCAACGATAATAAGCATCAACAGCAAATACATAAACAACAGTGGAAATCGATGGTACTGTAGATGCATGAGGGAAACGTTTGCGTATCAGAAACGTGATGAATAAGTAAAAAAATGTTGTAAGAATCTTTAAGTTCCTCTTCAACAACTAAACCGAAGGCTAGCCAAGAATGAAGACCACGATGTCGACTCCTTACTCGACGGCACGAAAGCACATGCGATGGTTGAAAACGTTGTTGTTTCTTCAGGTCTGAAGATGATGTTTTTGGTTTCGTTAGGGTAGAATCTAGTTTTGTTAGGGTTGAAATGGTGTTGCTTGGTTAGGGTTGAAAATCGCGTTGTTTCATCAGGGGTTGTTTCTTGATGGAAATGAAAATATGGAACTGAAGAGACAAGTTAGATAGCTTTATTTAAAGTGATTATAAGATATCACCACAATTGTTTATCAAAACCGTTGGGATATATGATGAAATTTTATAGAAAAACACCATGTTTTAAGCAATTAAAATTTTTAAAAAATAATGAAAAATATATTATAACGATCGTGATGATATGTGATTTACATTAATTATATTTTATAAATAAAAAAAGCGCCAGGTTTAAAGTAATTTATTAATTTTTTTTTAAAATATAAAATATATCACAACAGTTAGTTTAAAGAACCATATGATATATCTAATGTTTTTTAAATAAAAATGAAAGGCGGTGCTAAAATACCGAAGAAATCACGAATTAGCAGACGTTGAGAATCGAACTCATAAAATGTCAATTGATATCACTATGGTTGTTTTAAAATATGTGGTAATAAATTAACAATGTTTGATTAAAAAACTCAAAAATATATAGGCGCCTGAATTTAAAGATATCACCATGTTCCTTCGAAGGACCGTAGTAATGGTGGCATCGGTGTATGTACGTTTTGTAGTAGTGGTAATCAGATACATCAAGGTTACCTTGGCGAAATCGATACAACTTCTCTTGAATGCTAGAAATTAGAAGGATGTCGCCTTGAAAGATTTGATTCTTCAGATCAGACTAAACTCCGACGACAGTGGAAATGTGTCGTCGATAAACTTTTTTACGGCTTCTAAAATGTGTCGTCGATAAACTTTTTTTTATTTTTAGAAATTAATGCAATGTGCATTAATCATGCCCAATTGTGATCATTTTTGTTGTCTAATAATGGAGTTACAAGAATCACAGAAGGATTTTCATTAGAACATAGGTAAAAATGGTTTGAAGGATTGGTGAGGTAGTCTATGCAATTTAGAAATGCCATAACTCTAGGAGAAATTAGGAGAAATTAATAGAGAAAGGGAAAAGACAACATTTGAGATATAACAATGAAAGAATAAATCAATGGCGGAAGTAAAGAAAATTTGCGTTTGACACCATGTTAATATTCAAGAAACCATAATATAACATTGTTGAGAATTTTCTGTATATTATTCACACGCACAACTTGTTACAAAGTACTTCCTCAATCCCAAATCATAAGACATTTAGTGCATTTCACACAAATTAAAAAATTTAATTATTACTTTATAGGAAAGACAAATTATATATGATTTTACAGTAATGTCCTTCATAATTATGGAGAAGAGAGAAATTAAAAGAGTTGAAAGAATAAATAATAATAAATACCTGAGAATATATTGGAGAAAATGTCATTAATATTGCATTGGAAATATAAGGTAATTATAACTCCGAACAAATTTTTTTAACAAATTGACTTATAATTTGGAACAAAAAGAATATTATCTTTTATACAAGTTCAAAATTATGACAGTGAGCTAATGTCAATTAAATTAAATAAACATTTAAGCTAATTAAATGACAGTGTTAACTAATACAAATTATATTACATGATAGTTAGCAGTTAGTAATAGATACTCCACCATTATTGTTTATGATTTTTATTGTTGTTATTTATGTATTTGTTGTTGTTGATACTTATTTATTTGTTGTTGTAATTATTTATTTATATAGATATTCAACAATGCTAGTAATAGATATTATTTGTTTATTACTTGCTATATAGATATTCGTTGTTGTAATTTATTCAACAATAAGAATCATCAACAAAATGTTAGTAATATATATTATTTGCTTATATAAAGAAGGGGTAGCGGCGTAATTTGTTTTCGTTTGTCTAATATTTTTGTATAAATTATATTGTATATTAATCTAGATTATGAGAAAATAATTATTAAAAAAAATTATATAATATTTTTGAAAAGTCAAATTCTATATTATAAATAAAACAAAGAATATCCATAAATAAATAAATAAAAGATAAATAAAATATCTAACCAAAGTAAAATTAGGACAATTAATGTTCCATAAAAAAATGCCACAACCTTTTTGTTAATATATATATATCCATTTCTCATTAAAAAAAATTTAATATATGTGTTAGTCTTTTGTTATCTGACATTGTCTAAACAGTCTAAGAATTCCTCTATTGTATTGAGTTGAAGAAAATCATGATGAAGCCAGGAATCATTCTTCTAATGTTGGTGTCTTTGTTTGCTCTTTTTAACCAGATCTATGGTATATCTTACCCAAGTTCTTAATATTATTTAATTTAATTAGTGTCTTTTAATTGCTCACATAATCAAAATTTTATATTTAATTACATTCTTGATTAAACAAGGTTAATTAATCTTTGTTGTCTATAATTTGACAGGACAAAAGTTGTGTAGATATGGATTGCAGTTAACACCAGACTGTGGCAAAGATACTTCAGTCTGCCGTGGAGAAATTGCCAAAAAATATGGAGTCACGCCTGTAGATTGCTATTGTCAAGTTAATCCAATTAATATGGCCTTTTGCCAATGTGATGCTATTTGTCCATCACCACCTGTGAAAGAAAACAAGATTTTGTCTCTTTAATTTTATGATACACAAATTATCAGATTAATGATTAAGGATAAATAAATTGGGAATTTTATGAAGTCTCATGCATTAGTTTATCTCAATATATGAGTTATTATTTTTGGTGGTTGGATTTTGATTTTAATATTTTTGTTGTTTCATTTCTTTGTTGTATTGGTACATTTGTATATTCTGTTTTTCTTTTTAAAAAAATTGAGATAATATATGTTTATGTTATTAAAATAAAGTGTTGTATTAGTTAATGTGATGTATTAATGTAAAAATCATATAGAGAATTATGGTACAAAAATAATATTTTTTTCATAAAATAATTTAAAAGGGATAGAATTTTATAACAATTTTCTATAAAGTTTATTTTAACTAAAAATATGTATTTTTGGACATTATTGATATTTAGTCTCTAGATTGAATTTTTTTATATTTATTTTATATTTTTGTTGATAGATTAGGATATACGTTGTATTCTTGTCTCATTTTTTAGACAAATTAATTCAATTTAAAAAAGTATAGTTGAAAATAAGGGTAGAATGTAGGGATCAATATTGTGACAAAAATTTATTATCTGTCTTCTATCTCAAATTGATATGTTATATATTTATTTAGTTTAATATTATTTCAAGTATAATGTACACAATTTTATAGATATGAATATTAAAAAATTTTTTTTATTATATATAGTAAAAATAATAATTATATTATGAATTAATATATTTATCTTTAGTGAATTAATTTTTAATGTTATAGTAAAATCATGAGAAGATGTATTTGATATCCTCTCCTTTCTTATATATCATGTCATCTCTCATGTTTCTAATCTAACGGTTTATAATTTATAATAAATAATTAAATAAAAAAACAAAGACAAATTACTTATCCATTTCTCTCTCCTATTAAATGACTTTTTTTATTTAATTATTCATTCTAAATTCTGAACTGTTAGATTAGAAACATGAGAGATGACATGATATATAAAAAAGGAGAGAATCCAAATCCGTATTTGATTTAGATTTTAAGAGACTATTTTGCCCAAAAAATATTTTTATAATTTTTTTAAAGATTTTGTACAATAATTATTGACTTTGCACATTAGTATGATTTAATGTAAAAATTAGTTGAGACTGAAAATTAGTTACTTAGTTCTAACTGTTTTTCATAAGCTTAGCTTCCATTGTATATATTGTATCAATTTGTAATCACTATCAATCAATGAAACTTTCTTTTACCATCTTCATTGCACTATTTCATCTCCTTCATCATGCATTCAACATATTTTAATATGGCAGAAGAAATTTTCTGATTTTCTTTACTTCGCATCTTTTTGCTTTCATCATCTCGTGTTTTTCTTTTGATCCTTTCTTCCATGGCAAACCACAATGACCCTTATTATTTTCATTATTTCGATCATCTTAGGGTTGCTCTTGTTTCACAACCTTTAACCGACGTAACTTCAACTCATGGCACCGTGCTATGTTAATGGCTCTTGATGGCAACAATAAGACTGGTTTCATGGATGGAACCCTTCGAAAACTAGAAGAAAACTCGCCTCAATACCATTCTTGGATGCGCAACAACAACATAATTTCATCTTGTCTTCTAAATTCATTGTCCAGGGAAATTTTTGCTAATGTCATTTATGCTGCATAAATTTGGAAGGAGCTTCAAAATTATTTTCAACAGAAAAGTGGTCCTCGAGTTTTTTAGTTGAAAAAGATTCTTCTTAGTTGTGTGCAATGTTCTTCCAATGTCAGTCATTACTACCCACAATTAAATTCCTTGTGGGAAGAATTGGGAGATTATTGACTTGTCTACACATACAACAATGGTGGAGTTTAACCTATCGTGGATCGTCTTCAAAATAAGCACATCCTTATGTTCTTAATGGGACTTAATGAATCTTTCAATCAGGTTAGAGGTCAAGTCCTTCTCATAGATCCCTTACCTTCTATCAATGTTGTGTCATCCATGGTTCGAAGAGATGAGAAACAAATAGAGTTACAACTACCTTGAATCCCACTGAAACTCCCATTGCTTGTGTTGTTCAAGCTGACAACTCAAAGATCTTTAAGGAAGATAGGCCAACCTGTGCTCATTGTGATGTTCTTGGTCACTTGAAGGAGAATTGTTTCAAGCTTCATAGATACCCTCCAGAATACAAGAAACCTCAGAGCTTCAACGAATCAAACAAAAGTAACAATGTGATAGATCATGGTAATGCAAGCAATGAATTTTTTTTTTGATATGACTTCACAAGGTTATCAGCAATTAATCAACTTCTTACGAGCTCAAATGTCCAAAGTTTGAGCTTTTAAGACACATGCTTCTATTAATTCAGTCATATGTATGAGTTTTTCCACCATTGACTCTTATAAATCACTTTGTACAAAACCTTGGATAATGAACTCATGGGCTACCTCTCATATATGTTGTAATATTTCTTTGTTTGAGTCTTTCAAACCTTTACTTAACAAGTTTGTAACACTCCCTAATGGAAATCATATGTCTATTGAAGCCATAAGTAGCATTGCTCTAAATGACACATTAGTTCTTCAAGATGTCTTGTATATTCCCACCTTTCATGTAAATCTCATCTCAGTAGGAAAACTACTTTGCAATCCTCATCTCAAGTTGATTTTTAATTCTCGTCAGTTTTTATTCAAGACACCAAGCAACCCGGGATGATTGGAAAGGGTGATCTCAGTTCAGATTTATACATCTTTAAAGTTGATGATGTTAGACCAGTAACTAGTTTTTCCAATACTTGTAATTTTGTTTCTTCTTTTTAGGATGCCAAACTATGGCATCATAGACTAGGACATTTATCTAATTCCATATTAAAAAGTGCTAGTCATAAGATTCTTTTTCATGTACCTTCTGATTTTAGCTCAAATAAATGTACCATATGCCTTTTGACTAAACTCAAAAGGCTACCTTTTAATTCCAATAATAAGTTTTCTGCTCAAAGTTTTGACCTTATACATTGTGATTTATGGGGCCCTTATGGAAAAACTATTTATGATGGCAAACTGCATTTTCTAACAATTCTTGAGGATTTTAGTATATTTACTTGGATTTATTTGCTATCCAATAAATCTTATGCTTTTATCAAGATTCAACAGTTTTTTGCCTTAGTTAAGACTTGGTTTGGTAAAGTCATCAAAGTCTTGAGATGTGACAATACAAAAGAACTTTCCCTGGCTCAGCTTCTTCAAGAGCAAGAAATAATTCATCAATATGTCTGTCCATACAAACCTAAACAAAATTCAGTGGTGGAGAGGAAACATCAACACTTGTTAAATGTGGCAAAAGCCTTAATGTTTCATGCAAAATTGCCTATCAGGTTCTAGGGAGATAGCATAGCCACAACCACTTTCATTATAAATAGAACACCTTCAATAGTTCTAAAAGGTAAGTCTTGGACTGTTACATAACAAACTTCCAAGTTACTCTGAATTCAAAGTTTTTGGTTGTTTATGCTATATTTTCACCATACCACAACATAGAAACAAGTTCACGCCGAGGTACATTCCATGTGTCTTCTTAGGCTATCCTATTAGTTACAAAGGGTTCAAAGTATATGATCTGGTATCCAAATCTCTGCATATTCAGATGCGGATTTGGAAAGTCACAGCACCACATGAAAATCAACAACATGATTCTGCGTACTCATTGGTGGCTTGGAAGTCTAAAAAGCAAGCTAATGTACCAAATTCATCTACAAAAGTAGAATATAGAACTTTAGCCTCTCCAACATCTGAATTGTTATGGTTGAAACAACTAGTGAGGGCACTCAATGTAGAAGTTTCATCCTGCAAAGTTTTCTGTAACAACACCTCTGCAATTCAAATGGCTAGCAATCCATAAACCATGAAAGAGCCAAACACATTGACATTGACTGTCATTTCGTTCATGAACATGTCTCTACATATTTCATTAAGTTTATCCATATTACATCAAAGTATCAGATGGCAAATCCACTTACAAAAACCCTTCCAAAAAACGTGTTTCATTATCTTGAATCCATGTTGGGAATTGGCAATATATATCTCCCAACTTGAGGGGGAGTATTATTATTTTATGTAAAACTCAGTTGAGAAACATAACTAACTAACTAACTGAAAGTTAGTTACTTAGTTCTAACTGTTTTCTATAGGCTTATCTTCCCTTGTATATATTGTATCAGTCACTTTTTGTAGTCACTATCAATCAATGAAGCATTACTCTCTTTTACCATCTTCATTGCACTCCTTCATCACGATACACCATACTTCAATACACATTTTTTTCAAGATTGTTTATATAAAACTCGTTATTGCATCGGAGTTGAGGCCGTCACAAAATGCAAATTTCTTAGAGTGACTGCTTTGATTTCAAACGATTGAAAGCATATACTTAAATAATTTAAAAGTAGTATATAGATTTGAAATATTTGGAAGGATTTAATAAATATTTTATAAATTAAAAAATGATAATACATAATGTATAAAACTGATACATAATTATAATTAAGGTGTTTATGATTCATAACATCGGTCATTAATTAATGGATTAAGTTTCAAACTCATCAAAAATACAGTATTTCACATTAAAAGTTATCAAGTGTTGTAAGGCGGTGTATAACACAAGGTCTCACATTTTTTCATGATTAAGATAGAGAAAAAAGGACCCCTATACTAATATTTCACAAATTAACTGGTCTTTTAAGAAAAAAGTCACAACTAAAATGAAGCTAACTACAACTTCTTAGCCAGAGATCTCTTAAAATTTTGAGACAACTTTTGTTGCAAATGTCAAATATTTTATGCTTCTGTAGAGTTGTTAACTTTAGCGAGTGGGATACTTCAATTGACATGTGTTAGTGTAGTTAAAAAGGTGTGGCTGCAAGTTCAAGATTTACTTCCTAACAACATTTATTTATATTTATGCATTAATGTAAATAAGTTGCCGTTATTTATTAATCAATACCTTTATAAAAAATGTATAGTTGACTTACAAAATATCAACTTTTTAATAAGGCTAAATATTTTCCAAAAAAGATTGTTACACAAAATGAGAGGGGACTATACAAAAATCCTCCCGGGATGAAAATCTATAAGAAAAAAGCAAGCCTAGTTTGTTTTATACATAATCTTGTTTGATGTCCAAAGACAAATAAGCAAAATAAGTTAAAGACGTAGATGTGCTGTCTATATTAGAAAGAAAAAAAATCGCACAACTATGTCTTGCTTTGAATATGTGAGTCATAAAAAAAGACATGTTAGTAATGATGTTGAGGCATGCCAACCACCTGATCCTAATCTGCCAATGAACAACACTCTCAGCAGAAGAAAAGAAAGCTTTGACAACAATAAGGGAGTCAAACTCATTACAAAGCATGTGCCAACCTTTTTCCTTAGCAATTTCAACTCCTCTGATGACATCATAAAATTCACATATTACAGAGTTTTCTGTACACAATGGCTCCCTAAAATCCATCACAAATAGGCCCATATTATCCCTAAAAATACCCGGACTACCTGCCAGAATGAGATTCTAGGTGCAAGCTCCATAAATTTTGCACTTAATTCAACTTCCAATAGGCTAGGACCATAACACTTCCAGAACATAAGGCGATATAAGAGGATGTATAGCTACATTAAAGACCTTTATTATAGTGAAGTCCTTTGAAAATATGCTTGATCATTATTAAAAATTTTATTTTTAGTGATCGAATTAGAGATTAATAAAACTTATAAATTGAGCACTATAACATTTTGCGACTGATTTACTGACTATTATTTTTTCGATTGTAAAAGTGCTAGTCACTAAGTTTTTGCATCGAATTTAGGGACTGAAATTTAGTGACCGAATTTATGATTGAAATTAGAGACCGAACTTATTGATCTATTTTAGTGTTCTTTTTTTGTAAAATAAAATAAAAAGGTGCCTGATCTGGGAATCAAACATGTTACCTCTAAGTATTTTGGTTAGGTGTTACCAATAAACCACTTAATATCTTTTGTTACGTTATAGTTATATATATATATATATATATATATATATATATATATATATATATATATATATATATATATATATATATATATATATATATATATATATATATATATATATATATATATATATATATATATATATATATATATATATATATATATATATATATATATATATATATATATATATATATATATATATATATATATATATGGAATCTGTTAACGTATATCTACTTATTTTTATGAAGGTCTATTTTAGTAAGTTTCAACTAAAAAATCCTTAAATGCACCATAAGGTGCATAACATACCTTCATAAAAATAAATGAGTGTATTATAGCAAATTCCTGTGAGATTTGTTATAATACAGTCACTTGTTTTTATGAATGTGTGTTTTAGCAAACTTTAACTAAAATATTGTTAAATGTACCTTTAGGTGCATGTTGCTAAAATAGATCTTAATAAAAAACAAGTTGCTAAACTATCTCCTAACTGATGATCAGCTCATGGAATGACCAGGTTTTTCTGTTACTGATGTGGATATGGTCGATACATCACATCAACCTGAAAATGAAAAGTTGTCTTCCGACTCTACCCCATCACCTACAAGACGACAACCCGAAGAGTTAGGCATGGAGAAACGAGTGAAAAAAAGTAAAATGTGTGGAACTGACAGTCATTTACGTAAACAAAAATGATGTATCTTTTTCACTCATTGGTATTAATAAAATTGTTTCTATTTATGATTTTATTTAATAAGTAAATTATTTTAATTAATTAAATAATTAATTAAATGTTATGCAAAATATTTAATAATATTATAAAATTAATTAAATTATTTATTTATTAATATTTTAAATCATGAAAAGATTTTTTAATATTTAAAAACAATTAAATATATAAAATCATAATAAATATTTTATATTTATATTTAAAACAATAAAAAAAACAATAAAAAATAGCCTTCAAAGGGTCAGTCAATGGTTGGTCGAGCCCTTTCATGGTGATGCATCCATTATAGGTTCTTCCAATGGAAGGACGAGCCCTTTAAGAAATCATGGCACATTGGTCAATTTTTTTCAATTTGCGGCAATTTGGTACTATTAATTCCAGGCTATGGCATATTGGTAAAAAACTCCCAAACCTCGCTTTTGGAGTACCTCATAGTTGGTAGATTTTTATGCATTAGTCTCCAAATTATAAGAGATTTGGATGGTGCAATATCAACATACCAAATAGTTTTATCCCAAGGAATAATAAGGGTGGTATGTTGCTCAAAAAGATAGGCCTCCTTAAGGTATAGAAAACCATGACTCGTGGTGGTCAAACTAATTGGTCTCTGCTACCAGCGTGAAGAAATTCAATGCCATATATTTTGATTTCAATTAAATGGAATAGGTCTTTCCATACCTCTGGGAGATTTCCAAGCATGATCCATAAAAAAAATCAACAACCTCAGTCTTGATATTGAGAGACTGGATATAAATGATAGGACTTAAAAAAGTTGACAAGAGAGCTGCCACACCAATTGTCTTCCTAGTAATTTAAATTGTTGTCATCACCAATAAACCAAAGATAATGATATCTGATAGTGTTATCTTTGGTTTCAGGCCTTGCCAACAGTTGATTTTGGCCATTCTATGAAAAAAAAAAAGATGTGTTTTTATCTCCTTCCATGTGCCAAGTGATTCTGGATTTTTTTTCCAAAAATTTTCTTCAATAACAAGGGCTTTCTCCAGCTCTAATGGAGCAACCTTTTCTTTCACAAGGATGGGATTTATAGCACCAGTCTCTTGAATTTGCTCTTCTATGCTAGAAAGGATCTTGCTACTTTTTTTAACCTTTGTATAAACATTAATAAAAGTGGTCTTATTCTATTCTTTAAGCTTCCTTTTGATAATTTGACATTTCTTGTTAAGAATGAACATGGGGCACCCTACTAAATTAATGTTCCACCAATTTCCTATAAGATTATAAATATTGTCATTGAAAGTCCACATTTTGTAAAATGTGAAGGGAATATTCCTTCTGATACCAACAAAATTAAAACCAAACAATACGGAGGAGTTATCTAATTGCACTCTAGGAAGAGTATAAACATTCATTATAGCACAATCATGAAGCCAAATTTGTCTTCTTTTCTTCTTTTTGGATTTTGAAGGTATTTCGTTATATTCGGGTTTTAGATTCTCTGCCTCATTAGAAAATTCCTCTGAGGCTTCTTGATCTGCCAAAGTGTCCTAAGAGTTGGCAAGAAAATATTTGTTACTTTTATTTATAATGTCATTCTCAAGGCCATCCACGTCTCCTTCAAATGTTGCATCGAGAAACTCAGAGTCCTTTAAGCTATTTCCTTCTGATACCATCTTTGATGGTGTGTTTACAATATGTTAAGGGGAAGCCATAACTCCCACCTCCTTGGTTTACATACTATTCACAAGTGCCTCATTTGCAATCACTATGTTTTCATCAAGAGTGAGAAGAGATTGAAATTCCCCCTCCTGTTAGATTCAAGAATCTCCAAGGTTTATTTTCCCTAGATATAGGAACAACTTTAGGATTTTGCCTAGTTTCTATGGTTGGGTTTATAATTTTTTTCACAAAGACCTGTTGATTTCCTTTTCTAGTAGTCACCTGAGGCTCTTAGATCAAGTTCTTTTCCTTATCAAATTTACAAATTTCTAAGGAGTGACTTATTCTGTTGCAAAAAAAAAGAAACAAAAAATGGGGCAGGTTCTCACTTTCCAGTTCAGTGAAGAAGTCATACCCCTGCCTTTCAACAAGAGTTTTGTACCTAATTTATTTGGTTATGTCCATGTCAACTAAGACTCTAAAAAAGTGTCCAAAAGATCTGTCAATCAAAGGATTGGTAGAG
Source organism: Lathyrus sativus (assembly GCA_963859935.3). NCBI lineage: Eukaryota > Viridiplantae > Streptophyta > Magnoliopsida > Fabales > Fabaceae > Lathyrus > Lathyrus sativus. Next base: position 25,120,748 of record OZ012737.1, read on the forward strand.
GCGGTGTATGAGTAAATGGAGTTCAAGTTTTGCAACTTTAACATCACTTTCTTGGAGTTCAAATTTGTATTTTTTATTTTTACAAGAGGGATTGTGCAGAAAGTTTGAATCTGTTTCAGGTCATTTTGAGCATTTCAAAAGAATCAAGGAGGATCATTGAAGCTTCTTGGATCATTATCTTGCTTCTGTAATCAATTTGAAGAGACATTGGACCTTACTTCTATATGTAAGTGCATTTCCATCTGCAACTATGTGATTCTGATTTCATTTGCATACATTTGAGATACCAACTTGTTTGCCATCATGTGAGGGTCATTTACCCTTTATCAATTGCTCTGAATTTGGTTTATATGGAATTTCATTTTGACTTCTTATTTTAGGATTCTTACTGGTTCTGAATTGATATTTTGTTGTGTGTTAAAAATTAATAAAATTAAATGTTACCATTAAATTCTTTATGAAAAATTAAACAAGTTTCATCTTTACATCATTGCATAATATTGAGAAACGAGGGAGTTTGATTTTCCAGAATTTAAAAATGTTGGAAGGTTGAAGATGATGGCCACGGCGCCATAGTTCAGTTATAAAGCATGTTTTAATATTTGTTTTGATTCCATTATGTTAATGACTTGGGCATTGCGCCACAGTGGTTGAAGAGTGTGTTTGTAAGGCTTTGCATCCATGAGGTCTAGGTTCGAATTCCCTTCGCCCCAAACCTTTTGTGCCCTTTTTATTTTTCTGATTTCCAACTTGTTTTCACATATAATATGATGCACGTGTAATATGTCATACCTATTTTGATAATCCATGAAAAAAAAATTCAAAAATGATTTTATTTTCACACATTTTTATTTAGTCAAAGTAAGACACTTTTTCAAGTGGTTTTAGGTCATTAAGTGTTTCTTTTTGATTGGTTATTTAATTTTGCTTGATCATATTGATGTTTGTGAATGAAATGTACATTGTGTGAATCTTGTTTGATGTTGGTAACATAATACCTTTGATTTTTTCTTAAGTTTGATACACTTTAATGCATGACTTTCATGTGTACATGTCTTGTTTCTTCATATTTGATTATGAAACATTCCCTTTGACTTTAGCATGATACTTATACCATATTGAACGTTTGATGCATGCTTGCTATGTGTTTGAATCATCTTTGATCATATGTTCATGATTTGCCTTAGCTTTGATGCTATGAATTTGTTTGGTTCTTAAACTTCATGTTCATTATATGCAAAACCTTTTGAAATGCTTAGACTTGATTGTGATCATAATGAACCCTTTGACATGTACCCTTGGTTGTTAACCTTATGTCTTGAACCATGTCTAACTTATTCTTAAGTGAAATATTAATTTGTATTCATGATTAAGTGGTGTTAGTATAAATCCTAAGCCATGTCATAATATTGACCTTAGTTCATCAATGTTTGACATTGTTATATCCATGTTGATTTGAATCATTGTTTGATATTGTTATATCCTTGATTCACATGTTGATTTGAACCTTTATGATTGATATTGTTATATCCTTCATGTCTATGAGATATTTATGTGAACCTTTGTTATGTCTTGTACATGCTCACCATATTCACCATGTCTAAACCATGTTGTTGTTTTGATCATGATGTTGTTATATCCTCCCTTTTATGATTGATATTATTATATCCCTCATGTTGATGTTGTTATATTATTGACCATGCTCATATGTTGTTACTTATGTGTTTAGATTCCATGTTTTTATTATGAACATGCTATGATATGTCATACTTGTGTTGTTACTTTGCTCTTGTTAGAACCCCATCTCATGTTTATTTTGACTTTGTCAAGTCGTCTCTTAGTGATGTTAGCTTGTTAGCTCTCTATTTCTTCTCTTTTATTTTGCTGCCTAAATCCAAAGGAAAGATTTCTCTTGTTGACTCTATGTCATAAGTATTATAGCATTCCCCAACTACCCCTCTTGACTTTGTTAAGTCATCAACCTTTCAACATAGCTTGAGGTTAGAGTTTGTAAACTCTTTGACTTTATTAAGTCATGTAAGTGTTATTGTTATAAACACTTATTTTTCCCTTTGGAACCTTGGTCACTATCAAGTGTTCTTCATCCGTAGTTAGGTGAACTACGATTGCTCTAATACCATCCTTGTTATGATACATAGGTATAAGACTGCGATGTCTTGGCGAACACACTAGCAATAAACCTCCTTAGATTCCCTATCTCATACAACCCAAAAATAGAACATTTCCAATCATTAGCAAGCAAATTACCATAAGACAAATAATTTCAAGAGTTTCCTATAAGATACTATAGATACTTAGGGTGCTAATATTTTCCCATAGTATAATGAACCCTTAAACCTTTAGATCTCTTTGCATTGTTGTTACATTGCACAATTAGGGTTTTATTCAATCTTTTCCCTTTCCTTCGGATAAATTAAAGTTCGGTGGTTAACATTCAATGTTTTGTGATTCAAGTTAATATAATAGCTTGATATCTGATTCTCACCGCGACAATATTGTTGATTGGTTGTGAATATGTGCATGTTGTTATGAAGGGAGTGAGACTAGGTCGTTGCTGATTGGGTAATGAATGTATGCTTGTTGTAAGTTCTCTACCTTAGAATTCCTTACATTGTTTATATTAGTTTGTTGTTTCTCACCTCTTTGCTTTCATGTTTCCACCTTGAACATCTTGCAGATACTCAAGAGTGATCCTTGTTGTTGTGTGTTGGAAGGTGACTTGTTGGAGATACTCTTCAGTTTTAATTTTTTCAGTTATAATACATTAGTGATCCACTGCTCTAATCGTGTAAACATCAGGGACGAGATTTATTATGTTTTTAAAGTTGTTTTTGTTTTTGTTATTTTGAAGTTTATAACTTATTTTTTAAGTTGTGTTGAAATGTTTTTCCGCTGCGTAGTTCAAATGTTTTGATGTATTTTTGAAGGATTGTCGTTGGTGACACTTTGATTTTCTCTAATTTGTTGCTTATCTCTCGTTTGTTTTATATACTTATTTTAAACATTGATATTATCAAAGATTTTTATTTAGAAACCATCTTTCAAAATAACATAATTGAACCCCTCTCTTTTGTTTTGGGTCACTTTTCTAACATAATGTGATACCCTATTTACCAATAAAGGTCGAAAGCAACATTATCTTGAGTCTATCTTCAGTTGCAAGTTGATAAAATTGAGACGGAAAAAACCTTTGAGCCAAAATAATCTCTCCAATGAGGTTATGCATACAATCTTTAAGACAAAAAAGATACTCATCTTTTAAAATAGAAACTCTGAAAGTCACTCACCTTAACATATTGAACAAGTAAATGGTTCAACAAAGGTTTTGACAACACGCGAAGACTCAGATTTATCAACGGAAGATTTAAAAGGAGCAAAATGCAAAGTTTAAAAAAAAAATAGATTGCAAAGAAGAGAGTCCATGATGATAAAGATGATAATGAACATAAGTTGGAGTTTGAAAATCGTCGAAGCATTTATTTTTAAAATAAATCAAAACAAGTTTGATATATATATATATATATATATATATATATATATATATATATATATATATATATATATATATATATATATATATATATATATATATATATATATATATATATATATATATATATATATATATATATATATATATATATATATATATATATATATATATATATATATATATATATATATATATATATATATATATAATTTTTAATTTCTCATTTTTATAGCCTTCCATTTTCTATTATATGTATGTCTCATTGAGAAAAAAAAAACATAAGTACCAATTTATAAGTCTGTTTACAATACAATCATTAATTCTATTTTTTTTTCTATTATAAACTTAAGTATTTATTATTCCTTTTCATTAAATCCCTTTTTGTTATAACATTAATAAAAAATAGTTTTGTAAATTTTATATTTTCACATCTTACACATAGCCACCAATTTTAATACACGTGAAATAATCAAAATAACATAAAATAAAAATGGAAGGAGTATATAATAAAATATATTTATCTTCTACTTAAAGTTAATACTTTTACTATTAATCATGTAATTATTATTATTATTATTATTATTATTATTATTATTATTATTATTATTATTATTATTATTATTATTATTATATTTTGCCAATTAAGAAATATAAACCAAAAACAAGTTTGGAATATATATATATATATATATATATATATATATATATATATATATATATATATATATATATATATATATATATATATATATATATATATATATATATATATATATATATATCCCAAACTTGTTTTGGTTTATTTTTCTTTATTGTCAAAAAATAATAATAAAAATAATAAGTATACAATTAATAGTAAATTATATATATATATATATATATATATATATATATATATATATATATATATATATATATATATATATATATATATATATATATATATATATATATATATATATATATATATATATATATATATATATATATATATATATATATATATATATATATATATATATATATATATATATATATATATATATATATATATATATATATATATATATATATATATATATATATATATATATATATATATATATATATATATATATATATATATATATATATATATATATATATATATATATATATATATATATATATATATATATATATATATATATATATATATATATATATATATATATATATATAATAATTTTTAATTTCTCAATTTTATAGCCTTCCATTTTCTATTATATGTATGTCTCTTTGAAAAAAAACATAATTACCAATTTATAAGTCTGTTTACCATAACAATCATTAATTCTATTTTTTTAATTATAAATTTGAGTATTTTTTATTTTTAATTAAATTACTTTTTCCTATAACATTAATAAAAAATAGTTTTGTAAATGTTTATATTTTCACATCTTACACGCAACAATAATTACCAATTTTAATACACGTAAAATAAAAACGGAAGGAGTATATAATAAAATATATTTATCTTCTACTTAAAGTTAATATTTTTACTATTAATTGTATACTTATTATTATTATTATTATTATTATTATTATTATTATTATTATTATTATTATTATTATTATTATTATTATTATTATTATTATTATTATTATTATTATTATTATTATTATTATTATTATTATTATTATGTTTTGAACAATTAAGAAATATAAGCCAAAACTATATATATATATATCAAACTTGTTTTGGTTTATTTTTCTTTATTGTCAAAACATAATAATAATAATAATAATAATAATAATAATAATAATAATTATACAATTAATAGTAAATTATTTTATATATATATATATATATATATATATATATATATATATATATATATATATATATATATATATATATATATATATATATATATATATATATATATATATATATATATATATATATATATATATATATATATATATATATATATATATATATATATATATATATATATATATATATATATATATATATATATATAATAACTTTTAATTTCTCAATTTTATAGCCTTCCATTTTCTATTATATGTGTGTCTTTGAAAAAAAAACATAAGTACCAATTTATAAGTCTGTTTACCATAACTATCATTAATTCTATTTTTTTTATTATAAACTTAAGTCTTTATTATTCTTTTTTATTAAATTCCTTTTCCCTATAACATTAATAAAAAATAGTTTTGTAAATGTTTATATTTTCGCATTTTACATGCAACAATGATTACCAATTTTAATACACGTAAAATAATCAAAACAACATAAAATAAAATCGGAAGGAGTATATAATAAAATATATTTATCTTCTACTTAAAGTTAATACTTTTACTATTAATTGTATACTTATTATTATTATTATTATTATTATTATTATTATTATTATTATTATTATTATTATTATTATTATTATTATTATTATTATTATTATTATTATTATTATTATGTTTTGACAATTAAGAAATATAAATCAAAACAAGTTTGGGATATATATATTTAATTTACTAATATAGATTCACTTATTTTTATAAAAGTCTATTTTAATAAATTTTAATTAAAAAATACTTAAATGATAATTGCTAACACATACATTCATAATATCAAGTGGGGTATTCATTTTATATATATGTCCATTTATATCCATTTATATATTTATATATATGTATAAGTCTTTTGTGATTTGATATTGTCTAAACAGTTATTGAATTGTTGTTTAGTATTGAGTTGAAGAAAATCATGATGAAGCGAGGAATCATTCTCCTAATGTTGGTGGCTTTGTTTGCTCTTTTTAACCAGAGCAATGGTATATCTAAGCCAAGTTATTACTATAATTCAACTTAGTGTCTTTTCATTTCTCATATTTACAATAGTTTATACTTAGTTCGTTCTTGATTAAACGTTGTTAATGGAATTTTACTGTCTATAATTTGACAGGAGACAAATTGTGTGGATATGGATGGTGGTTGGCTCCAGACTGTCGCGATCCCTCATTCTGCAGTCGAGATTTTGAAAGAGTACATGGGATTAAGCCTCAAAATTGCACTTGTGAAACTGCATATCAGATGTCCTATTGCAAATGTACTGCTATTTGTCCACCACCTATGAAAGAAAATAAGATTTTGTCTCTTTAACTTTGTGATTCACAAATTATTAGATTGATAATTAAGAATAAATAAATTGAGAATTTTATGAAGCGCCATATTTAGTTTATCTCAAAATATTAGTTATTACATGTTGGTTCTTCAATTTTGTTTTTAATATTTTATTTGTTTGATTTATTTGTCACAGCTATATTTTATATGATTAATTATTATGCATTGTCAGTATAAAATATTTTATATTATTTGTTTTAAAAATCAGACTAATCATCAAATCGATGAGACTATTGGATTCCTGATTCACGGGTTGAATTATTGGATCACTAATCAAACTGCATAAATAAATCAGATAACTTAGTTGATTAAATTTGTCACTATATTAAAATTAGATTTGTATTAGACCAGTCGAACCGGATTACTATATATCTAAAAAAAATTACTAACATGTAAAAAATTAAAAAATATATAATTTCGTAAGTTTATAATTTAAATTTAAATTTAAGTCAATTATAAATTTAAGTCAAATAATTGATTTAAAAATTTAATCAAAATATCCATCTCAAATATAAATTTATGTTTGTTCTTTATGCATTACTATTTACTTATGTCACATCCTAACTCAACTAATACAAACCAATGATATCAATTACATAGGAGAAAAAATAGAGTATGTATTTCTATCAATATTATTCTCCTGCAATACTCTATTTACTATATTTAATATCATTGTCACTAATTTTTAAAGGAAAGAATATCAACTCTCTCTTTTTTTTTTTTTTTTTTTTTTTGAAAAAATAAAAAAATGACTAAAGAGCATTTAAACAGCCGGTTTTTCAAACCAGTTGGTTTTCATGTTTTTATCGATTTACACTGATTTTTATCAATTCTCATTAGTTCAATTACATATCTTATCCAACAATTGAATCATATCAGTTACCACTCTAACCCTGGTTCAACCGATCCGACTGACTGGTTAGGTCCGATTTTTAAAATTATGATTTATCTTATTTTATAAATGGTTAAAGTAAAAATCAAACTTTTTTCAATATTCAACATTTATGATTATTGATTGTGTAAAATATTTTTATATTGTTACTCATTTCAATTAAATTGATATTTTATATGTGTTTTAGAAAAACATATATGTTTATGTTATTAGTATAAGGTGTTGTATTAATACATTTAAACTAATACGAAATTATGTTACAAAAATAAGATTTATTTCTAAAATAATTAAAAATAGAATGGAATTTATAACAATTTTTCAATCACAAATAGTTTAACTAAAAGATAGTATATTTTGGATATAATCGATATTTAGTCTCTTGATAGAAGTAAATTCATATTTTTGTCGATAGCTTAGCAAATATGGCAAATTCTCGCCTTATTTTTTAGACAAATTTATTTATTACTCATTATGTTTTTGTTTATAAAAAAAATTATTTTTTAAATACATTGAATAATTAATACATCAGAATAATATACACGTTATCTATTTCATTGAATTTAAAAAAATAAAAGTTTTCATATAAATAAGACTGGAGTATTAAAAAAATGTAGTTGAAAATAAGGGTAAAGATATCAGGTCAATATTGTGATTAGAATTTGTTATCTATAGTTTCTCGCAAATTGATATATTATGCATCTATTTAGTTTTAATATTTTTATTTTGAAAAGAAAAGGCAATATTTTGTTTTAACTCTAATTTTTATTCCTACTAAGGGCTTGCTCGTCTCCTTTATGATAGGTTTAAGTCTCTCTAATCTCATCCAGAGCATATTCATGGGTCTACCTCTAACAGGTTCACTCCAACTCTTTGTTACAGTAGTATGGAAACACTTCATATTTGAGATGCTGTTGTTGAACTTAAATTTGTAGCTTCTTTTAGTTTCCTGTTCATTCCCTTTCAGAAAAAGCAAGGCATGGTCAGACACAATAGGGGGCGTGATGGTTAAAGTTGTCTCTAGATGTTTTTAGAGCCAATAAATATTACCCAACACTCTATAAATTCGATAGTATATAATCCCATGAATTTGCATGTTAGAACATGTGTAGTAGTTTCCCACACTATCCATTTCAAACAACCCTACAGTCCCGAACATTCTTGCCATGTCAATATACTCAGATTCAATTATATTAGCTTATATACTAGTTTAGTGTACTTAGCATATATATTTCTTGTTTATCCAATGGCTGTTATTTACTCTTGAGTTGTATATATATCCTTACCTCATGTACACATTTTTTAATTAATGAAACAATACTCTTCATTTTTTTTCTTTTCTGCACAATTTTTACATTCTGTTGCATTATGTTATTCTGTTGCTTTTCTGTTATTTTCATCTCCATCAATGACATACATCACCATTGTTGATATGGTATCAGAGCTTATCAAGCTCTGGTAGTCATTGTCTCTTCTTCTCCTGTAGCATCGATTGAAGGTTATCTCTATTTCTTCTCTCCTTCGTATTTCTCGATTTCTGCATTCTTTTGTTCATCTTCTTGTTTCTCTTTGATCGCGATTCTTTGCGTTCTTTCTTCTGCTTCAATGGCCTACCAGAGTTACGCAGATTTCTCCGCTAATTCAACTAATCCCTATTATTTGCATCCAAACGAAAACCCAACGCTTGTGCTCGTGTCTCCTCCTCTTGACGTCAACAACTACCACATTTGGGCGCGTTCGATGCAGATTGCATTGATATCCAAGAACAAGGAAAAGTTTATTGACGGAACCCTTCCTAAACCACCGGTATCTGATCCCCTTTACGCACCATGGATTCGGTGTAATACTATGGTCATTGCTTGGATTCAACGTTCAATTTCTGAGTCAATTGCGAAGTCAGTGCTATGGATCGATAACGCAATTGGTGTTTGGAGGAACTTACAAATTAGGTTCTCTCATGGCAATATTTTTCGCATTTCAGACATCCAAGAGGAATTGTATAAATTTCGTCAAGGTACACTCGATGTCTCTAATTACTTTACTCAGATGAAAGTTTTGTGGGATGAACTTGAGAATTATCGCCCCATTCCTGTTTGTACTTGTGCTATTCCATGCTCCTGTGATGCTATCGCGTCTGTTCAGCGATATAGGGAACAAGATTATGTTCTACGTTTCTTGAAGGGGTTGAATGACAAATTCATGCACTCAAAATCCCAAATTATGATGATGAATCCCCTTCCTAACATTGATAAGGATTTTTCTCTTGTTATCCAACAAGAAAGAGAAATGAATAGTTTTGTTTCCAATCTGGTTTCCCCTGCTAGCACTGCTGAAGAAGTTACAACTTTGAATGTTCAAGCTCAAAGTAACTCCAATGGTAAATCTGGCTATATCAATTCTTTCAAAGGGAAATCCCACGGCAATTATGGTCCTAAAGGTCATGCTAGGGTATGTACACATTGTGGTAGGACCAACCATACTGTTGAGACTTGTTTTCTCAAGCATGAATTCCCACCCGGTTACAAAGGCAAAGGTAAAGTTACAAGTACCACTGCTAATTCTCAACCAGCTGCTATGGCCAATAATGCCTCTGAGAATCAATCCACAGGCTCCTCTACTGCACCCTCGTTTGGTCTTACTCAACAGTAGTACAATCACATCTTGGCATTGCTACAACAGTCACGGCTTAATTCCCAAGTCAACTGTTGAAGCGGTAAAGCAGCAAGAAAAAATATTATTTTCGAAAGAATTTCCTCCGGGATTTATCGTCTCCACAGGGATCAGTGTGAGGGAAAGAATACCGTTCGACAATCTCTACATCTCTAATCTTGGGTTTGAATGGTTTGGGATAAAAATTCAAAAGGAAAAACATAAAACAAGAAAATAAGTACATTCTTAAGAAATGTGAAAACTCGTCAGGAGTTGTATTTCGTTCTACCCATCATGTACTAAAAAATATATGGATCAAATGCACGCAACCTAATTCGTTCGTCAAGATCATCACGTATCGCTCACAACAGAGCTTATTTCTAACGCAAAGTCGAGAGATCAACCGTATCGTCTCATTGTTGATCTCTCACACAACTCGACAACACGGAGCATTAAGAATCGATACCCACGTGAATATTAGTCCTAAATCTATCTCTAGCATTTAGAATCTAATAGATGTTCATCTTAGATCGAGTTCGAACAGTATATGTCTATAGCAATCCAAACCCATTAAGTAAAAAATCAAGATAACCATCGATAAAGAGTTGTAAAAGAGATTTTATACAAAGATCCATAAATATACATACAATCAAGATAAACTTACATACAAAAGTCCAACAAATGAAAATACATAGAGAGGAAGGAAGAAGAACACAAATCTTACGGTTTGTCAACTCCGATTGAAGTGGATTCGACTCCGGATCGTCAAGATACACCCTCCAATGTTGTTTCTAAGCTAAATCTACTCAAGAATGTGTTTGATGAAGTTGGGGTAAAAAGTTCCCAAACAACATCCCCTAAAAAATGCTGAAAAATCACTTAAATAGACAAAAATGGGTCCCAGTATTCGCCTGGCGAAGTCCTGTTCACCTGGAGAACATATGCAACTTTTGCTACTGCCAAAATAGTGTTTTTCACGCGTTTTAGAAATTTCTGTTTGCCTGGCGAACTTTTGTTCGCCTGGCGAACATGACAGCAAACCATCACTTGTTTCGACCATAACTTCTGAACCGTAACTCTGTTTTACGCGCGGTCAGAAGCGTTGGAAAGCTTATTCAATGCTCTATAAGATAATGACAAAATATAACTGCTTATATACCTACAAAAAATGAGAAAAAATCAATTAAACTCAATGAAATTTACGCGACACTCAATATATACACTATAATTTAAACTATACAACATATGCACAAAAGTTGAGGTTTATTGGTTGAATCAAGCCAATAAGTGCCAATTATTTATACTCAAAATCAGTACATTTTAGCACTTATCAACTCTTCCCAACTTAAACTTGTTTGTCCTCAAACAAGAATCGATCAACTCAAGGAAACAAAAGTAATAACCAAGCAATCACGATTCAACAAATTTTGAAAAACAAATGTATGGTTCAACACAAAAACGTACATGCAAAGAAAAACATACCACTAAACTATAACGATAACATGAAAACGAAACAACTCCTAAATACAAAACACATGTCAAAAATTCTAAGACAATACAAAGTTCAAAAATGAATCACACCTAGCACACACTTCATTGGTAGATGAATAAAAAAATACGAGGGACTTAACTCTCACCCAACAATCAAGTCAACAACAAGTTAAATTATGCATTCATCAAGAAAAAACTCATATTGAATAGTATAAAAGCAAAAATCACAAGGGCTTTAAGGGTTGTAATGTGGCTTGGGTAACAAAAAATTATTTTTCTCAAGATAAAAGAACAAAAACTTTCCTAATCAAATGAGAGTGATCATTTCTCACAATCTCAAGCACTCACAAATTCCAATCACCTTTTTCTCTTTTCCAAATTGTTACACCATTCCACGCAACTTATTCGCATAATATTATTCTATTTTTTTTATTTTTTTTCTTCAATTTTTTCCCTTTTCTTTTTCTTTTTCTTTTTCATTTTTTGTTCTTTCTTTTTCTCAACCTCTTAGCAACCAACCTCTTCTCCCCAACTTGAATACAACCACACATAGTGACATGAATGCTCCCAAACTTATTAGGCAAGGGTAAAAACTCAAATAAAAAGTCATGATTATAGTTCAAGAAAAAGTATTAGAATCCATACAAAAATGAACTTAACACCAATATGGATTCTAACAAAGACTCAAAGGGGTAAGCAAATTCTCACTCACTCACAAGGTAGATTGACTATTTGGTCAAGTGGGTATGCTCAAAATCGAACAAAATGCCTTGATCATTTTAGTGCTATCATACAAATTAACACAAATACAAGATTAAACATAATAAAATCGAGTTAAACAAGAATGTTGGTCTCCTGCATATAGTAAATAATGGAAAGCTCCTCACAAAAAGGTTTAGTTCTAAAGTGATTCAAAACTGAACAAGTATGGCAAAAGAATGAATAACATGAAAATTGTACAAATGAAAAGTCTCATAATCATGCTATGTTCTAGAAAGCGATAAACGACTACCTTGCAAAGTACTAACTTCAAACAATATCAAAACCATACATTCGCAAGTTGAAACGATCAAACTTGGAAAATCACAAAATGCATCCTCAAGCTAATCAAAAACAAACTTGAGAGCAAACACAAACATTATTCTAACAACCTAACAAAATTGAATTAAACTAAATAAACATAAAGCTATACAAACTAAAAAACCATTGGGTTGCCTCCCAACAAGCGCTTGTTTCATGTCGTTAGCTCGAAACCTTTAGTGTTATTTGCTAGTAACTTCCTCACATTCACGTCGATGCTTTGTTAAAGCGCCAACCTAAAGAAAGTGTCATAACCAAACACTTGAACAAATGTTACGAGAATAAAATATATATAACACTTAAACAAACATAATAGAAGACAAAAGCAAAACAAATATCTATACAAGCATATATACAATTATGTGCAAAGCTTAGAAATATAGAAACTATCGCAATGCGACTCAATATAAAAACCAATCCCCGACAACGACGCCATTTTGTTGAAGCGGTAAAGCAGCAAGCAAAAATATTATTTTCGAAAGAATTTCCTCCGGGATTTATCGTCTCCACAGGGATCAGTGTGAGGGAAAGAATGTTGTTCGACAATCTCTACGTCTCTAATCTTGGGTTTGAATGGTTTGGGATAAAAATTCAAAAGGAAAAACATAAAATAAGAAAATAAGTACATTCTTAAGAAATGAGAAAACTCACCAGGAGTTGTATTTTGTTCTACCCATCATGTACTAAAAAATATATGGATCAAATGCACGCAACTTAATTCGCTCGTCAAGATCATCACGTATCACTCACAACAGAGCTTATCTCTAACGCAAAGTCGAGAGATCAACCGCATCGTCTCATTGTTGATCTCTCACACAACTCGACAACACGGAGCATTAAGAATCGATACCCATGTGAATATTAGTCCTAAATCTATCTCTAGCATTTAGAATCTAATAGATGTTCATTTTAGATCGAGTTCGAACAGTATATGTCTATAGCAATCCAAACCCATTAAGTAAAAAATCAAGATAACCATCGATAAAGAGTTGTAAAAGAGATTTTATACAAAGATCCATAAATATACATACAATCAAGATAAACTTACATACAAAACCCCAACAAATGAAAAATACATAGAGAGGAAGGAAGAAGAACATAAATTTTACGGTTTGTCAACTCCGATTGAAGTGGATTCGACTCTGGATCGTCTAGATGCACCCTCCAATGTTGTTTCTAAGCTAAATCTACTCAAGAATGTGTTTGATGAAGTTGGGGTAAAAAGTTCCCAAACAACATCCCTTAAAAAATGCTGAAAAATCACTTAAATAGACAAAAATGGGTCCCAGTATTCGCCTGGCGAAGTCCTGTTCGCCTGGAGAACATATGCAACTTTTGCTACTACCAAAACAGTGTTTTTCACGCGTTTTAGAACTTTCTGTTTGCCTGGCGAACATGACAGCAAACCATCACTTGTTTCGACCATAACTTCTGAACCGTAACTCCGTTTTACGCGCGGTCGGAAGCGTTGGAAAGCTTATTCAATGCTATATAAGATAACGACAAAATATCATTGCTTATATACCTACAAAAAATGAGAAAAAATCAATTAAACTCAATGAAATTTACGCGACACTCAATATATACACTATAATTTAAACTATATAACATATGCACAAAAGTTGAGGTTTATTGGTTGAATCAAGCCAATAAGTGTCAATTATTTACACTCAAAATCAGTACATTTTAGTACTTATCACCAACTCCATATCCACCTCTCCTTTTGCCTTAAACTCTCACTCCAATGTCAATGGTAAGACTTCTAATCTTTGGATCCTTGATACTGGAGCCACCGACCATATTAGCTTTGATCTCTCTTTATTTCAGGACCATAAAAATATAGTTCCTATTCCTGTTAATCTGCCTAAGGGTTCTCAAGTTGTTGCTTCAATAGCTGGCACTGCTGTCATCTCTCCTCTCTTGACTTTACACCATGTCTTGTACATTCCAACTTTTCATGTTAATCTTGTATCTATTACTAAGCTTGTTGATAGCAACAATTGTTTTGTTTAATTCCATGCTAATGCTTGTCACATAATGCAGAACCATTCCAAGGCAATGATTGGTATAGCTAATGTGCAAAGGGGACTCTATACTCTTGAGACCACAAGCCACCACTCCTTTGTTCCTTCTGTTAATATTGCTTCTTGTAATACATGGCATTTAAGACTTGGTCATGTACCTCATTTAGGTTTACAAGAAATTTCAAAGTTGTTTCCCTTTATTACTTGTAATACTAAACTTGATCCATGTGAATCTTGTCACTTTGCTAAGCAAAGAAAGCTTCCCTTTCCCAATAGTACTTCTAATTCCTATGCTCCTTTTAATATTCTACATGCTGACATATAGGGGCCCTTCTCTACTATATCCACCTTGGGGCATAAGTATTTCTTGACCTTAGTTGATGATTTCACTAGGTATACTTGGGTCATTTTTCTCAAAACTAAAGCTAGTCTTATTCAGTTTTTAGCTTATATTGAAAATCAGTTTAAAACTTCCCTTAAGTGCCTTAGGTCTGACAATGGTACATAGTTCCTTGCTCTCAATGATTTTTTGTTATCTAAAGGAATCATCCATCAAAAATCATGGGTTGAAACACCCCAACAAAATGGGGTGGTTGAGAGAAAACACCAACATATATTAAATGTTGCTAGATCCCTCTACTTCCATTCTAATGTTCCTTTAACTCTATGGAATTTTTGTGTGCAACCTGCCATTCATCTTATCAACAGGCTTCCCACTCCTCTCTTAAAATCAAAATCACCTTATGAGCTCTTGTACAAACAACCTCCCTCCCTTATTCACTTAAAAGTATTTGGTTGTTTATGTTTTGCCTCTACTTTACAGGCACATAGGACAAAAATTGATCCTAGAGTTCACAAGGCTATTTTTATTGGCTTTAGAGATGGTACCAAAGGGTACATTGTTTATAATCTCCAAAGTCATGCTATCTCTGTTTCAAGGAATGTCATTTTTTATGAACATACATTCCCTCTTAAATTGCCTTCTGTACCATCTACTTCTCCCTCTCACAATTCTCCATTATCCATGGACTTTCTTGACATGCCCTCACCATCTACTTTTACTGAACACACCAGTAACACTGATTTGACTCCTCCTTCTTCTATAGACACATCATCTAACAGCAGCCCTACACATCTGTCACCCTTTGATATATCTCCTACATCTTTATCCTCTAGTCCATCTGCTGAGTCAATTACTCCTAGCTCATCTCCCAATGGTCCTTTTAATGACAATTCTGCTCCCATGTCTCCTAATTCCCATCAGGCCCCTACTGTTCTTGCTGACCCTTCCTCTCAGCCTACAGCTACCCCTGTCTTGCCTTTAAGACAGTCCACTAGATCTTCAAACCCACCAAGTTACCTAGCGGATTACCACTGTTATTCTGCTCATACTCCTAATTCTATTCATGCTCCCAAAGTTGTGTATCCTCTCTCTTCTGTCTTATCTTATAGTAATTGTTCTCCTGCATATAAAAATCTTTGCTATTCCATTTCTACAAACGTTGAACCTAAAACATATTCACAAGCCATTAAGCATGACTGTTAGAAAGATGCCATGAATGTTGAATTGCAGGACCTTGATAAGAATCACACTTGGACTGTAGTGGACTTGCCTCATGGAAAGGTTCCCATTGGATGTTGATGGGTGTACAAGATCAAATATAAGGCTGATGGCTCCATTGAAAGGTATAAAGCTCGACTTGTTGCAAAGGGTTATACTCAACTTGAAGGGGTTGATTACTTTAACACATTTTCTCCAGTTGCTAAGATCACCATAGTTCGTGTTATTCTATCCATTGCTGCCATTAAGGGTTGGTACTTGGAGCAATTGGATGTGAACAATGATTTTTTGCATGGTGACTTGAATGAGGAGGTATATATGTCTGTTCCACCTGGTCTTTCTGTTTCCAGTTCTAATCAGGTATGCAAGTTGCAAAAATCCTTATATGGTTTAAAGCAAGCAAGTCGACAATGGTATTCCAAACTGTCCAATTTTCTCCTTTCTTTGGGTTATTCTCAGTCCCAGGCGGACCATTCCTTGTACACAAAGGTGACCAAAGACAGTTTCACTGCATTGCTTGTTTATGTTGATGACATAGTTCTTGCAGGGAACTCTCATCAGGAAATTCAGCTTGTCAAGGGTGTTCTTGATCAGCAATTTAAAATCAAGGATCTTGGTCAGCTGCATTTCTTTTTAGGCTTTGAAATTGCCAGATCAAACAAAGAAATTTTTTTAAATCAGAGGAAATATGCTCTGGAGTTGTTGGAAGAAACATGCCTACTTGCTTGCAAACCTTCCTCAGTGCCTTTTGATCCCAACCTGAAACTATCTACTTCTACTGGTCAAGCTTTGCAGGATCCCGCGTCTTATCGCAAGTTAATTGGAAAATTGATTTATCTCACCAACACCTGACCAAATATCTCTTATGCTGTTCAACAACTAAGTCAATTTGTTTCGAATCCTCTACTTCCACACTATCAGGCTGCAATCAAAGTCCTAAGGTACCTCAAGCTGTTTCCTGCAAAAGGCATCCTATTTTCTTCCACCAGTGAGCTTAAACTCTATGGTTTTGCTGACTCAGACTGGGCACGATGTCCAGATACTCGGAAATCTACCACTGGATTTTGTGTTCTCCTTGGAACATCTCTTCTTTGTTGGAAGTCAAAGAAGCAAAACACAGTTTCCAGATCCTCTACTGAGGCTGAATACAGGGCTTTAGCATCCTTAACTTGTGAACTTAAATGGCTTCGATATCTGTTCAAAGATCTCACTATCAATATGTCTCAACCTGCGTCTGTTTATTGTGACAGTAAGTCGGCTATATACTTAGCTCATAATCCTGCCTTTCACGAACGCAGCAAGCATATAGAACTTGACTGTCATATCATCCGAGAGAAGATTCAATCTAAACTCCTTCACCTTTTGCCCATTTCCACCAGAGATCAGCTTGCAGACATGTTTACCAAGCCATTGCATTCTCCAGCCTTGACTTCTATTTTATCCAAGTTGGGTCTATGCAGTATCCATAGTCCAACTTGAGGGGGGATATTAGCTTATATACTAGTTTAGTGTACTTAGCATATATATTTCTTGTTCATCCAATGATTGTTATTTACTCTTGAGTTGTATATATATATCCTTACCTCATGTACACATTTCTTAATCAATGAAACAATCCTCTTCATCTTTTTTTTCTTCTCTACACAATCTTTACATTCTGGGATTTCATGAATTGGGATCAATGGTTTGTGAGAAGTTACATAAACATGTCAATTGCATAAAAATTGTCTGAAAGGTATTAGTGATATGATTATTGATCTTGTATGAGCTGATTTCTATGGGCTCTAGCTACCCTAGTGTGTTAATATATGTTATAAAAGAATGGGTGGTAGATTGGGGTGCAAAATTTGATATCAAAATGTCAATTTTTGTGAAAGTTGTTGTCACGCTCACTATGCCTAGCTTGGGGTTACTATGCACAACCCCAATCACTTTTATGAGGCTTATAGCGTGCTACTAGCCAAGCTTTTTGTTTCTGTGGCACATAGCCCCACTTTGGCGCATAGGTCACATGACAGATTCACATTTTTTCCATTTGCATTGTTTATGAAGTAACTTTAGCTCTATAACTCAAAACAAGATGCAGTCAGAGGCGTTGGAAAGCTATTCCAATTATCTATCTCAAAATGATTAAATATAATGATTTTGTAACATTTTGTAATATTTGACATGTCCACTTTTGATTGCATGTCAAATGTATACATGATGGTGACTTATGTGTTTTGATGAGCACCTGTGGATAATGTTTTATGCTTATTCCCTTGAGTGTAATTTCCATTCCATGATGCGAATGAGATGAATCTACTTGTGTATGACTAACATAATGCATTATGGTTTGATGGATATTGCAATATGATCACTTGTTTTCCTGTTACCCGTTCATTTCGGTTGAACGTTCGAATGTGACTGTTACATATGCTTGAATTGAATTAGACTTAAACCTCTAGGTGATAATTCAAATGGCGACTTGTTATGATATCGAGTGATGTGCTTGTAGGGGTCTGTAGTGGCATATACCCACTTGGTTTCACTCATAGACGTTATCGATTGGTGTGCTTGTGTAGCCCTGTAGGCATATTACACTTGGGTTACTTACCATATGTGTGCTTGTATAGCCATATAGGTGTAAATCACTTGGAGTGTCAGACTTTGTTTTCGATGTACACACCTGAGTTATTGATTAGTGTGCTTGTACATCCATGTAGACGTGTCCACTTGGCGTGTTAGACTTAATTTCTGATGAACACGTATGCGTATCGATTGGTGTTCTTGTGTAGCCATGTAGGCGGATTACACTTGGGTTACTCATCACATTTGTGTTTGTGTAGCCAGATAGGCGTAAATAAATTGGCATTCTGGACTTAGTTTCTGATGTACACACCTAATTCATTGAAAATGGTATGCTTGTGTAGTCTTTTGGCATTATGCACTTGGTAGGCTCCGAGTTCAGTTTCTGACGTCGACTCACTAATGGTGTGCTTGTATGGCCTATGTCACAAAACATGTATTACTCTTGGATTCCCCATACGTGGGTATGGGTTGCATACTTGGTTGTACTAACATCTTTGTATGATTTGATAATTTAAATTGGGTGGTCAAGGGACTTCCAATTGTGATGTTAAGTGATGTTGTGTATTCCTAACCTTGACAGTAAAGAAATCAAATATCAATGGTGGATCTGAATTTGATGCATGTACCCTGTAGAACCAGAAGACCCATAAGATAACAGAGTCACTAAGATTTAGTAATCTCACCCCAATCCTACTATTCTCTTTTCAGGTTGTTCGAGGCAGGACAAAGACAAATGTAAGATGACCTAATTTGCTTGGAGATGTTTCTTAGGATGGATCTTTATCATGTTTTGAGCTTCTCGCCTTTTTTTGTATCCCTAGATTATGTATTAGTACTTTTAGGATTGTATCTTTTGGCCATGACATATTCAAATTTTCTATGTTGTGCTAATACTATATTCTATTCTGCTGCTTATGTATGACATTTCATGTATCATATTATATGGCATATTCATATTATTCTAGACATATATGTAAGGGGTGTTACAAATTTTTTGAAATAAAATTGTCGAATATTCATTTTTGTAATTTTTTTATAATTATAAATATTGTAAAAAATAAATTTTCTTTTTTAATTTTTGATTGTGCCTGATCAAAAGAAATCAATGGTCTGCCACGCGTCGTCGACTGGTAACTTCCACCGGAGGTATGGAGAAGGAGGGGGTGTACCTACAAGGCACTCCGATGCTTAAGTAAGTAAATGATCAGAGTGGGAGAGAAAATACAAAAGTATGTGTAGGATGGAATCCCTGACCTTCTAGTGAAAAAGGGTATTTATAGAGAGACCCCAGCGCAGTGCCAACAGTTACTTGGATTGGGTCAGATTGTCAGGCCTAACTCAAGCAACTGCTAGGGCTTACATGGCGTAGTGAAGACCAGCACGTGGTCTTCTCCCTATATCAACTGCCCCACGATCTTCGGAAGGTGGGTTGACCAACTCTTTCGGAGGTGGCTAGTTGCCTGGTGACGTGTTCCCGCGTGGGGGAGCACGTGAAGAATGTAAGGAAAGCGTGTGGATCTGCCCGTCAAGGGGTTCATCTGCCCGACGTAGGTGGCTTGTGTCCGACATGGGAGGATTGAACCTTATTGGGCCTTCCCAACATAGTGTTGGATTGGGCCTGCCCGACTGATTGGCAGGTTCCGGCCCAATCCAAAACAATTTTTTTTAAAACGTTGATTTATAACAACAAAAACATGTTTAGATTAATATATTAGTATAAATAAATGTTATCCTAGAGATTGAACCTGAAGCAAAACACCTTACACACATTTAACTCAACTATTGAACACTAGTTGAACTACCTCATCAAGGGCCGACCTAATAAATTTCAAAGCCACATTCCATTTTAAAGATGAGTTTAATTTTAAAAATATAATTAAAATAATTAAAATAACGCATCAAAAATATAATTATATATTAATTAAAAAATAATTAAATAATATTATTTTGAGGTTTGATAAATCTCATTTTTATATTAATTAGATTTATATTATAACATTTTTTATGTATCAAAGTTTTATTATAGTTTTTTTTCATTCAATTAACCATAAACTTCTTCTATTTAAGGAATAACATTTATTTCCGTTTTTAATATAAAAGAAATTGTTTTCTAAAATGAGATATATTTTTAAACCACTGTCTTATTCTCTTTCTTTTTATTTATTTATTTTTTCATTTTTGATATTCAGAGCTTCCATTTATATTATAGTTTTAATAATTTTATATTTATAAGTTGATGTTTAAAGACAAACAACATTTTGGTTTTTATTCTAAAGAGATATGTTTTACATGATTGTGATGATTCGTGAAAATAATTAATAACAAACGATTGACAAATTATAATAATAACAATAATAATAATAATAATAATAATAATAATAATAATAATTATTATTATTATTATTATTATTATTATTATTATTATTATTATTATTATCAAAAATATATCGATAAATATTTTAAAAAGAATTGTCTAATATTATCTTTTGTAAAATTAATGCATTTCAATATAGTGAAAATTTATATAAATAATTTATTAAAATATTAATAAGAGAATGGTCGAATATTATTTTTTATTTGATCAAAAATGAAATAAAACAAGATAATCTTCGATAATAATAATAACATAAGGGTGGGATTAACTTACTATAAGAGTACATTTTTTTTAACTTATTTCAAATCATAGCCTTTGAATTGAATCTAAACTAATAGTCAATTAAGTAAAAGACTAATTTAACCATTAGATTAGATTTAATTCAAAAACTATGATTTAGAATAAGTTTAAAAAAATTACTCTTTGAGTAAGTTGATCCCCACTCATAATATGAGTGGGGATCAGCTTACTCTAAGAGTAAGTTTTTTTAACTTACTCCAAATCGCAACATTTGATTTGAATGTAATCTAATAGTTAATTAAGTAAAAGTCTAATTTCCATTAGGTTATGTTTAATTCAAAAACTATGATTTGGAGTAAGGTAAAAAAAAAAAAAAAACTTACTCTTAAAGTAAGTTGATCCTCACTCATAACATGGGTTATTATTATTATTCTTATTATGTCAATCATTTGTGGTTGAGTATTTTCTTGAAATTTTTTGAAAGAAAATGTTTGAATATTCATTTTTGTAAAAAGTTTTTTTTTTATAATTATTATACATATTGTAAACATTAGTTTTTCATTTTAAATTTTAAAAAAAAATGTTGATAT
The DNA here is from genome assembly GCA_963859935.3 of Lathyrus sativus. Classification (NCBI taxonomy): domain Eukaryota; kingdom Viridiplantae; phylum Streptophyta; class Magnoliopsida; order Fabales; family Fabaceae; genus Lathyrus; species Lathyrus sativus. The sequence continues at coordinate 25,142,920 of OZ012737.1, forward strand.
CATAAAACAAAAAAATGACATGTAAAATGAAATTAACCGAGTGGTAGTATCTATCTCACTCAAAATATATCATTTATTAAAAAAATAAGGAAACTAAAACTGTAATTTAATATTTCTTTTATGATTAAATTACTAAAAATAAGTTCAATATACAAATTAGTGACAAGATAAATATTTGAATGTAAACAAAGAATTAGTTAAATTTTGATTGTTGAATTCAAAATAAAAATAAGACTATTTTTTTTTAAAATTAAATTAAATGGTTGATTTATAAATATTAATAATTTAAGGAAAATGCTAACAAGTGTTCCCGAAGCACTGATTAAGAGATTAAAATGGTAAGTTGAATATTATTTAAGAGATTAAAAGACATTTTTTTCTAAATATATGTGTATTCAATGTACTGAAAACATAAATAATCAACTTTTTTTAAGAATATTGTGTGTATTCAATGAACTGAACATAACATACTTTCTTTATTTGAAATTTTTAACCAATGGCTCTGTGACACTGATTAGCATGACCCATAATTTATAATATACAAATTTGACTTTAATATAAACTACAATAAAATTGTCATTTCTTTTTTTTTTTAAACGAAAGTATGTAATACTATAAAAATATTAATTTGAAAAAAGTGAAACCAATTGATCACATGTTAAATTAACTTTATAATTAGGTTTAATGATAGTTTTAGCCCCCTAATTTTTTCTAATTTAAAAAATTGATTTCTCTATTTTAAATATAAACAGTTTTGGTCCTCTCTCACGCTGTTTTTATAGAAAGTCGATGAAAATTTTATTTTTTTTTAACTTATATATTGTAATTAACACCCTGTATAACATACATCTAGAAAATACATTATACGAAATATTAATTGGTACAGATACAACATCATCAAACAACTTCTTGCCTTTAACCTATAAATAAACACCTAGAAAACAATAATGATAGTGAGGTGAGATAATAATCTCAAATAGTTCCCATATGATATGGGTTCACTCGGCTTTAAAGGGATCTCTTATCGATTCTTAAGTCAAGTCTTTATCTTTTGTTACATGTGTGTCACTCACACAACATAACCAAGAGTTAAGCATATAAGGGATATTTGCATTGTATAGAAACATGCAAACTTCAGTTCGCCAACTCAAATAGATCATTATTCGGAAGCCACAAAACATTGTTGCTCAACCGGACCTACATATAGGGAAATGCTCGGTTCATGAATGTTCATATGATTTGAATTTCTTGTGGATTTGGATTCTCCACGGGAATCGAACCCATTTTAAGAATCATCACTTGTATGAGACTCGAATCCACTGTTAAGTGCAAATTTTGACTTAAATTGAACCATCTTTCTTAAAATTTTTCAACTCATTTCTCATATTTTAATAGATTTATTTCTTGTTCTTGTGTGATTCTTCAACATATTACAAATACCTTTGGATTTCTTGATGTGTGTGTTATTGTGAAGAATATAGGCATAAAACATTAATGATTAAGACGCAAATAATTGGACAAGGAAGCTAAAGAAATGAAGAAGAATCAACATGTTCGTTGTGCGAACAACAGTGAGCAGCCAGCGAATGTTCGCTGTGCAAAGTTGTAGCAAGGTCCCAGCAAAGAGAAAACCTTGAATGGCAGTAGGAAAAGGACCCAAAGTTCGTTGTGCGAAGCTGTAGCAAAGAAGTTCGTTGTGCAAAGAATGAGTTCGCACTGCAAACTTAGATATTTTCAATGGCGGTTTAACTATTCCTCAGGCACTTGAAGTGCCTAAAAAGGGTATTCGTTATGCAAAGAAGCTAGGCGAACAAGAAAATTTTTGTAATACTGATTAAGTACTTTTCTTGCTTTTTAGAACATAACATATAAATTTGAGATCAGAACTTTATCTCTCTTTATTCCAAACATATTCTAGAGAGAGAAACACAAACCCAAAGAGGGATAAGTACAAATCAAAGCAATTCAAAGTTTGATCTTCGAGTAAGTGCTTTGATCATTTGTTGGGTTTGAATGTAATCTATTAATACCTTATGTATTTCATCTAATCTATATTTTGTGAACTAGTTTTGATTCAATATTGATGTTGTCTTTGATTTCTTATTTGTGGGTCTTGACAAAACCTTTTCAAATCTTAGATCTTAGATATTCATCTATCAATGAGAAAACTTTTGACATAGTCTTCTAAGTTGATACTCACTATTATCTTTTATTTTTGTGTGTTGATTATTATCATGAGTAGCATGAAGTAGCGATCAATATTGTATTGTGAGGATGCGTGATAATAGAGATGAAGAACTATGTTCACATACTTTTTGGAAAATTAGTATAATGCATGTAAAAAAAGGTTAAGCGTATGTATGTATTCTGATCATGGTGTTTTATATGAATCAATCATGAATCTGATATGAATGTTATCTTTATTTACTTGTTTATCTTTGATTTGAACCGCTATAGAAATATACTCTTTAGATCTGGATGTAGGATGAATATCTGTTAGGTTCTAGACTCTAGACATAGATTTAGGCTTAACATTTGTGTGAATATCAGTTCTTAATGCTCTGTTTTGTTGAGTTATGTGTAGGGATGGCAAAAAAGCCCGTGCCCGCGGGTATAATCCGTCACGGATACAATGTGGATAGCTTAATGGATATCCATGGATAAAATAAATGGATATTTAAATATCCGTTATTTAATGGATGTGGATGCGTGTTTAATGATACCCGTACCTGCGGATATCCATATCCGTTAATAAATTATAAAAAATTATTATTTGACATATTTTTATTACAGTGATTAATTATAATAAATTATTATTTGACATATTCTTATTTCTTTTTAGGTTATACCAAATCAAAAGTTGAGGTTATTGAAATTAATTCAGTATTGGAAGATATGGATGCTGACATTATTAGTGAATGAAATTGTTAGCGTATCTTATAAGATTTGGTTACAAATATCACTGTTATTTTGGATATTTTATTTGAAATCTTTTAAGCTTTTAATTTAGGAGCTAGGAAACCAAAGTATGAATGTTAAGTAAGGAATGCATAATATGAAATTTTGTAATGATTGATGAAAACTATTTGCATTATTACTTTTTGTTTTATTTAAACAATTATTATATGGTATGATGAATTTTATTTTGTTAAAAATGAAACGTATGGATATTATGTTTGAATGTTATTATGTTTTAGTGAAAAAAGAATGAAAATAATATGATGAAGTTTAGTTGTTAAATTGAGAGCGAAAAAATATATTTTAAAAAAATAATTTTAGACAAAAAAAGTTATTCATGGATATTTGTAAATATCCGCGGATACCTTAAAACCCGTGGATTACCCGCTTAACTGATATCCGCATGGATATGGGGCAGATACGGATATCATATTTATCCAACGGGGCAGACACGGATATCATACTATCCGCCCCCATGGATATCCATTTACATCCCTAGTTATGTGAGACATTACCAATGAGACAATACGGTTGTTCTCTAGACTTTTCGTTAGACATAACCTCGGTTGTGGGTGATACGTGAGGGTATTAGATGAATGATTAATTTGTGTTTAACTGGTCAGAAGAATGCATGTGTTATCAATTGATGAGATCCAATCCCAACAAGGCTCTATTTACTTTTAAATCTTTACTTCATATTTTCCGCCTTTATATTTTCCGCTTTTATTTATGATATCTTGGATCTTTCATCCAACTTTTTCACAACAAGCTTAGAAATATAGAGACAGTTGAACGATATTCTTTCCTCACACAGATCGTTGTAGAGACGATATAAATCCCAGAGGGAATCCTTGCAAACCTAAATTTTTGCTTCTTGCTGCTTTAATGCAGTTCGAACACCCACTTAGAGTATCTTTCGCCATAGGCGTCCACATCTACTCCATGGATCCAATCTATAGTTGGGAATTAAATTCATTGTGAGGCACGAATCATTGGTGCCACATTCTCAATTCTACTTTAAGAATTTTCCCTTAACGGACAAACCTTCACCAATAGAAGATTGCTTGTGCTCCTTTCATTCGTTCAAATCCTTAGAGTATAAGGTAGATTGAACATCTTCAAAGGTTAATGACTCTCTTCCATACAAGAGAGTTTCTTTGAAGTGATACTTGAATAGACTTTGACTTCAACATGCACAACTTCTGTCGAACCATAAAACTATTCTTGTTGACACTAGAGTTCGATCCAAATATCACAACCACCATCAACAAATTAAAATTAACAAAGAGAAAACAAAAAATCTTTAATCACTATCAACCTCATAATAAAGACAAACACAAGACCTGCTATTAGTTAAATCAAAATATATAATTCTAAAGTGAATCATAAAAATAACATGAGTTCACCACAGCTCTACCTAAAAACTATTTTCATGATCAAAAATACTCTAAAAAAAAATATTAATAATCTTATTGGTAATATAAGGATATTAAAGTTATCATGTTTTTTGGTCTAGTAAACTAATGGTGGGAATTTTACCCCTTAAAAGTAAATAAGTTAGAAGTTGCGGATTTAAACACCGTATTTGCAGTCGAATAATTTTACACATCTACCAACCTAAATTGATATATATATATATATATATATATATATATATATATATATATATATATATATATATATATATATATATATATATATATATATATATATATATATATATATATATATATATATATATATATATATATATATATATATATATATATATATATATATATATATATATATATATATATATATATATATATATATATATATATATATATATATATATATATATATATATATATATATATATATATATATATATATATATATATATATATATATATATATATATATATATATATATATATATATATATATATATATATATATATATATATATATATATATATATATATATATATATATATATATATATATATATATATATATATATATATATATATATATATATATATATATATATATATATATATATATATATATATATATATATATATATATATATATATATATATATATATATATATATATATATATATATATATATATATATATATATATATATATATATATATATATATATATATATATATATATATATATATATATATATATATATATATATATATAACTAAAAGTATATATATGTATCATTATATTAAATTAACTTAAAGATTGATGACAAATTGACACATTGGTCTTATTTGATCTTATTCTTATAAAAAAATGTTTAGTATTTTTTTAATCTCGTATGTTAATTTGTTTCATTTTAGTTCTTTAACTTAAAAAAATATATTATATTGCTCCTTAACTATTTAAAATAGATTACATTGTATCCATTAGTGACGAATTCAAAAATTTATTTTAAAATTTTTCTTCTTTAATTAGACGAAAAAAATTAAGATACTAAATTTTGAAAAATAGATTATTCAATATAATATTTTAAAATTATAATTAGACAAAAAAGAATTAAACAAACTCCGAAACTCTGAAGTTAACATAAAAAAAAAAAAAGATAAAGGACAAAAAGGTATTAAATAAAATTAAAAAAAAACAACTAATCTTTTAGTAGGTGACCAAAATACCTATAAATATGTAGTATTAATTTTTGTTATTTCACATTGTCATAGCATTCTCAAATCTCGACAAAGAATATTTGGCTTAAAGAAAATCATGATGAAGAAAGGAATCATTCTCCTAATGTTGGTGGCTATGTTTACTTTCCTTAGCCAAACCTATGGTAAATCTAACTCAACATAATATTATTAAAGTTTGTTCGCAGTTACATTATTAATTAAGTCCTGTGAAATGATTTACCAGTTTTTATATTTTTATTGTCTCTAATGTGATAGGAAGGAACAATGACAATCATGCAGACTATTGTACAAGGGGAGTGATGTTGCAAGGACTATGTGGTGATGGGCGTGCATGTGCCAATGCAGTTAGAGAGAAATATGCAGAAGTTGAGATTAGAAGTTGTTCTTGTCATGATACTCCAATTAAGCTTGGCTTTTGCTCATGTGATATTATTTGCTAGTTAAGAGACTAAAACAAAATCTTTTTTCAGTCTCAATATTTTATTCTAATAGTTTAATAGTTGGAATTTCACTTTTAAAGATGTATAAAACATTATCTGAGTTCGAATCTACGTCTCCGTATTCGTCTCATGATATAATTAATGTCATTTATGTTTTTCTTACATGACTTTTTAAAAAGGTGGCAAATTATCATTTGTATAAATGAATGACTAAAAAATCTTTATAGATGAGACAAAGGTTTGGATGTAACTTATAAAATAGTTCAATTTTGAATTTTTAAATTTTTTAAAATATAAATTACTTTATTATATTATTTTTTATTAAAGAATTAGTTAAAGTTAAGATTTTAATACAAAGTCAAAATAAAAAATACAGGGAAATAATATATAAAATAATTAAATTTAGTATTTTTTTGCCATTTTTTAAATAAAAATAAGAATATTTATGATATTTTAATTTGATTTTAGTATAGAATTAAATGAAATTGTCATTGAATTTAGTGAATCTTTTTTAAAGTACTTTATAACAGTGATATCTAACTTATATTTAAATATTTAATACATTGTACTACATTTTTACTACCAATAAAATAGTGTTTCACTTCATCCAAATAACTCATTAATCAATTGAAATATTACAACATTGATTTACACAAGTACTTATCACAAATTAGATTTAAAAAATACAGGACAAATATTTTAAAATAAAAGTTATTTAAATAATATAAAAATATATTTATTACTATATATAAAGAATTATTTTTGTAAACAATTTTTTAAAAAATATCCTCAATTTAGGGAGGTTTGAAACCCGCATTTTAACTTTTTTCTTTCAATTTTATTTTAAGTAACATGACTTACTACCTCAACTTCTGTTAGATCAAACCGACGCTAAAGATTAAAATTATGGATGAAAAATTTTAGTATGATCATTATTTAAAAAAATTATAAGAAATAAAATCATATTTTTTTGTAAAATATAGGGATATATATATATATATATATATATATATATATATATATATATATATATATATATATATATATATATATATATATATATATATATATATATATATATATATATATATATATATATATATATATATATATATATATATATATATATATATATATATATGTATGTATATATAATTCTCATTACATTATTTACAGAATACTAAGTGAAAATGTTATTCTTCATCGTTATCATATCGGTGAAGAAAAAATGTTTGATATTCTGAAGAATATAAAATGTTGAATCTAATATATTCTCTATGACTTTTGCATTCATTTGTTTCTGATATGAAACAAAAATAAAATAGATAAGTGAAATAAATATTCACTTATATGATTATTTAATAACACAAACTTTGAACCCATAATAATTTTCTGCTTTAGCAATCCATCACATAAATCTTTGACAAAATAAATAAAATCTCACCAACAATATATTAAATAAACATATATTATTTAGCTCTTCCAATCTATCACATTGATACTTTTAATTTGTAAAATTTTATGGCGCTCTAATTAAACATAGAGGGTTTCACCATAACATTTGAGTTTTTTTGTGGATTGACGACTATTAAATATGATTAGGGATGTCAACGGGGCAGAGAATGTGTGGAGGATGCTTCCTCGCTCCCCGTCCTGCCCCCGAATATATTCCTCATCCCCGACCCCAATCTCTGTCACGGGGGAATATTTTTCCTCATCTCCATTCCTACAGATCCCCACAGAGAATCGAAGATCCACGGAGATCGAATCATAAAAAAAATTATATATTTTTTAATCAAAACTATGAACTACTGTTTAGTTTTTTTTTCTTTTTTTAAAACATATATTTTGCATTTTTTAATAACTAAAAATACATCTTAAATCAATAACATACAAATGCAAAAGCACTTGCAGTTACAAATACATAATCACTAATTTATTAATTGAATAAAAATCAGCTTGATAATTGAAGTACATTGAATTTGAAGAGTAATTACCATAAGTATAATGAAAAAAATAAGAGTAGTTGTTTTGATGATGATGAGAATAGAGGAGATGAGGAATGGAGGAGACAAATAAAATTGAGAAAAGAAGAAGAAAGGGTGTATATATTGGATGTATTAGGTACATTTTTCTAGGATAAGGTACTTCAATGATGAACAATACATTATACAATAAAACAAAAAAATATTTCACTCATGACTCTTCATTTCCTAATATATTAATTAATTTTTTATAAAATAAACATGTCAAATTATATAATTATATATTATATAATATATAAAGTTAAATATTATGGTCGGGCTCGGAGAATCCGTAGGGGCGGAGGGTACTTCGCTAATCCCCGCACCAAAGTGTCATCGGGGGAACTTTTACTTCCAACCCCATCCCCGCGGGGGACAAAATCCCCAACTTTGGAGCTTCAAACAGATGATTCTCACAGGGATCCCCGCTAATGGATGCAAATTGACATCCCTAAATATGATATATTCAGAATGCTTTTATAATGAGAATGTCACGAGGATCATTAATGAAAGTGTCTTGACCGTTGATACTCATTAAATGGATGAAAAAAAATTTGTTTAAGGATGGTGAAGAAACTAAATAAACACGCTTATATTTTACCTTAGTTATTACTCAAAATTAAGGTAAAATGTGTTTCATTTTAAATAAAAAACAATAAAATATGTTCCAATGTTGTGTAATAAATTGTATTTAGTAATAAATTTGTCAATGTTGTCAACCGAGTAAAGCAATAAATTTTTTAATATTTTCTTTACTTGACAATATAGAAATGTTATTACATAAATATATGTTCCAATGTTGTGTAATAAAAAACAATAAAATATGTTCCAATGTTATGTAATAAAAAACAATAAAATTGTGTTTAGTAATAAATTTCTCAATGTTGTCAATCGAGGAAAGCAATAAATTTTTCAATGTTTTCTTTGATTGATAACATAGAAAAGTTATTACATAAACACAACAACATCATCAACATCATTATGTGAGATGGATTGAAAGGGCAGAAAAAAAAATATTTTGTTCAAGATTGAAGAACATTGAAGATTTTTTCTGACTTGAAGTTCATCCCAAAGAATTATGTGTAAAACTTTGGAGCAGCTATGTATAAGTTAGATTTATGATAAAATCTGATTAACGAGTGTTTTTCAAGTAAAATATGATAATTTAATCCGTTATTAAGTATAACTGAAGGAATAAATCATTAATTTAAAAATTAAAAATAAAAGAAAAATAAAAACATCACTTTTAAAGAAATTAAAACATAAACTGCTGATGTTGGGATTGGAAGCGTGTCCTGGTATATTTTTCCCTTTGGTTTTATTTTGTATCTGAGGGAATATGTGGTATTTATTAAAAAAATAATATAAAACATGGCGCACCTTGAGTTTTTACATCGATTTTTGGTAGGGTGGAGTGAAAGTTTTGTCATGAAAGTTATTATTTGTAGTAATGTAAATAGTTATTGTGTAATCTAGTGACAAAATAAATCCCTCATGAAAAGTGAGTATATTTTCATTATCGAAACTAGTGAGGTATTTATAAATCCCTCACTAATTACTGACGAAAAACATGTGCAAAGATGAATTTCTTTTTGATAGGTAGTGACATAACGTTAATGTCAGTGGCAGATATTGAAACCCTTAACTTTAGTTAGAGGAGGTGTATTATTGGCATTTGAAATGTATATCTCGCTTGGAAGGAAAGAAGACCCCACATATAGTAGACCATCTTAAGAGTATTGTTGTCTAATGGCTAGCCTTTTATGGATGGCAATATTCCCAAATAGGTATAAAGTTGGTATAAAATCAGGAAGAATCATTTATCATCCTCCAAAAGCAATAAATGTCAAGAACCCAAGGTTAGAGGATCCTAAGGATGAAGACTTAGATGATTCAGTAATGTCAATCATGAAGAAACTTGAAACATGATTTAATTTTAGACGAGTGTATCAATCTCAATCTTTAGGTTTGTAAAATACCAACAAGACATGAATCAAGTACAAGGGTTTATTCTCAAAGCTGATGATCATTTGTCTTTATATTTTTCCTTTGTAATTTTCTTGTTTGTATTAAGTCCTTATTTACTTTTAAATTTGATGTTCTTTTGAATGATAAAATTAATGAAATGGTCATGCATCTTTATAAACTAGTCCTTTAATGCTGACTCTTTTTATATTCTTTTTTTCCTTTTTAGCCCAAAAAAAATCATTGTTTTTCATTTCACTTTTTTTTCAAGTTTTATTTTAACAAAGATTAGATGGAGGATGATGTAATTAAAATATAAATATTTATTAAGTATGCTTTTGAATAAACTTGACTGATGATCTAAGGCGTTGTTTCACTTTCAAACACTAAGGAGTTAAGGAAGTTTAATCCCTGGTGATCCCCTTTGAGCCTGGAAGTTCTGTTTCTTTCTTTATTAAACCTTTATTCTTGAGCCTGGGCAGGGTAATTTTGAATAAGTTTGGCTATGTATTTAAATTTCAAGAAATCATTCCATTTGTACACTTCAAACAACTTTTAGTAAAATGTTCAACAACATCTTCTTTCCCGCACAAATAACATCGTGTCAAAGAAGTCTTGAAAATCCAAAAAGTTTATAGTGGTTTTTTATTACTAAACTTTATCGTGACTATCACGATTCTTTGAAGGAAAATTAAACCAAAAAGACAAATTTCACAGAAAGATTATTCTAAACAAAAAGGCAAATAGAAAAGAGAAAAAGGAATGAGGTGTGAAAAATTGAACGAAAAACAAAAAAAAAATAAAAAAAGATATCAAAATCATTATAAAAAAACAAACAAACTAGGTGACCACCTTCTCAAAAATTAAATCTCTTTAGTTGCTAAACAATTATATCTTCCCTTTCTTAAAAGTTCATCTCCCACATTTATATAACCATCATTATTCTCTTCAAAATTTTAATGCATGTATTAAATTAATTGAATATATGGATGAATATAACATAAGGAGAAATGGAAGGTTAAAATTGAATTTTGAGCATTATAATCCTCTATTATAAAATTATGAAACAAGGCACATTACAACCGTTAAAAGACCTAAGTGAAGCACATTTTACTTAAAATCATATTATGGCAAAATTATGGTAGAACAAATTGACTCCAAAGATACTTGCAAATAATCTTCAATGTATATCATGCTCTCACATCATCACCTTTTTCCAATTGAATATCTAAACCAACATTGTGTTGTGACCATTGATTCATTCGCCATATATCACAAAATTATCCCAATACCAACTTTGGATTTCAAAGCTCGCATGAAAATTATAATAAAATTACCATCTTGAAGGAACAATTTTATTTGCGAATTAACATTTAGCATCAAGGAAGTTTTGACAATATACAATAAAATTTTAAACTTTATTATTCATAAGTATTCATATTGGGGAAAACCTCTTCAAGACTCAATAGACTGGAGAAAACTGCTTCAAGACTCGATGATGGGGCAAGTTTTCCACGTCAAGGTGATTAAGCAAGTCCCACGATGTAACAAAAGCCATTCAGTTATATGAGTTCAAAGCGAGCGCTAGGAGGTCAAGATAACACATTATCTCAATGAGGACATTCTTTCTAGATGAGTGATTTTATGCAAAATATTTTTTATGGGTTTTATTCATCCATTGCATGGCATATGTGTGATTCTTGAAGTATTCAAGTCATTTCATAAAAAAAGGAAATTCATATCATGATCATGCATTAATCATGTTTCTGTTGACTTTGCGTCAATCATATTCACATCTATCTTTCATCAACTATGTTTGTATCGTTCTTGCATCAACCAAGTTTGCTTTGCTATAACATAAAATTATACATCCCATCTTATTCATCTGATATATCTCCACAACGTGCATGAATCTGGCACCACTCTCATGTCAAAGATAAAAAGCCTTGTAATACAAGCTGAAAACAATTAAAACCACCAAATTCCAAATAGTTATTGGCATCTCTAATGAGGAATTTTGATTGGAACCTCCAAGAAAGCCCAATCTCCATAGACATTGTAGAACAATTTTTATCCCTCCAAAGTTTAATATCCATTGGCAATCCTAGAGCTCAATCTTCATTGGCACTTACTAGAGCCCAATCTTCATTTCACCTTCCAAAGCCCAATCTTCATGGGCACTCTTGAAGCCCAAACTTCACTACCACCCTTAAACCCAATCTCCATTAGTACCATCTTTTACCTCATAAAGCCAAAATTTATACCGAACCCGTAAACGTGAGTTACACTAAAATCTGACATCCCACATCCATTGACAATCATCATCAAACTTTCATTGTGGACTAAAAGCCTAACATCCATTGACAATAACTCAAAACAAATCAATGTCAAATGTTCAAGTAGTATAGTAAACTTGGGGCATGTAAAGTTCATTGTTGTCATCCAAATAACCTTGGTATGTTTGAGATCCCGATTGTCTGAGAATCAAGAAACAAATCATTTCATTCATTGATCAGCCGCCACACTTCATGCACACTCACATTCTTACCTATACCATATCTCCTTATTTAACGCACTACGCCAACAAACCATTAACATCATGCATCTACCATCATGCGTAGCACGAACAACATTCAATAATCACGCATATCACAAGCCATATCTAATATTCACTCACACACAAAGCCCAATCTTCATTCGCATTAAAAGCCCAATATTCATTGGTACCCTAGCCATTTACCTTTCAAAACCCAATATTCATTGGTACCCAAGTCATTTACATTTCAAAACCCAGTATTTATCGACATCTAAGTCATTAATTTTCAATTCCCAATATTCATTGACACCAAAGTCATTTACTTTTCAAAACCACAATCATTTACCTTTTAAAGCCTAATATAACCATTAACACCTCAGTCATTTACTTTTCAAAACACAATATTCATTGGAACCCCACTCATTTACAATTCAAAGCCTAATATTCATCGGCACCCTAGTTATTTATTTTTCAAAGGCAAATTTTCATTGGCACCCCTATCATTTATTTTTCAAAGTCCAATATTCATTAGCATCCTAGTTATTTGTTTTTCAAATCTCAATATTCATTGGCACCCCCAATTATTTACTTTTCAAAACCCAACATTCATTGCCCCCCATTCATTTATTTTTCAAAGCTCAATATTCACTACCACCCAAGTCATTTACTTCTCTGTCGGTCTAAGAACCAGCATACCGTGTGGCGACGATCATTTACTTTTATGTCGATCCAAGAACCAGCGTACCGCCTGGCGACGGTCATTTACTTTTTTTTTGTATCAATATACTCAATAGCATGTAATTTAAAGACGATCGTTTGGTTTTCTTATTATTTTTTTCTGCTCATCAAAAGACAAAATTTGAGTCCTTTGCATTTAATTATTTTTCATAAAGATTATATGAAGACGTCCGCCATTCTTATTCTCTAGTTAAATATAATTAAATTAGGACATCGGTAGTACTCCAATTTTATCCTAACAATTTAATTTTTTTCAAAAAAAAAAATGAATATAGTCTTCATTTTATTTGTCAAACATCGTCTTTTCAATTTTTTTCCGCAAAAGTAATCAAATTGAAAAATTTATTTCTTTAGGAGCCAAATATCATTTTTTTTAGTAATTAAAATAAAAAAACAGATACTTTAATTTTACATAAAATACTTAATTTAAAAATGAATAGAATAAACCGATTGTTGCATTATTGTTATGATTTCTTATTCATTGTTTATTTACTTACTTATTTTTAAATTAAAAGGGACAAAATTCTACTTTGAGTTTTGGCCATTTTCTCTTTCAAATTAGTTGTATTCTCTCCATTTTGGAGAAAGATACTTTCCACTGTTTTTTCAAACATTTTGCCACTACCTCTCCACTATACCACAAGGAAAAAAAAAACATTTGAGTGAAGGGAGACCACAAGAAAAGGAAAAAGCTGCATCAACACCATTCTTCAACACAACAACCTCACCACCACAAGCATCAACAACACAACAACACAACACCATTTTCATCAACAAGACAATAACACAACACCATTTTCCTCTACAACACAACACCATTTTTCATAATTTTTTCATTTTTATGCAACTCGTCATGTGCTAATCTTTTACACTTTGAACAAACTCAGACTGCATGAAAAGTGCTACTAGTATTTCACATTTTCATTATTAATATTCATCATATCGACCATCTTCATTAAATAAGGAGCGAAAATACTCCATCACACATTCACTATAAAAACACTAAATACTTCAAACTGCATCAATCCATTTTACAGAACTTGCATTGAGCTAAACCTGGAAGTCTAAATCATCAGAGGTAAAATATGCAATATCTATCACTATCCATATAGTGTTTGATTTCATGTTCATTGCACATTTGTTGGGTCTTCCACGAAGCTTAAAGGTCAAAAAATAAAGAGAAAGGAAGGGACATGGTGATGGCTGCCTTTTGAAAAGAAGAGAAAAACAACACCACTGTAACTCTTTACTCTTCAAATTACTTATTAGCAAAAAAATAATAATATTAAGTAGAGGTTTTAATTACATTTGAGTTGTTAGAATTCATTGATTTTAATTTTTTATGATAAACAATTTTTTTTTTTAATAAAATAAGATGAATCAAAATTTTAATATTTTCTAAATCTTTAATATTCTATACGCATGAATTGTAATAAGTTAGTAGTCTTTTTTTTTTCTTTTCTAATGTATAATCGGCTTTCTCTTTTAATAAAATAAGATTAATCAATCAAACATTCTTTTAATTCTTGAGATTTTAGAACAAATTTAGTGTTCTATATCCGGTAATTCTAATAAAAATAAAAGTTAAATATGTTTTTATCTCTATAAAATATTAAATTTTGTTTTTAATTTCTATAAAAATAAAAATAAAAAAGTTGTTTTTGATTCTTACAAAATGATTATGCACGTAGTTTTAGTCCTTACCATTAAACTAATGTGTATTTTTGAATCATTATTTTGCATATATGTTTAAAATGATATAAAAAGTTTATAAAAAAAGGAACTCAAAATATAATTTATAGGAAAAAATTTTCATTACTTTTATCATTATCTTTTGAAATTAAAAAAAAAAATCATATTTAATTCTTCTCATTTTAAAAAATTATATAATTTGGTAAAGAAACATTTTATAGTAATTTGAACACGTATGAAAAAAGTATTCAACAATTTAAAAGTTTAGAGGTAGTTAAATAGTTTTCAAAATTTTAGAAAATAGCACGGACTAAAAACTGCATGCATAAAATTTTTATAGGGACCAAAATATGTCCTTTTTTTATAGGGACTAAAAATCAATTGTGAGATATTTATAGGAATCAAAAATATATTTAACCCTAAAAATAATAATCAAATGAAGCGAAAATTTGTTAAATAGATATACATCTATCTTAATCGTCGAGTATTCAAAATGTAACTTGTAAAACTTGATCATTTTGAATCTTGTTGATTTCGTAAACAAAAAAGGATTAAAGAGGACAGACATCCTTTTTACCCTCGAGTGTTCAGACATAAGTTATATGACTTGTTTGTTCGATTGCTCAGTTTTCTCCCCGAATGCAATTTAGCCATTTTAAGTCTTGCTTTAACATCCTCATCATATGAAAATTGATTAAATAGATGTACATCGATTTTAATTGTCGAGAGTTCAAGGTACAAGTTGTGCAAATCAGTTGTTTTAAATCTCATAAACAAAATTTGGACAATAAAAAATATTAATCATATGTACATTCCTTTATCCTCGAGGGGCTTGTACACAAGTCATACGACTTGTTTGTTCTAACCCTATCATTCTTTCCTTAAAATAAATTAGTTGTCATAAGTCTTGTCTTTTTACAAATTAATAGTCATAAAGGTGTAAAGAATAAAAGTCTATTAATTAGTTGTACATCTATTTTAATCTTTGATTTTTTAAGAGAAAAGTTGTACAACTTGATCATTTGAATTTCATCTTTTGTTAAAAATGAAAATAGGATTAAAGAGGAATTGACTGGATGTATATCCTTTTATTTTCGAGTATGCAGACACAAGTCGTACGAAATGTTAGTTCGAACACTCGTCTTTCTCCTAAAAGCAATTACAACAAACGAACAACTTCTTTCCTCCATAGCACAATAAAATCGTTTTTACTTAAAATCAAGAAACACACAAGATTTTTCTTCCTAGAAATATTTAGGTTTGAGTTCTCCATCGTATAGAGAGACCGAGTACATTAGGAGCAAGAGTCAAATCTTGTAAAGAACTCTAATAACAAAATATTTTTTCTTTCTTGTAAATATGTCATAATAATTAGGAGAAAACAAGTACATTAGGGGTAACATATCTTTTGGAAAATTAATTAGAGGTAAGTGTTATGTAAAATGGATGTTGCAAGTGGCTAATACCTTCCCTACTCATAACCGAGTCCCGAACCTAAATTTGGTTGCATATTTTTGTTTTTTAAAGGTTTTATCAACATTTTCCCTTTTTAAAAATAAACTTTGGTGGCGACTTCATGGCTTTTGAGTGTTTTCTCGCCCAAGTGTTTTTTCGCACTGCAACAATGTTCTTTGAAAATGTGCTATATTTAACTAATGGTTTTATCACGTGTCACATCCTTACAAGGCATCAGATACCGCATTAGCACCACCTAGACCTGCTCATAGGATATATTCAAAGAGGATAAAGTTACAGATGACCACAAGCGGACCTATTTACCGTCTGTTAGCGTTTTAAACAAGCTGTGAGAGATGATGCCGTTGAGAAATGAGGCATAGTAGAAGGAAAACATGATATGACCGCCCTACAGACTATCTTACTCGAGGCACAAAATTCTTTAGGGTACAAGCAGCAACAAAGAAGAGATAGGGGTATAGAAATACCAAGTAGTGTATACTTATTTGTGTTTTGATAACATTTATATCGTTATAACATTTAGATTATGTATCGTGGTAACATTTCGATTTGTATTCTGATTTGAACTTATATCGAACATTCTTGAATTGCATTTGTATAATTAGAATGGTGTTAATATATCCTTAATATAATCATCATTGGATAATCTTCATTAATATAATCACCGTTGAATAAAAAAATATTAATAATCAACACTTGTTGCCTAGGCAAAATTTATCAAATCTGTTTATGGGTTATTCTGAAAAAGCATCTATAGAATCATATTCTGAAAAATATAGAATTGATGGCTTACTTATGAAACATTATGAATATTTTATATATGTTTTAAGATACATCTCCAATAAATAGAAGGGTAAATTTGAAATTCTAATTTATTCACCGTTACTCTATAAGATGAGTAAAGTTATACCCCTTTTAAAAAGAAAATTTTACTCGATACTTCATTATTTATTCTCCTACCCGTGCATTATATTTTTTTTTACCAAAATTTATAATTTAATTATTTGATCTAAAATTTAATAAATAAATCTATCGTTAAAAGCTACTTTATTAATATTCTCAGCAAACATGGCAAATATTATATACTTTTCGTAAAAGAATATTAGGAATGCTAATTTATATTTGTACGAGGTTTGAATGTCAATATCTATATACAACAGGATTTTTAGCTGCCAGTTTTTTTTTTCTTTCAAAATATTATAATGATTATCGTCTATAAGCTATGTTTAATCTGTTGGTGCAAAGGTGAATAATATGATGAAATAGAGAAATATTCTATTAAAGAGAATGACGGCTACAAAACATGATTTAAAGGTTACAATGATTGTCACCTTATTTATAAGTTAAAACTAGGGTTACTAAAATAAGATAAAATACTAAAATACCCTCTAACAAACTTAGGGGCTAAGAAAATAGTACAACTAAATAAATATGAATTACTTCTAATATTCTAATACCATCCCTTAATTCATATTCCATCAAAACTTGTAACACCAATTCCATCCCTTAGTCTGAGGAATTGATCAGTCTTGATAGCTTTCGTCAGAACATCTGCCAACTGCTTCTGAGTGCTGCAGTGTACAACTTCTAACACTCCATTATGAACTTGATGTCTCAGAAAATGATACTTGGTCTCAATATGCTTGCTTCTCCCATGCAGCACTGGGTTTCTGGCAAGATTGATTGCATACTTGTTGTCAATCATCAACTTCAGAGGTTTGCTTACTTTAATCTTCAGATCCTGCAACAGATTCAGAATCCACACAGCTTGGCACGCAGTAACAGCACCTGCAATGTATTCAGCTTCACAGGTTGACAACGCCACAAGAGGTTGCTTCTTGGAACACCAAAAAATGGGACTTCCCAGAAGTTTGAACAAGTACCCAGATGTACTTCTTCTGTCAACTCTGTCTCCACACCAATCAGAATCTGAATAACTCAGAAGTTCTGACTCATCCTTTCTTCCAGAAGGAAACAACACTCCATATTTCAGAGTTCCCTTGATAGACCTCAGAATCCTGACAGCAGCTTGGTAATGGGACCACTTAGGTTTACTCATGAACCTACTAACCATCCCAACTGAATAACAAATATCAGGTCTGATATTGCACAAATACCTCAGAGAACCAACCAACTGTTTGAAAGTTGTAGCGTCCACATCCTTTCCTTCAGAGTCTGAATCCAGTTTCTGATTTGTATCAGAAGGTGTGACAGCAATCTTACAATCCTGCAGTTCAAATCTCTTCAGAAGTTCTAATTCATACTTGAGCTGATGCAAAATAATACCTTTCTCAGAATATCTGAACTCCATCCCTAGAAAGTATGTCATTTTGCCTAAGTCCGTCATTTCAAATTCATTCATAAGAACCTTCTTGAACTTGGCTATCTCCTGTTCAGAACTTCCAGTCAGCAGTATATCATCAACATATAAACATACCAGAGTTATATTTCCTTCAGAAGTATGTTGAACATAGACACCGTACTCCATCTCACATTTCTGAAAGCCTTGCTTCTTGAAAAATGAATCAATCTTCAGATTCCAAGCTCTAGACGCTTGTTTCAATCCATATAGAGCTTTGTATAATCTGTACACCATCCCTTCCTAATTCTTTTTCACAAATCCAGGAGGTTGTGACACGTAAACTTCTTCTTCTAATGGACCGTTCAGAAATGCAGATTTTACATCTAAATGCATTAGAGGCCAATTCCCGTTAGCAGCTATTGCAATCACCATTCTGATTGTTTCATGTCTTGCTACAGGTGCAAACAATTCAGAGTAATCCAGCCCAGGTTTCTGTAGAAATCCTCTGGCTACCAACCTTGCTTTATGTTTGCCAATTGAACCATCTGGCTTTAACTTCTGCTTGAAAACCCATCTGACGCTGATGGCTTTCTTGTCTTTTGGAAGTTTTGTCAGCTTCCAAGTCTTGTTTCTCTCTATAGCATCAAGTTCTTCTTTCATGGCCTTCAGCCAGAGCTTCTGCTTAAGAGCTTCTTCTGTATTTATGGATTCAGAGTCTACTAACATGGCACACTAAATAACTTCTCCTTCAGAGTCTACTTCAGTGTCTTGCAACATGTCAAATTCTGCAAATCTTCTAGGGACGCTTCTGATTCTTTGTGGTCTCTGAACTTGTTCAAAGTCTTGAGCTTCAGATGGTTGACTTCCTCCAGAGCTTTGACCATCTTCAAGATCTGGCATATTTTCAGAGTCTTGGTCATCTTCAGAGTCTGAATTGCCACCAGAATCTGGATTACCATCAGAGTCTGGATCATCAGAGTCACCTTCATCTTCTGAGTCTTCTCCAGAGTCAGAATCACTATCAGAGTCAGAATCAACGTCAGAGTTTACTCCAACTTCAGAAGTTCTTAACTCTGACCTTTCTTCAGAAGTTCTAACATCAAAATCAGATTGAGACTTATCCCAATCCCAAACTTCTGACTCCTTCACAATCACATCTCTGCTGAATTCAACTTTATTGGTTTCTGGACAATAAAGTTTGTACGCACCTGTACTGTGGTACCCTATCAGAATCATCACTTTGCTTCTATCATCCAACTTCTGTCTTCTGGCTTCTGGAACATGTTTATAGCAAACAGAACCAAACACCTTCAGATGACTAACACTTTGCTTATCTCCAGTCCACTTCTGTATTGGAACTATTTCCTTCAACTTCTTCGTAGGACATCTGTTGAGTACATACGTTGCAGTCGCAACAGCTTCTCCCAGAGCTTATGAGGGAGCTTCTTCTCCTTTAACATGTTTCTCACCATATCAAGCAAAGTGTGGTTTCTTCTTTCAGCAAGACCATTGTGTTGAGGGGTATAAGGAGCAGTAACCTCATGCTCAATTCCATTCTCCTCACAGAACTTCTGGAACTCTTTGGAGTTATATTCACCTCCACCGTCAGTTCTAAGAATCTTCAACTTCTGACCACTCTGATTCTCAGCCTTCATTCTGAACTTCTTGAATTCATCAAACACCTCGTGTTTGAACTTAATATGGAATACCCATGTCATTCTTGTGAACTCATCAACAAATAACACAAAGTATTTATTCCCTCCAATTGATGCTACTGGAAATGGACCACACACATCAGAATGTACAACTCCCAAGGCATGTTTTGCTCTTGGAGCAACTTCTGACGCAAATGGCAAACGTGGTTGTTTTCCTTCCATGCAAACTTTGCATGACTTTTCAGGCTTCTTAATTGCAGGAATTCCATGTACTAGCTTCTTTGAATTCAGATGTTTTAAGCTTCTGAAATTCAAATGACCAAATCTTCTGTGCCACAGCTCACTCTCCTTCTCAGCACATGTTGCACTAAGACATTTTGAGTCTGCAGTTCTGACATTCACCTTGAATGTTCTATTCCTTCCCTGTTCTGACTCCATAATCAGCTTCTGATTGCAGTCATACAGCTTCAGAAGATTGTCCTTCATGGTAACTGAAAAACCTTTCTCAATTAATTGTCCCACACTCATCAGATTGCTTCTGATGCCAGGTACATACCACACATTCTGAATCAATGCTGTTTTCCCATTGTTCAGAGTCACTCTGACATTTCTCATACCTTCTGCATTAAGATATTTGTCATCAGCGTATCTGATCTTTGTCCTCTTTTCAGAGTCAAAGTCAACCAGCCATTTCTTGTTTCCAGTAAGATGATCCACGTGCACACATTTCTTTTATTTCACTAAATTGAGGAGGTTTATTTATAATTTAGAACATAAAAGAATGTAGTTTTTCATATTAATAAGGAAGCACCCTAATATATAGTAATGTCATTCTGTTCAAGTGTGAACAACTTGAAAAGGTTCCTTCACAATACAATAATTTGTTGTTTTATATTAGAAACTTATCCATAAATAATCATTTGTAATGGATGCAAGATGTGCAAAGATCAGTGGAGTTAACGTGAAACATCCCTAACATTCTTTTATTAAAAGTATACTAGTTTGTACACTCGTGCAACATACAGATTTATAACAGTAATGATTTAGATGAGTAATCAGTAATCAATAATAATAATAAATCAATTATATTAGAAACATAATAATAATAATAATAATAATAATAATAATAATAATAATAATAATAATAATAATAATAATAATAATAATAATAATAATAATAAAATAATATTAATAATTTAAAAAATTATTATTAAAAAATATTTTTTGATGTATAATTTTTTTTATCAAATTAAAAATTGAAATAAGTATTAAATTCTACAAAAGAAAAATAATATTATGATATATCTAAGAATTTAATAATATTGTGATCATAAAATTTGGCAATACAACCTATATCCAAAATAGATTAAACTTAACATTGAATATATCATATGCTAGTGGGAAATATGACTGATATGTCAAAGCTAGTAAATAGTAAAATAAAGGCAAAATACTCTTTAAAGAGTTAAGAGACCAATATGAACCTTTTTAAAATTAAGAGATCAAAATGAATTCTGAAGTATAGTTAAGGGGACAAAAAGAGTATTTTACCTAAAATAAATATATAAATTGATTAGAAATAAATTTGATTAGTGGAAAGATAATTTTATGATAAAAATAAAATAAAGTAATGAAATTAATGCGGGCTATAAAAAATTTAACCGTTTTATAAATTATATTTATTAATTTATTTTTGTATTAAGTAATTTTAAGATTTGCATTATGTCTTATGTATTTACTTTTTTTTTTTAATTTAATATTACTATGTGTCCTATTAATGTGGGGTTAGAGGGATGTTATGAGTGGAGAGAAGTTAATTGTTTGTATGATATATATAAAGAGTGTAAAGTGGAGAGAAATTTGAGAAATAAACATGTTAAATATTTTAATTTAATTACTATTTAATTAATAATAATAATATTTTATCATTAATAATAAAATATTAATTAATAGAATGAATATAAAAATTATATTGGGTAATTACTATGTTAACATGTTATTAGTAGGTAGCTGCGTTTATAAAAAAGTTTTAGAACGTGTTTTATTGCATTTTTTAATTAATAATCATTTAAAATATAATAATTTTATATTTATATTTATATTTATATTTATATTTATATTTAATTAATTAATTAAAGAAAAAAATTTAAGCAGGAAATCTTTGATGAAGATATTATAAAATTATATAATAATATAGATAGATAATACTTGCTATATTTGATGAGAATATTAATCAAGTAGTTTAAAGATAGATTTATTTATTAAATTCTAGATCAAATAATTAAATCAGAAAAATTTACACCTATATATACGAGGATATTTAGGTCAAAAAAATATAATGTAGGAGTAGAGAAATAAATAATGGGGTATGGAGTAAAAGTTTTCTTTTAAAAAGGTAAGTCCAGTATGTTAATATTGTTTTCAATCATGTTGTGAATAGAATGTCTTGAAACACAATATAAACAATTTTTTTTTTATATTTGAGAAACACACAAGGGTTAAGTTTAACAACGAAAACAAGCAAGAAGAAACAACAAGGATTGATTATAAACTGCTATTCTTTCCTTTCTCTATCAAACAAGACTACAAGTATACAAGAATAACAAAATAACCTCTCTCTCTCTCTCTCTCTCTCTCTCTCTCTCTCTCTCTCTCTCTCTCTCTCTCTCTCTCTCTCTTGAATTAGGATTTTATCTTCCTATTTATGAAGGTAGAAAAAACACTTAGAAGGGGGAGTTGAATAAGGGTTTCAAAAACAATTATGACAATAGAAAATAACAAGTTATTTTATCCTGGTTCGTTTGAACTCAAACTACTGCAGTCCATCCGGCCAAGGTGATTTTGCCTTTCACAAATAAGGACTTAGTCCACTAATAAAAAATGACTATAGTGATTCCACTAAGACAAACTGTCTTAATCTTCTCAAGAATTCTGACCACAACCTGGTCTCTCAAGGAACTTTTACAAGAATGAAATACAAAGTGTTTAAGTGCTTCTAAAAAGCTATAATCACAACAGTGATTTTTACATAAAATGAAGAACAAATAAAACAAGTATGTTTGTTGTTGGAAGTCGTTTGAATAATGTTCTTAGATTGTTTGTATTTTGTCAACATTGAAATGATGTTGAAGACTTGTTTAAATAGACTTCACATCCATTTCTCAAACAACGAGCAGTTGTTGCCTTTTGTCTTCTTTGACTTTTCCTTCAAAAAAAGGAATGTTCAGAGACATCCTTTTTGTCTGAATTCCTGTGCCAGACACGAATGAGGAATATTGCCGTTGGTAGACATTGGGATTGACAACGAATCTTTCTTTGAACAATATCTTTTCAAATGAACAGATAAGAAAGTAATACTAGCATCAGATCCCCTGATGTTGTTCCTTGTTCTTCTTTATCAGAGTCACTCTATCCAGAGTTATGTAGCAATGTGCTTAGCGTAAATGTTTGATCAGAGTTGACTTGATTCTCAAAGCCTTTGTACTTGCAGCGTTAAGTTCTCACAGAGTCTTTTGAATATACTGAATCTTTATACTCTGCGCTCAGAGTCTTCTGTAGGTAATGCATGTGGTACCAATCATCACAGCTCGATGGGCACTGGGACATCAATCCTCCATAGATCCCCATCAATAGGATCGATTCTACTAGAGAACCAGAGCACATGATAATACTTTACATCCGCACAGTGGGGTTGAAGCCAAAGTAATCGAGGTCCTGAACTTAAGTCCGAAAGCACATGAATGCCTGATGCACACGTCATAAATCATCCTCATATTAACATCATAGGTGCATCATCATTCATCATATTCATCATCATCAAACGTCATAGCTCATCCTCATAATCATCATCATACGACATGTCATCATAACTCATCATAATAATCATCTTCATACATCATGTCATCATAACTCATCATAATAATCATCATCATACATAATGCATCATAATTCATCATAATAATCATCATCATACATCATAAGAATCATCATATAATCATATCCAAATCACATAGCACTCACGATCATACTCATATTAATTCATCATATTATCACATATTATCACATATTAATTCATAATTATACTCGCGGTAATCCTCATACTATCGCCTATTACTCACATAAAATCCACAGTCCCACCCATGCTAATTGTCGCTACTGCGAAAAACGGCGCCGACAATGACATAAGAGTCGCCACCGTGTGTTATTTATCCCAAAGGAGGGAAAGGAAACGCTCAGAGAAAACCTAACACAAAGAGGGAAAGGAAACGCTCAGAGAAAACCTAACACAAAGAGGGAAAGGAATGGTCGTCGCAACCAAATCCTGGATTCGGGAGTCAGTTACGTAAGGGGAAGGTATTAGCACCCCTCACGCCCGTCGTACTCGACAGGATCCACGCTTGTTGTCTATCTAAAAAGGGTGTGTTGAAACTATCTACGCTAAAGGTCAAGGGACAAAAAGAAAAGAAAAGTGACTCGGCAGAACACAGCAGTTCTATGCCTACGTATTCCCGTCTGAAACGAGAAATCAGAGTCAACGTAGTTCGCCTAACTACGGGTGAAAGGGGGGAAAGTTGCTCACCGAGATATCGCATCTCATGCCTACGTACTTTCATACAGCATGAAAGATCAGAGCAAACGTAGTTCGGGCTACGGAAGACACAAGCTTGTCTAACAGTTTTTTATCTCCTTATGAAGGGGTTTTTCTGATTAAGGGTCCGAGAGGACAAAATGAGTTTGATTGTTTGTTTTCAGTCTTTTACGGAAGAATTGTTTTTTAGGATGTTTGCAATCACCGTCGCACTAGAGACTATGGCCTAGGAGTGAATGCGTCGCATGTCACCTAAAGGGTACCACACTAAACATCCAGATTACTAAAGAGATACCCTCCAGCAACCCTTTCCTAGATAGCTTAAGGTTCGTAACGTACGACGTCAATTAACCTTTATTACTGTATTTTTGAGTTGTTTTGAGGTGAGAAGAGAAAGACGCTCTAAAACCTATGGTTAAAGGTTAGAAGGGGGAAACTACCTAATGTTGTCATGCATGGTTAGAATCCTAAAGTCTGTTATGACTTCTCTTGCACAGAGAAAGCCAGAGTTCCTAGGGGAATACAGCAAAAGAAAGCAACAGTAAACAGTAAACAATAAAATGCATGCTATGCAACATTACAAGCGAGGCAAGGGAGACCTGCTCTACCTCAACCCTAATAAAACAACAGGCAAGGTGGACTAACTCCACCTCAAGCCTTAAGGGCAAGCTACACAAGCAAAAACAGACAATACATAGAAAACAAAAAGAAACAGAGAAGGCAGCCCAAACAGCAGCATCAAACTTCTACAGCAAACAGCAACAGCAAGCTCTAAATAGCAAAACTCTTGACAGCAAAAAGTCTTCATCTTCAAGCTAGATTCAATGGAAGACAACTTCAAGCTCTTCAATCTTCATCTTCAAGCTCTAGCAAACTACCCTAAGAGGAGAAATCATCATTGAGATCAAGTTACTATGTTGTGAAAACTGATGAAGACCAAAGGAATCCATCAGAAACCAAACACTGGAAGGAAAGTGTATCCTCAAAAGTTCTACTCATTAAGGCATGCCATTCATCCCTCCAAAGGAGATATGGGGCTTCCCTAAGAGGACTTTGCATCATAGGATAGGATAGAAGCAAACAATGCATTCTATTTTTAATGAAAGAAAAAAGAACTAGTTCTAATGGCTCTTCCTAAAACCCTAATCCTATAAGCTTCTAAAAAGCTCCTAAAAGAGAAAGAAAGCTCCAATCCAAGCTCCACAAGCCAATCCACAGCAGCTACAAGAATTCCAGAACATCATCCAAGAAGAAATCCAAGCTTCTCATGCACCAAAGTCATCCAAAGCAAGCAAACAAAGCAAGGCACCAAAGTTGAACACCAAAGGAAACACCTAATTGAAAATTCTATCTAAAATAGGAAACTAAGTTATGAAAATCTAAGAATTTTCCTAAGGGAACATGCATGTTTTAAAATTCTGAGGTTCAAATATCAGAGCCTAAATCAACTTCTAGGTCTACTAAATAAATCCTAAGTTGAAATGTGTCAAGGTAAACCACAAAAGGGGAAGGCTCTAAACATCTCACCTAAAACAGAACCTACAATTATCTAAAAAATCTAATAAAATTCCTAAGGGAGCATGCATATCTATCCTACAACATACTCAAAAATCAAAGCCAGAAACCAAACCAAGTGATCAAACTAAAATCAACAAGACAGAGAGGTAATTATGCAAAATTAAAGAAATAACAAGAAATAGAAAAATGTAAATAAAATTGAAAAATGCATGAAAATGCAATATATTGATTCCAGAAAATCACAAATTGAAAGAAGAGCATGGATATATTTTAAAAATATTTTTCTGATCAAAGATGAATTTTCTATGATTTTTGGAATCAATATGCATTTAAAAATAAAACAAATCAAATAAAAGAAAATAAAACTGAAAAAAATATGAGGGTTGTGTAACCCGGTGAACTGACTTTAAACAATGTTGCGGATAGCAAGAGTCGCCACCGACTTTTATTTTATCCATGAGGAAAGGTTATAAAAGAACAGGAAAGACCTTAGAGAATATTTTGGGTCCGGGGGGTAGGTTATGAAAAGGGAAGGTATTAACATCCTTTTCATCCATGGTTATCCATGGGCTCTTAGGTACTTAAGCTCACTTTTGAATTGTTTTGAAAGTGTAGTGTGTGAATAGAAAATTTTCAGAATAGTTAATAAATAATCCATGTAAGGATGTGTTAAGAACTTGTTTGAAAACTTGTTGAAAATTTGTTTAAGTGTGAAACAGTTTTGAAGTGAGCAAGCACCTAGGAGTAACCTACCCTAATGTTTAAAGGTCTTTCTTATTCTTTATTCTTTCCTTTAGTAAGACTATCCCTACTATAATGGAGTAGGTAGTCCTTACTTTGGATGTTAAGGGACATATGAGGGACAATTGGATTTTTGAAGGCCATGGTGGGGTGTAATAAGCAAACTGGAGGGACTATCATCATTTTTCGAAAGGGACTCGATTCGTAAAGGCAACCATAAGGGACTTTGATGATTTTTTTTTTTGAGGGACTTGCTTTATACACCCCACTTAACCATTATTCGTAGGCAACTTGAGGGATATCCTTAGGAGGTGAGACGGCGATTAAAATCGACTTACGTGTGTGACGTGTTTATTTTAATTATCTTTATTTAAAAGTGATCTAAATTTATTTTAATATTACATACATGTTGTTACACTCCCTAATTACTAACCATAATAATAATTAAATAATTAAACAACTTTACATCCAAGAAACAATTACAAAATAATAAGCAAAATAATTAAATAGCAAAGATAAATAAAATATAAATAAGCAATAATAAATAATAAAGGGGGTTAATTCTAAGTTTACTCGGCAAGACATCGCATCTTGTGCCTACGTATCCTTACGGGAGTGGAATCAGAGTAATCGTAGTTCCCCTCAATAGGGAGGTTAGAAACTTCTTGACTGTGGTCAAGGTCTCAAGGGGAATAAACGCATCTTAAGGACACGCTTACGTGGAGTGTAGAAACTCCAAATCTCTACGTTGAAATGTTAAGTTGTAATTAGGGTTAAATTAGGGATTCCACGGCGGGAAACCCTAAAATGAGCGCGGCGGCTCTTTGACCTAATGCTAAGGGTAAAATTGTAATTTTGCCTGCGGCGAGGCATTTGTGAAAATTAGGGTTTGTAGTTTGTAGTTTTGAGGATTTGAAATTGAATGTGTGAAGTTTTACAGACTATTGGCGCGGCGGCCAAACAGTTAGACCTAACCTTCGGATGTGTGCAATGTGACAGAAATAATAGTAAACGCGTGAGATAATTGAATCATGCAAACAGAGAGATAATGTCACAATTTAAACCATGCAAGCAGAAATTTAAAGGCAGAATTTAAAGAGCGATTGTTAAGTTCGCGAGGTTACATGAGAGGAGCAGATACAATATGATAATGAAATTTGAATTGAACAATAATAAAATAAAATAAATAACGGTTCTAGTTATTATTTAAAAAAAAGATTTTAGTTATTATTTTAAATTTATCTAAAAAAAAGTTTTTCTTAAAAATAATAGGTTTTCATATTAATTTGGAAAAGATGTTGATGTTATTTATTTTAAAAAACAGATTTTTATATTATAACAAATTTTAATAAATTAATGATAACAATAATAATAATAATGGTAATAATAATGATAATAATGATAATAATAATAAATAATGATAATAATAATAATAATAATAATAATAATAATAATAATAATAATAATAATAATAATAATAATAATAATAATAATAATAATAATAATAATAATAATAATAATAAAGCAATAATGAATTTTAAATGTGCCAAATAACCCAACAATGTTGCTAACGCAGAAATGCACTCATCGCAACCAGATCTAAATCGGACGAAACAAAATTTATCGCAAAGAAAAAGAAATTAAGCAAAAAATAGTATTATTGCTCACACAAAAATGCGATCATCGCAACCAGATCGAACTAACACAAATGTCACGCGTCATGCACACAAATGTGCAAACATCGTATCGACATAATTCGATCAAAAATCTTATATATATAAACTCTAACAATTTAAAAATTATATATATATATATATAAACGTAACAGTAATAGATAAAGAAAAAGAAATAACGGTAATAGATGAAGAAAAAGAAATAACGGTAAAAGATGAAGAAAAAGAAACAACAGTAATAGATGAAGGAAAAGAAATAACGGTAAACGATGAAGAAAAAGAAACAATAGTAATGGATGAAGAAGAAAACTAAATAACGGCAAACGACACTCACTCCTCTTAGGTTTTTTTCATTCTCTCCTTTTTTCCAACAAGGCAACACATGTATATATAGGGAACAAATTAGGGTTAACACCAAATTGTCAAGAATGTCCCTAAAGCTCATTTTAAAGCCCAAACTAAATAATTAGTTAAGAAAAAATAAAATTTAAATAATTTAAAATAATTAAAATAAACTTAAAATAAAAACTAATAATCCTATTGATTCCTAAAATAAAAAATATTATAAAAAGAACAAAATTTTTTTCAATATTTTTTATTTTATGATTTTTTGGATATTTTTATGAATAATTTAGAAAAAAGTGAAAAAAATAATATTTTAAAAAATGATTTAATTAAAATACGAAAATAATAATTAAATAATAATAAAAAACTATTTTTGTTATTTTTTTAATGAAAGATAGAAAAATTTAGAGTAAAAATAATAAAAAACAAAAAAAAGTGACAAAGGTGAGATTCGAACTCTCAACCTCTCACACTCATAACTCCTTACACATGTCCTCCTGCCAATTGTGCCATTTTTACTTTTTAGAAAAAAAATGCATGCCATATGATATTTACCTGCAAAAAGTCAAACGACTACACAAATTTGTTAGTAATTGATTAAATGCAATGAAATGCGACGACAAATCTTAGGGCAAAATTTGGGGTATTACAGTTATTATGATAATATTTCTCACCCAACCTCTCTTTGATGTTGGCAAAAAAAAATCATGAAGTTTGACTTTGGTTTGACCACAGTTGACCTCAGTTTGACCTTTTAACTGCATTGACTGCTTTTGACTTATCTGATCATCTGACTGAGCAAACTTTTGAGAAAAGTCTTGAAACTTGACATGGGGGTTCTTATACACATATAAGATGTTATGAAGCTCACTTGAAGTCTTGGAAGTCCATTTAGCCTGATTAAAGTCAAAACCCTAGTTTTGGATGCACTGCTTAGGAGGTGCATTGTCTGAGGGAATTGTCAACTCTTCTGACCAATTGTGAATTTTGTGAACCTTGTGAACCTTCTTGGAACACAAAATCTTGTATTGTGAGGGCAAATTTTGGGGTGCAACAGCTGCCCCTGTTCAATTTTCTGAAACCTGAGGGGTTAGATTGGTATATTTGCCAGTCGTAACCTGGAAGGTTGAAGGGGATTGAACACAAAAGCCCAAAAATTTGCACTCACCAGCGCATGGAGTGATATTGATGGTTGGTTGAACATGATTGAGTGGGCTTAAAGATGCCACTAGGGGAAAGTTCTTCAGTAGTATAATGAGAACTGTCAGGAGTCTGGAGTAATACTGATGTAACAGCATGTCTTCATGAGGATAGAGCAATCAATAATGATAACCCTAAAGCAGTCTTGAAGTGATAAATCTGACCTCAGGAGGATAGAGCAATCAATAGCTCTAAAGCAGTCTTGAAGTAATAATGGCTTCAGGAGGATAGAGCAATCAATAGCTCTAAAGCAGTCTTGAAGTAATAGAATGGCTTCAGTAGGATAGAGCAATCAACAGCTCTAAAGCAGTCTTGAAATAATAATGTGATATGTCTTCAGGAGGATAGAGCAATCAATAGCTCTAAAGCAGTCTTGAAGTAATGATTTCAGGAGGATAGAGCAATGGATAGCTCTAAAGCAGTCTTGAAATAATAATGTAATTTCAGGAGGATAGAGCAATGGATAACTCTAAAGCAGTCTTGAAATAATTAGATGGCTTCAGGAGGATAGAGCAATGAATAGCTCTAAAGCAGTCTTGAAGTAGTAATATGACCTCATGAGGATAGAGCAATGAATAGCTCTAAAGCAGTCTTGAAGTAATAGGATGATTTCAGGAGGATAGAGCAATCAGTAGCTCTAAAGCAGTCTTGAAGTCATGAGAGGCTATCAGGAGGATAAAATAACCCTGAGGTTACAATAAAGCAGTCCCAAAGATCATAAGATTGTTTGTTGGATAATTAACCTGAAAACAAGGTAGCATTCTGTATAACAACATTAGTTTATGCTTTATGTATGCATGTATGACATGATGCACTTAGGTAATGTACTATAGACATATATGTTATGGTATGATGTAAATGATGTATGTATGCTATGACACTGCTGGAAGTGTCTGGATATCCTTGTATAACAACTGCTGGCCAAGGAAAATAAATCCCGATTCGTTGTTGAAGAATATATAACCCTCCGTCTGCTGGGGATAACAAGGTATAGATAACCTCCCGTTGTTGGGGATAACAAGGTATAGATAACCTCCCGTTGTTGGGGATAGTAGGGTATAGATAACCTTCGTTTTCGTTTGATAGTAGGATAAGTATAACATCCCGTCTTCGTTCATCGTGCCCTTATTGGAAAGTAATTTCCCGTATATCCGTATGAGGATAAAAGAGATGGATATAAATTCCAGGGGAGATTAGACTTTGTGAAAATGGATTAGTCCTACTGATGGTTTGTAACTGTCTTGTAAAGATGAACCGGCGAAGCTTCGTTGAAATCCTTCCCTCGTTCGTCCTTAGTAAATACTATTACTGCATTTTCATGCATTTCTGGTAAACATCAATCATATTAAAAGCATACATGCGTTTCTGGTAAACATCAATCATATTCAAAGGCATACATACATTCAAACACAACCAATGGACGTTTCGCTTATGTAAATAGGGTAAAAGTGAATCTGGATTCAAAAGATGGAATTTATTTATATCAAAAGTGACCCATACACGGGTAAGTTTGTACAAGGAGACATAAACCCTAGTAAGAGAATTTTGTCATGAAGTTTTACAAAAAGAATCAGCTATGTGGGAAATAATCCTATTGAGTTTCAATTCTACTATTGCCACTCAAGTATCTCATCTTCTTGCTGTTGAGACGGAAACGATTGGATTGAGCTTTATCTGTTTGAGCTTGAGTAAGTAGTACAACTGATTGCAGTTTCATGAGTGATCCAAACGAGACATAGTCATACGCTTTAATCCCTAACTTTTGCCTGGATTGCCCTTTCAGGTTTTCAATCCACCGGGATACCCTTTTTTGCCCAAGCCGCCTTTTCAGGTTTTCGACTTGCCGGGTGTACATCTTTTTATATATATATCCCTAATTTTTGCCCAAACCCTTTTGGTTTGCCGGGATGCCCTTATTTTTGCCTAGGCCTGTCAACCTAGCGGGTCTCTTTTTATGCGTAGTATTTTTTAACTATGTCTGCGTTTACAGGTTGTGGGAAGTCTTCACCATCCATTGTAGTCAGTATCATGGCACCTCCTGAGAACACTGTCTTGACTACAAATGGTCCCTCATATGTTGGAGTCCACTTGCCCCTAGGATCACCCTATGGTAATATGATACGCTTGATTACCAAGTCACCAGCCTGATATACCTTTGGCTTAACCTTCTTGTTAAAAGCTTTGATCATCCGTTTCTGGTACATCTGGCCATGACAAACTGCTGCTAACCTTTTCTCATCAATCAAATTTATCTGGTCAAGTCGAGTCTGAATCCACTCATCTTCATCCAAGCCTGCATCCTTCATAATTCTCAAGGAGGGGATCTGAACTTCAATAGGCAGAACTGCTTCCATACCATAGACTAAGGAGAATGGGGTTGCCCCTGTTGAAGTACGTATTGTAGTACGATAACCATGCAGAGCAAATGGTAACATCTCGTGCCAATCCTTGTAAGTAACAGTCATCTTCTGTACAATCTTCTTAATGTTCTTATTAGCAGCTTCAACTGCCCCATTCATCTTTGGACGATACGGAGAAGAGTTGTGATGCTTAATCTTGAACTGCGTACAGAGATCAGTAATCATAGTGTTGTTCAGATTAGAGCCATTGTCAGTGATAATCCTTTCAGGGATACCATACCTACATATGAGATTATTCTTAATGAACCGAGCCACAACATTCTTAGTCACAGATGCAAATGAAGCTGCCTCTACCCACTTCGTGAAGTAATCAATAGCAACCAGGATGAAACGATGCCCATTAGAAGCAGTAGGCTTGATCTCACCAATCATATCAATACCCCACATGGCAAAGGGCCAAGGAGCAGTCAACACATTCAATGGAGATGGAGGTACATGTACTTTATCAGCATAGATTTGACATTTGTGACATGTTCTGGAGTGTTGATAGCAATCAGCTTCCATGGTAGACCAATAGTACCCTGCTCTCAAAATCTTCTTTGCCATGGTATGACCACTAGAATGAGTGCCAAAGGTCCCATCATGCATCTCTTCCATAATTTCTGTAGCTTCCTTCTTATCCACACAACGAAGCATAGTTGAATCATGATTACGCTTATACAGAATGTCATTACTCAGAAAGAACTTAGCAGAAAACCTTCTCAGGAACTTCCTATCTTTGACAGATGCCCCTTCAGGGAACTCCTGAGCTTCAAGATAGTTTTTCACTTCATAGAACCAAGGCTTCTCCTCTGCCCCTTCAGTGTCAATCTCATTGCAGTATGCAGGCTTCTCAAATCTATCAATGGTAATCTTGGGAGCTTCATCATCCCAGCTGATCTCAAACATAGATGCCATGGTGGCCAATGCGTCTGCCCACTGATTCTCTCTTCGTGGAATATGTCCAAAAGTAATCTCTTTGAAATGTGGGATCAAAGACAACACATGTTCTCTGTAAGGAATGAGATTATCATGCTTTGTATCCCAATCTCCTTTAATCTGACTTACTACCAGAGCTGAATCTCCATACACCTCAAGGAACTGAATCTTCATATCAATAGCAACTTGCATACCCATGATACATGCCTCATACTCAGCCATGTTATTGGTACAATAGAAACAAAGTCTGGCAGTAATCGGGGTATGACAACCTTCAGGGGAACTAATCACAACACCAACACCATTACCATGTGCATTGGAGGCACCATCAAAAACCATAGTCCATCGGGATCCTTGTTCAGGTCCGTCATATTGTCCAGGTTCTTTGGTAACAGACATAATGTCTTCATCAAGGAACTCAAAATTCATTGACTGGTAATCATCTACTGCTTGATGAGCCAAATGATCAGCAACAACACTCCCCTTAATGGCCTTCTGAGTGGTATACTGTATATCATATTCCGTCAAGATCATTTGCCATCTTGCAATTCTTCCGGAGAGAGCAGGTTTCTCAAATATGTACTTGATTGGATCCATCTTCGAAATCAACAAGGTAGTATGGGTCAACATATACTGTCTTAGTCGGCGAGCAGCCCATGCCAAAGCGCAGCAAGTTTTCTCGAGCAGTGAGTATCTTGTTTCACAGTCGGTAAACTTTTTGCTAAGGTAGTATATTGCCTGCTCTTTTCGACCAGACTCGTCATGTTGCCCCAATACACACCCCATTGAGTTGTCTAATACTGTTAAATATATAATCAAGGGTCTTCCATCAACTGGTGGCATTAAAATTGGAGGTTCTAGCAAATATCTCTTGATTTCATCAAAGGCAGTCTGGCACTCATCATTCCATTCCATCACCTGATCTTTCCTCAACAACTTGAAGATTGGCTCACAGATGGTAGTTAATTGGGAAATAAATCTTGCAATGTAGTTCAATCGTCCCAAGAAACCTCTAACCTCCTTCTCAGTACGGGGAGCTGGCATCTCTCGTATAGCTTTCACTTTTGCAGGATCCACTTCAATACCTTTTCCACTGACAATGAAACCCAAGAGCTTTCCAGATCTAACTCCAAAAGTACACTTGTTTGGATTTAATCTCAACCTGTATTTCTTCAACCTCTCAAACAACTTGTGCAGATGATCAAGATGTTGTTCTTCATTCTGAGACCTGGCTATCATATCATCCACATATACCTCTATCTCATGATGAATCATATCATGAAACAAAGCCACCATAGCACGCTGATATGTTGCCCCTGCATTCTTCAAACCAAATGGCATTACCTTATAGCAAAAGGTGCCCCACTGTGTCACAAATGTAGTCTTCTCCATATCTTCAGGTGCCATCTTGATTTGATTGTAACCAGAGAAACCATCCATAAAAGAGAATACCTTATGCTGAGCAGTGTTGTCTACCAGAATATCAATATGAGGAAGTGGAAAGTCATCTTTAGGGCTAGCCTTGTTCAGATCTCTGTAGTCTACACACATACGTACCTTACCGTCTTTCTTAGGAACTGGTACCACATTTGCAACCCACTGAGGATAAGAAGTTACGGCCAAGAACCCTGCATTGAATTGTTTCATTACCTCTGCTTTGATCTTTTCTGACATTTCAGGACGCATACGACGAACCTTCTGCTTCTTTGGACGACAATCTTCTTTCACTGGCAAACGGTGAACCACAATGTCTGTATCCAACCCTGGCATATCTTCATAAGACCAAGCAAAGATCTCCACATAGTCACGTAGCATCTGAATCAACCTGCTCTTGACACTGTCCTCTAAATCAGCCCCTATCTTGACCTCTTTTCTGTTTTCTTCAGTTCCCAGATTCACAACTTCGACTGGCTCTTCATGTGGCTGTATAGCTTTCTCTTCTTGTTGTAACAACCTAGCAAGCTCTACAGGTATTTCACAATCGTCCTCGTTTCCGTCTTCAGTTTGATAGATCGGATTCTCGAAATTGTAATTGGCAATAGTAGAACTGTTATCAACTGGATCCAGAGTGGATGAGGATCTGCATTTTAGTGACGTGGGTGTGTGTAAGAACACATAGCTGATAAAGCAAAAATAAAAGAAAAAGAAAGACAAGGAACACAACATTTACGAAACGAAACGTCCACTGATTTTATTGAATGAAGTATGCAAATGAAATGACAACCCGTAACAAGCACACCATTGTGCCCCGGGTAAGGCACATGGCTTGAAAGTTTTAATTGTTCCAGAAATTATAAATTTAAAAACATAACACAGTAATAGTATTTACTCCTGACTAAAGGAGATAGGGATAACATCTTCAGCTGTCCAATTATTGAGTCCAGCACCCACAGTAGGAAAAATCCATGCCTCCAAGTTGTGGTCTTCCTCTTGATCTCCCACAGCATTGATAACCCCTTGATTGGTGATACGAACAGCACGGGCACGACGGACAGCCTTCTGGGACTCTGCAGTGAAACCCAAACCAAACTTGTCAGACTTGTATGGAATATCAGGAAGCTGACCCCAAATAGTACAACCACCTTCTTCCACCACAGCTTTTGCATCATTGAGGGAGGCCATTGCCATTGTTGGAGGGTTTCTGATGACCATAGGAACCTTCTTCACAGCAGGAGGAGTCACACAATCCTTAACAGCCCAGGGAACCACTTCAAATGACTGACATGGAGTTTCAATGTATTCACCTTCTACTTCCAGATACTTGAAAGTGTTTACATGGCTGACAAAGTATTCTTCCTCTCCAAAGACAGTAACAACTTTTCCATTCACCGGATATCTCAACTTTTGATGTAATGTGGAGGTCACAGCACCTGCCCCATGGATCCAGGGACGACCAAGCAGACATGAGTACGAAGGACGAATATCCATCACATAGAATGTAGCGGTAAACACCTGAGAGCCAACCTTGATTGGAAGATCAATTTCCCCATGCACTACTCTTCTAGAACCATCAAAAGCCTTTACCACAATATTACTGGGCTTCAATACCGTATCTTTAGGACTCAGCTTGTTCAGGACTTCCTTAGGCAACACATTCAGAGAGGAACCATTGTCTATCAGCACATGAGACAGGGTAGTGCCCCTGCATTCAATTGAAATATGCAAGGCCCTGTTATGATCCCTCTTGGCAGGGGTCAAGTCAGCATCAGAAAATCCTAACCCGTTGTCATAGGTCAGGTGAGCAACACAATTCTCAAACTGGTCCACAGAAATTGCACTGGGTACATGAGCCATCTTTAGAAACTTGATCAATGACTTGGCATGAGCCTCAGAACATAATAACAGGGAGAGCATAGAAATCTTTGAGGGAGTATGCCCCAGCTGATCAACAATATCATAATCACTCTTGCGAATGATTTTCAATACTTCTTCCATCTGCTTAGAGAGGTCAT
Source organism: Lathyrus sativus (assembly GCA_963859935.3). Lineage (NCBI taxonomy): Eukaryota > Viridiplantae > Streptophyta > Magnoliopsida > Fabales > Fabaceae > Lathyrus > Lathyrus sativus. The sequence continues at coordinate 25,180,230 of OZ012737.1, forward strand.
CAGCAGCTGGCACATCAGTAGATACAGGCTCAATAACAGGACCCTTGCCCCGAGCATCAGTGGTGGAAGTAACAGCAGGAGTAACTGCACTCTTAGAAGCAACTAGAGGAGAGAAGACTCTTCCACTACGAGTGATCTTGCTAGATCCAGCAATATTATCAATGTCAACAGGCATATCAGGTAAAGGCTCCTGCTTGACACCATGGATGTAAACATCAGACCCATAGTGCCAAGGCACAACTTTGTCAGATGTATAAGGAATAGGACCAGGAGTGGTAATGATCAGAGGAGCTACTCTGGCTTCAGCAACAACTTTCACAGGACCTTCAGCAATAATCTTGATTGGGCCCTGATGAGTGATTTTAATGGGACCCTTTGAAGTGATTCTTAGTGGTACTTTGTCAACCATGTCAACCTCTTCAATCTTCTTACCCTGAGTCAGATGATCCACCATACTTTCTACAGATGCTGGTCTTCTTTCAAACACTATAGTATATTTATCCATGAGATGTTGAATCCCATCTCTCAAAATGAAGCAACTATCCGGCTTATAGGTACAATATAGACAATCTTCATGACAACCTGGAAAGATCCCAGCTTGTACTAACCTCTTTTTGATAACAGACAATGGTGTGCTCAACTCCATAACTGAATAGACATGCAGATCTTCATCAATATCTTCATCAATGGCGTTGACAGTCTTCTCGTGATTTGGCATTGGAGCTGTAATCACATTTGGAGTACCTGGTGGATCAAACTCAATTTCTCCAGCATCAATCATATCCTGAATTCTGTTCTTCAAGACCCAGCAGTTATTAGTATCATGTCCTGGACAGTTTGAATGATATGCACATCGTGCATTGGGATTGTACTTGGGAGAGGTAACATTGGGATTCTGAGGAGCCTCCCTCAGGGTAATAAGTTCAGCCTTCAACAAGTGTTGCAATGCCTGAGCCATTGACATGTTGATCTTCGTGAACTGTCTTCTAGCCCTCTGTTGGTTGCCTTGAGGCTGCTCTGTTGTTGCAGGAGTTGGATTTGAAATATGAACTGCACTAACAGACTGATGCCTTCTGTTACGATCAGGCTGACCATACACAGCATTAGATTCTTTCTTCCCAGTGGGAGGCTTCTTTGCAGCACCTGATGAAGAAGTGCCCACTTGGATTTTACCACTCTTGATACCATTCTCTACTCGCTCTCCTGTCATGATCAACTCAGTGAAGCCAGATGATGAGCTTCCAATGAGATGACTGTAAAACGGACCATTCAGCGTACACATGAACATATCAACCAACTCCCTATCAGTCAAAGGGGGTTGAACTCTTCCAGCTAAGTCTCTCCACTTCTGAGCATACTCCTTAAAGCTTTCTTTGGCACCCATAGACATGCTTTGAAGCTGCATGCGAGTGGGGGCTAAGTCAGCATTGTATTGATACTGCTTGTAGAAAGCTTCAGCAAGGTCATTCCAATCTCTGATGTTGACACTCTCCAACTGATAATACCACTCTAGCTGAGCTCCAGATAAACTCTCTTGAAAGAAATGGATCCACAACTTTTTATCAGCAGTGTGGGGTTGAATTCTTCTGACATAAGACCTCAGATGCAATTTGGGACAAGAGACCCCATCATAGACAACAAATGTAGGAACTTTGAACCCAATGGGTATGACCACCCCAGATATCAAGCTCAAATCCTCAAAATCCAGCCCAGATGATTTCTGTAATTCCATAGCATCCATTCTATCCACCAGCATCTTGAATTTGTCTTCGTTAGGCTCATGGTAGTAGTTAGCCTCAGAATCAGAGTCCCCCATAGTGTTGTGGAGACTGCCTCTCTCCTGCTCAGATTCTTCAGATTCATAGTCTTCAACATGTTCCTTGGTCTTGACAGGACCTTTGAACCTTCTTCCCATGTTGAGCAACCCAGCAGACCTTCTAGCCTTCTTAGTCTTCTTGGCCAGCAGTGTCTTCAATTCATCCTGCCCCTTGGATAGGTTCAGGATCAGCTCTTGGAACTGTGCATTCTGTGCCTGGAGATCCTTAACTGATTGTTCAAGAGCCATTGCTGAAATAAACAGCGAGAAGATGAGAAACCTGTGCACAATTATAAACCTGTGATGCAATGATATGGGAATGCATATGCAATGTTTTCAAGGACCGCAGGATTTAAATTTGCTTAAACAAACAAGAAAGTAACTTTTTATTAGTAATAACTTGTTTTGCCTTTTAGGCTTACAAAAAATGAAAACGAAATAAGTACAAAAGATGGGGTTTTAAGTCTCCCATGGACGTTTCCTCTTTGTGTTGAGGTATGAGTTGAGGTTTCGTTCCTCATGAAGTAGCTTTGTTAGCTCTAGGATCCTTGCTTGGCTTGCTTTGTAATGAGCCTCGAAAGTATCCCTTTGCTCTTTCAGTTGGATCCATGATCTCTGCAAGTCTTCCATATCAGTAGGCATGTCTGGGTGAAGGATGGTATAAGCTGTGTCTCCTTCAGCAACAGGTTCCATGGTAACTGGTAGGATGGCAGGATATGGCATCATGAGTGTCTGAGCACGAAATCGTACCCATCTGAGATAAGCCTTCATGGGAATGGTGTACTTAGGCTCCAGTGTCTTGCTGTCAATCCTGTTTACCTTTCCCCAAGCTCGTATGAATCTCTGGCGGTAACCCTGAAGATCGTTGTCGTAGTCAAACACAATGTCCTGAATCAACATGTCATGTGGACCATCGCTCCGGGCGTAACCAAACTGTCGTAAAGCTAGAGATGGGTTGTAGGTGATGCCTCCTCTTATGCCTAGAAGTGGCACATTAGGAAACTCCCCACAACGGTCAATGATGGTGACATTCTCCATAGATCTGGAGCACCAATGGATGTCTGAGTGAGAAAGTGACATGATCCTCTTGGACCATCTGAACCCTTGCTCATTCTTCATTACTGAGCGAGGAAGGTGAGAAATAAACCACCTAGAAAGTAAAGGTATGCAGCACATCAAAGTTCCTCTTGCCCTTGTAGTACGGGTGTGAAGAGAATGTAGGATGTCTCCAAGTAAGGTAGGCACTGGATTGTGACTCAGGAATATGTTGATGGCATGAACGTCTATGAACTGATCAGGATTGGGGAACAACACTAAGCCATAAATCAATAAGGCTAAGATCTCCTCAACAGCATCGTACCTCATAGCCTTCAAGAACATTTGAGCTTTATCCACTAATACCTTGGCAAGAATACCTTTAACTCCACTTCTCGTCTCTAGAACAATGTCAGACTTCTTCAGATGTAGAGCTGCAGCAATAACTTCTGGTTTAAGCTCCTTCTCTAAGCCTGTGAATGGCTTCTGATCAAGAATAGGTATACCCAGAAGTTTAGAGAACTCCTCCATGGTTGGAACCAGCTGATAATCAGGAAATGTAAAGCAATGGTGCTTAGGGTCAAAGAACTGAAACAGCACACTCATCATGTCTTCACTGAACCCTGAAGTAACTAGATCCAATAAGTGACCATGTCTCTTGTTGAACTGGGAATGATCAGGCACTAGGGAAACCAACTCCTTGAGCTTAGCAGGTATCCCTACAAAGTTGATCCTGATGGTGTTTCTACGAGCAGAAGCCATGACCTGCAACAAAGAACAAAGATAAATCCTTTGGTCCTTGAAATGGTTAGGGAAAATGATATGCTTATGATGCATGATGATGTCATGATGTCATGCTCAATCACAAACATGTGGCACACACAAACAAGTCACACCATAGCCCTAGGTTTAAAGGCTTGCATGAGGTTTAAAGGTGAGTACCCTCCCCTGAAGTTAGATGGTTCATCCTGTCCTACAAAAGTAACCGGGTTCTAAGGGATCTCAATATCATTGATCCTTCACAAGGGTGGTTGATCAGAAGGCAACTTACTTGCCAACCAAAACCCTCCAAGTTTAAGATCTCAATGAGCGTAGCATCGAGTGTCAACCAACTTCAGTCTGCACCAAAGCCGGTTACCTCACTACTTTCTAAAGGCCAAGATGAGTTAACTAGGGTTCTAAAAGTCAGTTAGTGTATTGACAACATATGGCAGCCTCAATATTATCCTCAACTTGACTTAAGGAATATAAGCACCAACCACGAAGTCGCACTAACTATGGCCACCAGATCAACCGTATCGATATACGTCGTACAGTTTCCTTGGTCTATTGCCATTTACCTAAGGTACACTAGGTCCGGGTTAGGACCTTTCACACATGAGAGCACCCCAACAAGTAATATAAAACAAACAAGGCAAACAATTTAAAGTGATCTTAATTCCTAAGGGTACCCCTCTTAAATAGATCCCCAGCAGAGTCGCCAGTTCTGTAACCCGGTGAACTGACTTTAAACAATGTTGCGGATAGCAAGAGTCGCCACCGACTTTTATTTTATCCATGAGGAAAGGTTATAAAAGAACAGGAAAGACCTTAGAGAATATTTTGGGTCCGGGGGGTAGGTTATGAAAAGGGAAGGTATTAGCATCCTTTTCATCCATGGTTATCCATGGGCTCTTAGGTACTTAAGCTCACTTTTGAATTGTTTTGAAAGTGTAGTGTGTGAATAGAAAATTTTCAGAATAGTTAATAAATAATCCATGTAAGGATGTGTTAAGAACTTGTTTGAAAACTTGTTGAAAATTTGTTTAAGTGTGAAACAGTTTTGAAGTGAGCAAGCACCTAGGAGTAACCTACCCTAATGTTTAAAGGTCTTTCTTATTCTTTATTCTTTCCTTTAGTAAGACTATCCCTACTATAATGGAGTAGGTAGTCCTTACTTTGGATGTTAAGGGACATATGAGGGACAATTGGATTTTTGAAGGCCATGGTGGGGTGTAATAAGCAAACTGGAGGGACTATCATCATTTTTCGAAAGGGACTCGATTCGTAAAGGCAACCATAAGGGACTTTGATGATTTTTTTTTTGAGGGACTTGCTTTATACACCCCACTTAACCATTATTCGTAGGCAACTTGAGGGATATCCTTAGGAGGTGAGACGGCGATTAAAATCGACTTACGTGTGTGACGTGTTTATTTTAATTATCTTTATTTAAAAGTGATCTAAATTTATTTTAATATTACATACATGTTGTTACACTCCCTAATTACTAACCATAATAATAATTAAATAATTAAACAACTTTACATCCAAGAAACAATTACAAAATAATAAGCAAAATAATTAAATAGCAAAGATAAATAAAATATAAATAAGCAATAATAAATAATAAAGGGGGTTAATTCTAAGTTTACTCGGCAAGACATCGCATCTTGTGCCTACGTATCCTTACGGGAGTGGAATCAGAGTAATCGTAGTTCCCCTCAATAGGGAGGTTAGAAACTTCTTGACTGTGGTCAAGGTCTCAAGGGGAATAAACGCATCTTAAGGACACGCTTACGTGGAGTGTAGAAACTCCAAATCTCTACGTTGAAATGTTAAGTTGTAATTAGGGTTAAATTAGGGATTCCACGGCGGGAAACCCTAAAATGAGCGCGACGGCTCTTTGACCTAATGCTAAGGGTAAAATTGTAATTTTGCCTGCGGCGAGGCATTTGTGAAAATTAGGGTTTGTAGTTTGTAGTTTTGAGGATTTGAAATTGAATGTGTGAAGTTTTACGGACTATTGGCGCGGCGGCCAAACAGTTAGACCTAACCTTCGGATGTGTGCAATGTGACAGAAATAATAGTAAACGCGTGAGATAATTGAATCATGCAAACAGAGAGATAATGTCACAATTTAAACCATGCAAGCAGAAATTTAAAGGCAGAATTTAAAGAGCGATTGTTAAGTTCGCGAGGTTACATGAGAGGAGCAGATACAATATGATAATGAAATTTGAATTGAACAATAATAAAATAAAATAAATAACGGTTCTAGTTATTATTTAAAAAAAAGATTTTAGTTATTATTTTAAATTTATCTAAAAAAAAGTTTTTCTTAAAAATAATAGGTTTTCATATTAATTTGGAAAAGATGTTGATGTTATTTATTTTAAAAAACAAATTTTTATATTATAACAAATTTTAATAAATTAATGATAACAATAATAATAATAATGGTAATAATAATGATAATAATGATAATAATAATAAATAATGATAATAATAATAATAATAATAATAATAATAATAATAATAATAATAATAATAATAATAATAATAATAATAATAATAATAATAAAGCAATAATGAATTTTAAATGTGCCAAATAACCCAACAATGTTGCTAACGCAGAAATGCGCTCATCGCAACCAGATCTAAATCGGACGAAACAAAATTTATCGCAAAGAAAAAGAAATTAAGCAAAAAATAGTATTATTGCTCACACAAAAATGCGATCATCGCAACCAGATCGAACTAACACAAATGTCACGCGTCATGCACACAAATGTGCAAACATCGTATCGACATAATTCGATCAAAAATCTTATATATATAAACTCTAACAATTTAAAAATTATATATATATAAACGTAACAGTAATAGATAAAGAAAAAGAAATAACGGTAATAGATGAAGAAAAAGAAATAACGGTAAAAGATGAAGAAAAAGAAACAACAGTAATAGATGAAGGAAAAGAAATAACGGTAAACGATGAAGAAAAAGAAACAATAGTAATGGATGAAGAAGAAAACTAAATAACGGCAAACGACACTCACTCCTCTTAGGTTTTTTTCATTCTCTCCTTTTTTCCAACAAGGCAACACATGTATATATAGGGAACAAATTAGGGTTAACACCAAATTGTCAAGAATGTCCCTAAAGCCCATTTTAAAGCCCAAACTAAATAATTAGTTAAGAAAAAAATAAAATTTAAATAATTTAAAATAATTAAAATAAACTTAAAATAAAAACTAATAATCCTATTGATTCCTAAAATAAAAAATATTATAAAAAGAACAAAATTTTTTTCAATATTTTTTATTTTATGATTTTTTGGATATTTTTATGAATAATTTAGAAAAAAGTGAAAAAAATAATATTTTAAAAAATGATTTAATTAAAATACGAAAATAATAATTAAATAATAATAAAAAACTATTTTTGTTATTTTTTTAATGAAAGATAGAAAAATTTAGAGTAAAAATAATAAAAAACAAAAAAAAGTGACAAAGGTGAGATTCGAACTCTCAACCTCTCACACTCATAACTCCTTACACATGTCCTCCTGCCAATTGTGCCATTTTTACTTTTTAGAAAAAAAATGCATGCCATATGATATTTACCTGCAAAAAGTCAAACGACTACACAAATTTGTTAGTAATTGATTAAATGCAATGAAATGCGACGACAAATCTTAGGGCAAAATTTGGGGTATTACAGTTATTATGATAATATTTCTCACCCAACCTCTCTTTGATGTTGGCAAAAAAAAATCATGAAGTTTGACTTTGGTTTGACCACAGTTGACCTCAGTTTGACCTTTTAACTGCATTGACTGCTTTTGACTTATCTGATCATCTGACTGAGCAAACTTTTGAGAAAAGTCTTGAAACTTGACATGGGGGTTCTTATACACATATAAGATGTTATGAAGCTCACTTGAAGTCTTGGAAGTCCATTTAGCCTGATTAAAGTCAAAACCCTAGTTTTGGATGCACTGCTTAGGAGGTGCATTGTCTGAGGGAATTGTCAACTCTTCTGACCAATTGTGAATTTTGTGAACCTTGTGAACCTTCTTGGAACACAAAATCTTGTATTGTGAGGGCAAATTTTGGGGTGCAACAGGTTGTTGGATGGCACGACTAGTCAATGCATCTGAGGCCAGGGGGCTTGCCAGCGCATTAGTGAAACTCTGCGTTTCACTAAGTCAAAGAAGTCAGCAAAACGAACATGTCACAGCCGTGGGATGAGAGGAATAATTCAAGCTTTCAACAAGATCTTATGGCTCACAATTATCTTCTCCAATTCAAATCCAAAACGGAGGGAGATCAGAGGTGGTGGCCGGAGAAGACCTCCGGTCGTCTTCTCCAGCGAGGTGGTGGTTGCAGGTGACCAAACAATGTCAAATCTTATACCAAATTCAACAGGACTCCACAAGGATCTCAAATATCTTACTCACGTACTCTAGATCTACCTAGGTTTTGAAATTCGAAAGCAAACAGAAATTGCATCATAATATTGATCATCACTAAACTCAAATCTAAAACCATAGGATTGATCCTCATGCTTCATACAACAACATGATCTATTCAAATCATGCTCTAACCTCATAATCAGATCAAACCGTGTCCAAATAGAAATCACATGTCAACTTAGTTTGTCTCTAATTGCTCAGAATTTTGTCCAGAAATGATCTACAATTCAACTAGATCCTAACAGCATGATCGATATGAACTACATCTTGCTATAATCAGTGGAATTTTGGAAGTTACATACCTGATGTAGATCCACTAACAGAGGTATCAAGAGCTCGATTCAGCCTTAAAAACTCTCCAGAAACACTCAAGGATGCAAGAGGAAGCTATCTGATCCTTCAATTTGATCTGAATTGGCTTTGAACTTGAAATCTGATTCTCACTTTCTTGCTTGCAAAACCACTTGCTATCTTTGCCTCTACCACGAAACGAGCTTCAACCTGATCATGGAATCAATGAAAGACTTATATAGAGTGTGTTCATGGGCTTTAGGAGTCCAATTCAAGCCCAAATCTGCAATTCACAATTTCTGTTTTTTCCCTCCAAAGTGACATATGACAGTCACGATTTCCTCACCACAGCATGCACTAGAACCTTCCAAACTGTTGTAAAATGCCCTGTGAACGAAATTGGACCAAAAGGAGTGCTTGAATTGCCTTGGTAAGTGATTTTGATATGTAACTTGCTCATGAAGTAACAACATTGCAACTTATGGAATTCTGCCTCAATTCAAAAATCTATTAATGCCATTGTGTTTGAAATGTTATTTCTACTCAAAATGAGTATTTACTTGCCATGTTTTGGTCACTTAACCATTAATTTGAATTTTTCAACTTTAATCCCTTTAAAAACATCCTTTTCAAACCATCTAAAACCAAGTCTTGCTTCAAGCCAATTCAATGAATCGTGAACACTTGGTTAACCTTAAATCACATTTTGAGCAAGTTACATGTTGAACAAATCTTCATTTGAAGTGTGCAAGTTGGAGATTTTGACCTATAATCCAAAATGACCTATAATCTCACTTTCCCAAAATACCCCTGGCTTGCAAAGATCATAACTTGAGCTTTATAAATCAGAATGAGGACTTATATACCCTTTTGGAAAGCTAAGATCAAGAGGAACAAACTTCATGTTAGCCAAAAGTTCATGTGAAACTTCCTTCTAGGTCAAAAGTAGCTTGGAAGTCAGATGACTTTCACAGACAAATTTCAAATTCATCTGGTGACCTGTAACTTGTCTGGACCATAACTTGAGTTCTATAAATTCACTTGAGGACTTCTAGTACTAAAATTAAAGGTATTGAGATGCTATACAAGTTCCATGTTGGCCAAAGATCCATTTGAAACTTGTATCTTGACTTATGTGGTCTTGAAGTTAGGCACTAAACATTGAATTTTGCACTAAAACCCTAATTTAGCAACTTCCCACACTTCTGATTCTTCTTGACTTGATCTTGGAACAACATTCCACTTGCTTCAACATATCATATCATGAACTCCATGACCTAAAAGTAGGCTTTGACACTCTTTAATTGCAAAGTTGACCTAGGGTTGACCCAGATGAAGCCCTAATTGCTTGCACCTAAATTGTGACTTTTGCACTTGACAGAAACACTTGTCTGAGCTCTATCATGGCCCTCTAGGCACTCCCTGAGCTCTATACACATCCTCTATTCATAATCCAAGCTTCACATCCCTCTGATGGTCTTCAATTGGTCCTCAAGATAGGAGAAAATCCACATACAAGCATTTAAACTTCTCAAGACCTCAACCCACTTCATGATGACCATGGTGACTTCTCGATCTTGGATAAGACCTTTGGCTAGGCTTCTCTTGATATAAACCACACTTGATCCCCTGTTGGATGAATGATATTATGTTATGCAAATGTTAGAACTATGCAAATGATATAACTATGCAAATGATATAACTATGCAAATGTTAATGCAATGAAACATAAACCAGGTAAAAAGAGGTTGGGCAAATTTTGGGGTGCAACACTAATCCATCACAGAAATCACAGAATCAAACATCAAAGCATCACTGCACACGATCAACATACGTGAAACTCTGCTACGTTCGCTGACATGTTCACTAGGCGAGTCTGGGGCGAGTTTCTTCGCTAGGCGAGTCTGGGAACAACATGGTTCGCTAGGCGAAGCTTTCTTCGCTAGGAGAATTGTGTGATGACAGCAAATTCTACTATGCACCAGAACTGATTTGCACCCAATTTCTCATAAGATTCACTTAACCAATACCCCCAAGGTCCTACGGCGATAAAGGCGTAAAACCTACGGTTTATTAAGCCAATCCCGTAACATATTCATGTCCTAAATCACAATTTTTCCATCAATTACCCCCTAAGGCATTAGAGTTACTCACTATTCAATATTCTGTTCCTTCAGGGTCACACCTATAACAATTCAAGGTTTTGGCCACAAATGCCTAAGGTTTCCTAATTCTCATATCAAATATTCAGTGATACTTACCACTAACCAAACCATCAGGGTCTCACTATCAATTTACCCTTTTCCCACAATCAACCCAAAATCCCTTAAATCTTAAATCAACCATAAACACATCGAAAGACATACATGGAAATTCACGAAAAACTATACTCCCCATACCTTAGTCGATTCAAAGCCTTCACGATTATCTCTGGGGATCTTCCGAAGCTTTTGCCTCCAATCCTCCCTCCTCAGAGCTCTAGCCTCCATTCTTTTCACAGTTAACAAAAATGAATTCTAATTCCCTTCAGAATTCTATTTTCTCCAACCTAGCCTTGGGCCTCAAAATTTGTGCTTTTCCCTTATTACCCTTACTAACTCCTCCAAATGCCCAAATTGCCCTTATCCAACTTATATTTATTTTAATTCATAATAATATTAATATATCCATATTATATACTATTATTCAAAATAAATAACCTAAATATGCATAATTCTCCATATTCCACCAAACCACCCAAAATAACCAAAATACGAATATTTTCAATTAAATAAATAAATTAAAATATTCCAATTAAAATTTGGGGTGTTACAATATGAGCATAGGCCACGTAGCCAAATACTCTCAGTCTGTCGAAACTAGGTGGATGTCTCGAGCAAACATCTTCAGGTGTCTTCATTCCCAAGGCAGTCGAGGGACATCTATTTATCAGATAAGTTGTTGTCAAAACAGCCTCCTCATAAACACCTTCTTCAGTCCATCACTAACCAACATGCATCTAACTCTTTCAAGGATTGTTCGATTGAATCTCTCATCTAAGCTATTTTATTGAGGAGTATCTACTACAGTCTTATGCCTTGCAATCCCAGACTCAACACAGTAACTATCGAACGCTTCGTTGCAGAACTCAAGGCCATTGTCGATTCTCAACCTCTTAACCTTTCTGCCAATTTGAGTTTCAACCAGAACCTTCTAATTTTTAAAATTCTCAAAATTTTCATCCTTCGTCTTATGGATGAATACCCATAGCTTTATGGAATAGTCATCAACGATGGATAGAAAATACCTTGCACCTGAGTGTGAAGGATTCCTTGCAGGCCTCCAAAGATCAGCATGAATGTAATCCATAAATCCATGTGTTTTTTGCTTGCCTTTGTTAAACATCGCCTTACAGGATTTACCAAATACACAAGATTCACAAAACTCCAAACTTTCAACTTTGTCACCACCTAGCAAGTTTTTCTTCCCTAATTCGACCAAGCCTCCTTCACTGACATGACCCAATCTCATGTGCCATAATTTTGTCTTCGACACAGGTTTTATGGATGCAACATTTATCGAATCACTTACATCATCAGCCCAAGGGTATACAAGCTTTGTTTCTTCACTCTCAAGACTTCCTTCGACCCCTTCATGAAAACATATCCCTTTCTGTCGAATTCACCAAGAGAAATCAAATTTCTCACTTAAATCAGGTACATACTTGACTTCAGTCAATAACCTTATTGACTCATCATGGAGCTTGAATCTCACAGATCCAATACCTGTAATTTTGTAAGATTTGTTGTTTTCCAACAACACCGGTCCATCATCTTAATCACATAGCTCCTCGAACAATTCTCTGTTTGGAGTCATGTGCCAAGTGCAATTTGAGTCCATGATCCACTCTTTTCTTGAGTCGCCACCTGAAACCACAAGAACTTCAGATGAGTCGAAATCATCTTGAACAATGGTTGTGTTGCCATTATCCTTACCTCCATGTCCTTTCAGGCGTTCAGGGCACACCTTTCATGTGTGACCCTCCTTCTTACAATGATAACATCAATTACCAGATGTTTCGCCACTATAAGATTTCTGCTGACTTTTACCTTTTTTCTTGTCGAACTTACCATCCTTTCGCAAGAACTTTCCCTTAATGGCCAAACCCTTGCCCACCTTCGAAGGTTTATGCTCCTTTCATTCGTTCAAGTCCTTAGAATACAAGGTTGACTGAACTTCTTCAAAGCTCAGGGACTCCCTTTCATACAAGAGAGTTTCTTTGAAGTGAGCGTGTGTTTCGGGAAAAGTACACAACAACAACAGTGCTTGATCTTCATCATTGATCTTCACATCAATATTTTCAAGATCAAGAATCAGCTTGTTGAACATATTCAACTGCTCAACCAACACTTTGTCTTCACTCATCTTGAATGAGTATAAAGCTTGTTTCAGGTAGAGTCGATTCGCCAGAGATTTGGTCATGTACAAACTTTCAAGTTTCACCCATAACCCCGATGTTGTATAGTCTCCTTTGATACCTGTCGAAGAACCTTATCACCAAGGCTCAACAATATTGCGTTGTGGGCTTTCTCAATCATGTCCGTCTTTTCTTTTGTCATTAAACCAACGTCCATGGTTGTCTCTTCCTTCAACGCTTCCAAACAACTCTGTTGTACCAGTATGCATTTCATCTTCAAGCGCCACAGACCAAAGTCGTTCACTCTGGTGAACTTTTAAATCTCATTCTTTGTTGAAGGAATCTCTCCATACTCACCACACCAAATTGTTGTGAATAGAATTCCTTGAAACAAAATATAAACGGTTTCATTATATTCAAGAAACACACAAGGGTTAGGGTTAATAAAGAAAACAAGAAAGAAGAACAAGAAGAAACAATAAAGATCGGTTATAAACTGCTATTCTTTCCTTTCTCTATCAAACAAAATTACAAGTATATAAGAATAACAAAATAATCTCTCTCTCTCTTGAATTAGGATTTTATCTTCCTATTTTTCCTTATACAAGATGAGAGACTAGCATGTTATTTGTAAGAAAAATAACACACTAATCTAATGGGCTTTTAAAAATTACTCATTACAAGCTAACTTATGGTACAAACTAATTTTAAAAATAGGGCTTACACGAAATGTCTAATTCAACATGCTAACAAACCTAACAATAATATTGACTAATGCATGTTAGAATAAACTTCGACTACAACACGAATTACTTCAATAACATAATAGAGTTCAATCCAATATCTCACAAATCATAAAGCCCACAAATTAGAAGAAAAAAAAATATAACCTCTACAAATAGTGTTTGGTGTAGCAATAGGCAACAAACAATAGTTGCACTTCAAACAAAATTAATCTGATTACTTTATAAAAAAATGATTTAATACAATTTGAAAAAAAAAAACTTCACATTTAAAATGACGAATTTTAAGAAAATGATAAAAACAATGGGGGTAATGATAGACATGATTTTTGTGAGAAAATTATTCAAAATTTTTTAATTAAATATAAAATTTAAAAATGAATTTGACTAAATAATATTTAACTTAAAATATAGAAAAGAAAGAATTTTTTATATGTCATCCTTATAATACTTCTCATTTTTAAATTTATTTTTGAATTTTGTTTTACCACTTTATTTCTCCCTTTTTTAATTGCATTTATTTTAATTCTTACTTTTTTATATTAATCTTTAACTCATTTTAATAGCTTTCCCTAAAGAAATCTTTTGTTGAATGAATATAAAAAATAAATTTAATAATAAATAAATGCAGAAAAGTAGAAAAAACACCAACATGTTAGTATAAATGTATAAGAAATTATTAATATAAATTTTAAAAAATATTTAAAATGGAAGACCTTGATAACGTGAGAAGTCAGCAATATGTAAAAGTCAGCAATATATATATAAAAGTTAAAAATTTAAGACCTTGATAAGGGGACACGTTAACAAACAGTTGTTAATTTCAGAAGTATATAAAATAGATCAAGATAGATAGTATTATTAATAATGTAGTACTATTGTTTTCAAAAGACGATACTAGATGACTCATATCTTAAAATTTTATTAAATACCCATTAATTATCTGTTGACTATAAAAATAATAAGAGGTTATTTTATTTTATTTTTGATTGAATAAAATTTAATATTCAACTATTATCTTCTATTATGCCTATAAATATGAATTATTAGTTTTTGTCATTATCTTCTATTATGCCTATAAATATGAAATATTAATTTTTGTTATTTCACATTGTCATAACATTTTCAAAATCTTGTCTAAGAATATATTTTTTTTTGAAAATGAAGAAAGGAATCATTCACCTAATGTTTGTGGCTATGTTTATTCTATTTTGCCATACTTATGGTACATCTAACTCAACATAAACTATTAAAGTTTGTTTGCGGTTACATTATTGATTAAACATTGTGAATTAATGTGATAGGGATGAACATTGAGAATCGTGGAAACAAGTGTATAAGGGGAGTGATGTTGCCAGGACTATGTGGTGATGGGAAGGCATGTGTCAAAGCAGTCAGTGAGAAATATGGAGTCACAGTTAAAAGTTGTTCTTGTCATGATACTCCAATTAAGCTTGCCTTTTGCACATGTAATATTATTTGCAATCCTTGATCTTGAAGAAATTTTGGAGGGGTACTAAAAGTTAAAACATATAATTATGTAAATTATTTTAAACAATAATTATAATTCATTAAATGATGTAGTAGTTATTTTATGCTTAATATCTATTTTGATGTTGCTTCAATTCTCTAAAACAATATTATCACTACAAGTGCTATTAGCTATGATAAAAACCGTAGCTAATTTGTAAATAATCTCTATCAAATAGAGTAAATTGAAGATTAGTTGGGAATTAGTTTCCATGTAAATTGTGTAGCATAGATTGGGTGACTAATTATTAAGTCTAAAAGTTTCTAGTAAATTTCCAGCTAGTATTTGAAACTCTCTAGCTAAACAACAACTAAATTATAGCAAAATATCAGTCTTAATTAGTTTAAGTTTCCCAACGAAAAAGCTACAATATGGCTGCAATATTGTCATAGCAAAATTTATGCTATCTACGACTAGTTCATAATTTTTAGAGTTAAAAATGTTTCTAGTCATCATTAATATATCAAATTTTGTTTTTTTTTCCCCTTAAATATGGCAGAATCTCCATGCCAACAAGCAGGACAACATGTCTCCCCACAGTCGGCGCCACTGATCTGACCTGATCAGAAGGTGAACAGGCAGCAGCCCAACAGTGTGTGGCCAGCTAGTGATCCCCTTCTGGTCAGGTCAGATCAATAACATTAACATTACACAAAAAAATATAAACAATTTTATAAATTGCTATAACTATAATTACATTTAAGGCACACACTACAAAAAAAATTGTATTTGGCCACGTAAAATTCACTTCACAACTTAAAAAATCACGTCACAAACTAGTATTAGCGACGTGATTATTCACGTGGCAGAAGCATGTGTAACAACTTTGTTGTCACGTGAAAATCACATCGCAATTTTGCCACATAATTTTCACGTCGCAACAAATAAAACAGAGTTGTAGTCACAACAGTCGTAGCAGAGAAGATGTCAGGTGTGTGTAAGAAGTTTGCCACGTGATATTCATGTGGCAAGTTGCGACGTGAATATCACGAGGCTGAGTTTTTTTTTTAAAACTGATTAAATTTTTGGTATACGTTTAAAAATAGTTTGTATTTTTATTTATAATTTAAAATTATAATTATAGTTTGTTTATTTTAATTATTTTAAAATACAAATTTATATATATATATATATATATATATATATATATATATATATATATATATATATATATATATATATATATATATATATATATATATATATATATATATATATATATATATATATATATATATATATATATATATATATATATATATATATATATATAAAATCTGTTTTGAAAATAAAAAAATAAAAAAAATAATTATTATTTAATAATATACTATTTTTCGTTTTAACTAAATATAATAATAGAAAAAAATAAAAATTATTTTCGTTTTACAATAAATTATTTAAACATCAAAAATTATTTTTCATTTTACATATTCACTAAATATTTAAAAAAAATAATTAAAATAGAAAAAATACCTCTTCTTCAATCTCCTTCAATATTCGTGTACCAAACTCTTCTTCAATCTTGTTCAATTCTTCTTTCAAATAACTATAATATTTTGACAGAAAAATTAAAGAAATATTAAACAAAATTAATAACAATATATTGAACAAATATCATATTAAGTGTGAAAATATATTACCTTTGAAATAATGAAGATCAATTTTGGAGAGGCAGAGGCAGATACTGAAGGAGAAGAATAAGTGAAGTGAAAAAAAAAGGATAAGTTAAATGAAAAAGAAGAAGAAGTGAAGGAGGCAGAAAGATAAAGATGAAGAAAATATTAAAGTCTGGTATGAGAAACGTGTTAACGCGTTTATAAATAAAACATTCAGCGACGTAAATTTCACGTCGCAACCTTGCCGCGTGATATTCACGTCGCAACACCTAATGTTAAAATTTTAAATAAAAAAATATGATAAAAAATGTAGCGACGTGATAATCACGTCGCAACTTTGCCATGTGAAATTCATGTCGCAAATAACACAACAGTCATATTTTTTTTCCAGTCAACCTACACACTATGCCAAAAAAGACCTTTAGCAGCGCTTTAAAGCGCTGCCAAAAGTGGCGCTGCTAAAGGTAAAGGCAGCGCTTTTTTATGGAAAAAGCGCTGCTAAAGGCTCCCTTCAGCAGCACTTTTAGCAGCGCTTTTATAGCCCTTTAGCAGCACTTTCATAAGCGTTGCATATTCCCCCCAACCATCCCCCCCCCTTTAGCAGCACTTTCACAAAGCGCTGTCTTAGAGCCCACCTTTAGCAGCGCTTTTACGAAGCGCTGCCATAGCCCCCCCTTTAGCAGCGCTTTTTAGAAGCGCTGTCTTAGACCCTCCCCCCCCCCCCTTCCAAACCTATAGCAGCGCTTTTGTAGCGCTATGTTTGTAACCTTTAGCAGCGCTTTTTTGTAAAAGCGCTGTCTAATGTCCCAGATATTAAGTTTTTTTAAAAAAAATATTCACCCTGTTTTGTATATTTACCAACAACCTGCTTATATTACACAAACCTGCTTATAATTCAGGCCTTTATTTCAACACTTTGGCCTTATATATACAATTCAAAACTTTGGCCTTAAATATACAATTCAAAACTTTGGCCTTATATATACAATTCAAAACTTTGGCCTTTAAGTATACATTGTAACTCATCACTTTGTTCATAATCATTTTAATACACATAAACTTGCTTAAATATGTTACAACAAAATTCGATCTTCAGAATTACAACATCACAAATACATTCAATTTACATATAATTACAATTCTTCCAATCCGATAACTTTATACAATTCTCAACCCAAGAATACATTGACACCATTCCTCTTTAATTTCTTCCAATTTTGCTTTCGTGTAAGTAGCACACTTGAATTCATCAAAATACTACATAATATAACAGAACATGCAAGATTTAATTTTAAAACTAATTACTCAGATGAAGTATCGGATAATTATCAAAATGAATCATATAACTTATATAATGAATGGATCCATACCATGACTGGAATCTCAAGTTGACCAGAAAGAATAATTTCCTTCATAAAGAGCAATACAAAATATCCACACGGGCAGCCTTCCATACAACATGGTCCGGAAGAGATGTCGCATCACTCTTCTCCTCTTCCAACAACGCATTAAGACGGATAATAAAGCATTATATCCTATTATATATACTTACTATTTTTTGTAAATATAACATATTAAAGCATTTATATGTACTTACTATTTTTTGTTCTAAGCGTGCATATCCCAAACGGCCCTTTCTGTATGGATATGCGGGATTTGATGCCCGTTGACGATTTACGCCACTAACAACCTGAAAAAACAAGTTTATCAGAACTCTTGTGGAAGAAGTATATATACTATACATAGTTCATGGTAAGTTGTACTTACTTCAAATTCTTTTGTTCTTCGCTTTGCAACAAACGTCTCCCATTCTTCCTCCGAAATCAAATCTGCGTACTTTATTGGACGCTCCGAGTCAACAAAGTTTCCTTCAGAATCTTTTAGAAACTTGTTTGTTAAAAACGCTCTAAATCCCCTCAAGCGTTTTCTGGCCAATTGAATACAATATTTTCTCCCACAAAGTTTCCATCATGTGATGTTTCCTCGTTGCTGGCCATAATATATATACCTGTAATTCAGAAAAACTAAAGTATCAAATGAATGACATGCAAATATGTAAATAAAAAATATATACATAAGAAATGTGTAAATAAGAAAAACATGGTATAAATAAGAAATAATATGTTACAAGTACCTTTAACATCTCTTTCTTTTTTTCGTTTTAACGGGGTTTACTTGTCTCTTAACAACACGGACAGATGGATTGATCCAAATTCCCTCGTTATGATCATTTTTAATATATGATTCGTTTGCTCTAATATTCTCATCTGGATCATCTATAATATAAGATTCATTCTCAACATCAACATCCCCCTTTTCTCCAATGTTATCATCGATTACTTTGTTGGAAAAAAGAACTATAGACTATTTCGTACTTGTCGGATCAGTGACATAGAACACTTGTTTAGCTTGCGTGGCTAGAATAAAAGGCTCATCTTTGTACCCCACCTTATTAAGATCTACTTTCAAAAAACCTGATTTATCCATTCGTATGCCACTATTATTTTCAACACACTTGCATCCAAAGATAGGAATCTGAAACTTCTCATAATCAAACACCCAAATGCGCTCGATAACCCCATAATACGAGGAAATGTGCATTGCTTCGGCAAGCACGGTGACACCACTATTTTGCATTGTACTTTTATCATCTTGTTCCTTGGTATAAAATGTGTATCCATTAATTGCGTATGCGCTATAAGAAAACACATGCAAACTTGGACCATATGCTAAACATCTTAACCTTTCTGTTATTGAAGCGGGATCAGAATAAAACTTTGAAAAAATATGCTCCTTGAACCATGTTATAAAACTTCGATTGTGCTCACGTACTATCCAATTTTCATTTCTATTCAGATTTAAACCTCGGAGAACGTCCTTGTGCATTTCAACATACGACTCAACCTCAATGTCATTGTGCAGAACATACAAATGCACTTGCTCCCGTTCATCCCTTGAAAATGTCACAACTTTATTTCCAATTAACTGTTTACCTACTATTTTTTCAACAACATGAGATTTTGGGAGGCCAATGGATTGAACGTTGGACAAATATTCAGTACAAAACTCAATAGCTTCTTCAACAATGTATCGTTCAACAATACATCCCTCTGGTCGACTTCGGTTTTTCACATACTCTTTCAATATTTTCATATAACGTTCAACAGGGTACATCCATCTCATATAGGCAGGTCCACACAGTTGTGTCTCTTTCACAAGATGAACAACTAGATGTACCATTATGTAAAAAAATGATGGAGGAAAATACATTTCAAGCTCGCACAAAGTAATAACTATTTCTCTTTGCAATGTTGGTAAGATCGCAGGATCTATCACCTTACTACAGATTGACCTAAAGAAAAAACACAATTTAGTTATCGCGCCTCTCACTTTTTCTGGCAAAATAGAACGTATACCTATTGGTAGAAAGTGTTCCATTATAACATGGAAATTATGTGTCTTTAAACTCTTTAACTTGAGGTCTTTCATAGAAACACGTCTTCTAATATCTGAAGAGTATCCTTCTGGAACTTTAACTTCACTCAAAAACTTACATAATATCTTTTTCTCCTTTCTAGATAAAGTATAAGCAGCAGGTGGTAGATATGTGCGATTTCCTTTCTTCAAGGGTCCTAATTCATTTCTTATTCCTATTGCTACCAAGTCCTTTCTTGCTTTAAGGTCATCCTTAGACTTTTCTTGTATATTGAGTAACGTACCAATAACACTTTCAAATACATTTTTTTCAATATGCATAACATCAAGAAAATGTCTTACATACAATGACTTCCAATACGGCAACTCAAACAAAATTGACCTCTTCTTCCACCCACGCGTGACAAGCGTATGAGCAAAAGGCTTGCCAAACTTAGTACTCACATCTTTCACCTTTTCAAAAATTTGTTCACCGGTCAATGTAGGTGGAGCTTTACGTTGTTCTGAATTTCCATTGAATGCTTTTCTCCACCCATGGTAGTGATGATTAGAATTTAAGAATCTAGGATGACCAAGAAAGACATTCTTCTGACCAAATTCCAACCGCGTCCAATCTGTGTTTTCTTCACAGATAGGACACGCACATTGACCTTTAATGCTATACCCCGATAGATTTACGTATGCTGGGAAATCATTAATTGTGCTAAACAACACCGCCCTCAAATTGAAACTTTCTTTCCTATATCCATCATAAACCTCCACACCGTTCTCCCACAAACTCTTTAAGTCTTCGATTAAAGGTGTCAGGTATACATCTATGTCGTTCCCTGACTGTTTAGGGCCAGAAATTAACATAGATAACATCATGTACTTACGCTTCATACATAGTCATGGAGGTAGGTTATAAATCATAATAATTACAGGCCAGGTGGAATGTGAGATACTCTACAGACCATGCGGATTCATTCCATCAGACGATAATTCCAAGCGAAGGTTTCTAGCTTCTTCTCCAAAACCAGGATAATCATTATCAATTTTCATCCAATGTGGTGAATCTGCCGGATGTCGATACTTCTCATCTACAATTCTATCATCTGCATGCCAAGTCAGGTGTTTTGCATCTGTTTCACTATGAAACATGCGTCTGAATCTCGGAATTATAGGAAAATACCATAATACTTTTGTTGGTGACAATTTTTTCTTATACCGAGATACACCGCATTTAGGACACTCGTTTAATGATGCATATTCATTTCGAAACAAATTGCAATCATTTGGACAAACATGTATCTTATCATAGCTCATGCCAATAGAGCATAACATTTTATTAGTTTCATAGGTTCGACTGGGAAGAACATTATCCTCCGGAAGCATCTCTTGAAGTAGGGCTAACAACTCTGTGAAACTTTTATCCGACCATCCATTACCCGCCTTTAAATTGTACAACTTTAATACCGCGGACAATCTTGTGAAAGTAGTGCAACCTTTATACAACGGTTTCTCTGCATCGCTTACCAACCTCTCAAACATCTTGGGACAATCTTGAAGATCTTCTTCAAGTGCTTCTGCAATCTCTTCGACTCGATCACAATCATATGTATCCCTGTCATTGTCCTTTGAAGCACATGTCGTATTATTCCGGGGTTCAACATTCTAGTTACTTATCTCACCATGTAATGTCCAACATGTGTAACTTCGATCAATTCCATGTCTCATTAAATGAGATTCCAACTGAACGGCGTCAACTCGACGCCCATAACAGCATCCTAAGCAAGGACATGTGATCCTACTGGGGTCTTTGGCGTGTTCAACAGCGAACTTAACGAACTTCGATACCCCATTCTCGTACTCTTTTGAGAATCGATTACCAGACATCCATTTTTTATCCATACTAATTGAGTAATCTACACTAAACTATGAAAGTTAAACAAAACAGAGAATACCTGTAAAGAAATCACTAACTTCTAAGAATGCTACACAGTAGGATGCTTGGAAACGATCACAACTTTGCTCTTCACAGGTAACCCCTATAGCAGACAAAATATAAATTTTATTAAAACCATATTAA
Source organism: Lathyrus sativus (assembly GCA_963859935.3). Lineage (NCBI taxonomy): Eukaryota > Viridiplantae > Streptophyta > Magnoliopsida > Fabales > Fabaceae > Lathyrus > Lathyrus sativus. The sequence goes on from OZ012737.1 coordinate 25,202,400, forward strand.
TAATTAACCAAAACAAAAATATTAGATAATCCACCAAAACAAATCATATTAAAAATACTAGATAATCCTTAAACCAAAATGAAACCCTTACTAAACATTGAGAAATCCTAAGTAAACATATAAAACCATAATAACATATCATATAAACATTGAGAAATTCATAATAACATATCAACATATAAAACCATCAACATATAAAACAATAATAACATATAAAACTATATCATAAAAAACCATATTCATGTTGGCTACTCTCTTAAAAAATAGGAATTTCCAAACTATATTGAACATGCAAAATATAAACTCTTGTTTGTCAATCTAAAACATACAAAATATAAACTCTCTTAAAAAATATAAACTCTCTTAAAAATATATTCAACAGAGAGACTTAACATATAAACTCTCTGTTAAGACATACAAAATCTCTTAAAAAACTCTCTTATAAACTCTTCTAAAAAACTCTCTGTTTATAAAAACTCTCTTATAAACTCTCTTAAAACATACAAAATATAAACTCTCTTAAACTCTTGTTTGTCAATCTAAAACATACAAAATATCCGTAACAATGACAGAGAGACTTAACATGTAGATTAAAATACAAAATATATAACATGCAACAGAGAGACTTAACATGTAGATATCCATACAAATAATAAACACATATTCAGTTTGTCTCTTAAAGATTACAGAAAATGACTTAACTTGATTGCATTCGAATAATAAAAATATATTCAGTTCTACTTAAAGATTACAGCAACAATGGTGAAAATATAAGTAAAAAAGAAAACTAGAGTAAAACTTCAAATACCGTAACAATGGCGGAAATGTAATGCAGACGAGCAGAGGATATCGAAAACGGACGGTGATCGGCGGCGAATGCAACAGAGGAGGGCGACAGTTGGACGGCGACGGTTGGACGGCGACGGTGGGTTTATAGGGCAACGTTCTTATTTCGCCAAAGAAAAATAAAGAAAGAAATACGATATGACTGTTCTGTTTCTTATAAAAATTCTGGTGGGTATTTTAAATTAATTCTAACTAAATCTATAGCAGCGCTTTTTAATGGCTTTAGCAGCGCTTTAAAAAGCGCTCTCAAAGATCTTCTTATATACGCCATATAGCAGCACTTTATGGAAAAAGCGCTCTCGTAGACTAGACCTACAGCAGTGCTTTAGGAAAGCGCTTTCATAGGGATGTCTTAGACCCCCCCTTTAGCAGCGCTTTTTAGAAGTGTTGTCTTAGGTCCCCCTTTAGCAGCGCTTTTTAAAAAGTGTTGTCTTTGGGATGTCTTAGACCCCCCCCCCCCTTTAGCAGCGCTTTTTAGAAGCGCTGTCTTAGGTCCCCCCCTTTAGCAGCGCTTTTTCAAAAAGCGCTGTCTTTGGTTATCAATTTTTTTTAATTCCTCTTTAGCAGCGCTTTTTCTAAAAGCGTTGTTTTTGTATGCGCTGCTAAAAGTCAATTCTGGCGTAGTGACACCCCCAGTAAATCATCACTTCACAGTCATATTTTTTCTATCCTAAATCGTTACGACGCGATATTCACGTCAAAACAAAATATTTGAAAATTTCAAACTTTCCTTTTCAGTAGGCCTCGCATTTTTAATTGTATTTTTTTAATTTAAAAGTTGGGACGTGATTTTCACGTCACAACATTTAAAAAAAAAATTTTGACACACCATGTGATAACTTTACACTTATTTATTTTAATATTAAAATTGTTAGTGACGTAAAAAACATGTCGCAACTATCCTTTTTTGTCACATATTTTTCACTTCACTAAATCACGTGACGCAATTTTTCTTGTAGTGACACGTGTCTATGAAAACAACTTCTAACTAAAATCACACCATGCACAAAAAGCAAGAGCAAAAATTACAGTATTATCCCTCAACTTCTGATTCTAATAAAACTACAATCCAATAAAAGGACACCTAATTAATTACACAATCATGCAAATGCATCCCTTCATTTAGATTTTAGAGTGTTTTAGAATGGACAATAGGTGTTTGTCGAAGTGAAAATGGAATATAAATAAAATGTCATCGTTGAAATTCAAATTGGCATTGCTATGACTGAGAAAGTACACAACTTTACTCATTCATGGCTTTGATTGAATATGAATTGTGAAGCAACAATAGTAGTGATTGTCGTAAAAAGCATGTGAAACTTATTAATAGATTCTCATATTTTTTATGCTATCTCAAACAGTAGGTCATAAAACATTTTTCTTTAGTAGCATTCACATGTAATAAGACACACTGATTAATTATATCTAAAACCATTTCAGTTATTCAAGTAACTACCGGAGAGTGCAATAAAGCATCAACATGTTGAGTCATTGTCGTTTTTTGCTCATGTATATCAAAAACAATTCTTACCTCTCCAACTGTTTGGCCAAATATATACTAAAATGATAGTTTTCTACGTAGTAAAAAGCCTATAAAATGTTTGCATAATAGAAAAACCCTATAAATTTATCCACTCCGGTTCTTTGGCTCAAATTCAAATTACTTTTTCTGAAGAACCAATTCATTGCTATAGAACAAATTAAATCTATGTAGAATAGAAAATACACAACTATAGTGAGACAAAACAATAAGTAAATAACATTATTACACACTACTACAGAAAACTCCTCTTACAATAGTTGGAAAAAAATATCATAATAGTTGACTAACTGTTGTGAGTTAGAGTGTGGTTGTAAATATGCTCTTCTTCACGATGGGCGTATGACCGTTATGATAAACTAGGTAGCGCGCTATCTATTATAACGGTTATATTAACTAACCGTTGTGATGTATATAGGTCATGGGTTGAAAATCTAGCAACAAAAATTTAATTAAAGCATGAATAAAATTAACATTTCACCACGGTTATATATTCTAACAGTGGTGGTATATATATGATTTAATTATAAAATATGTGAATGACTTGTTTTTCCTTACTCCTCAAAAAATATATAAAATCATTCAAATTAATTTATAAGATAATAATCTGTAAAATTAAATTATTCTTGAAGAACAACTTAGACGCTCCACTATTTTCGAATTGCATGCATATCGTAATTCATATCTCGCTCTTTAACATGTAGAATTTGGTTAAATTCCCTAAGTTCTTCAAAGAAAAATTCATTCTCTTATAATTTATTTTACAAAATATCAATTTGTTGAATAATTTCGAGTCATCGTCATCATCGTTATCATCATCATCATTATTTGAATCGATGATGATGATTATTATGTTGACAATGATGAAGATGATTCCAAAATTCTCAATAAATATGATGTTTTGCAATATAAAATAGAAGAAAATGAATTGTTGCTTTGAATAAATTGGGACATTGAACCAAATTCTATATGCTAAAGAACCATAGATAAATTACAAGATAGAAATGAATTACAAGATGCATGCAATTCAAAAAACATTGATTGATCTAAGTTGATTTTCAAGTATAACCGAATTTTTAGATTATCATTTTTTTAAATCAATTTAAATGAATGCATGTTCAGTGAGGGATTAGTGAAACAAACAATCAACATACGATATAATAAACTCAACAGAAACAAAAAATGAGGCAAATATTTTGAACAACAATAATAGTATTTCAACTCATAAAATATTTCACAAACATACCTTTTATTATACCTTTTATTGAAAGGAATTATGGCTAATGAAGACAAAGAAATGATTTATTTATCTCAAAATGGAATCCAAAGTGAAAGGAGGATGAAACTGAAGTGAGAGCGACAAACTTATTCCCATGATCTGGGTCTTTCACACAATATGTCGCTTTCGCAATAGCTTCGTCCTTCTTGTATTTTTTCTTCATTACAACACAAACAATTCGTGAACCATACCTACAAACTAAAATGTATCTTATCTTGTTAACCTGATCTTGAAACATAAACTAGCATGAGATTTTAATCTTGCAGACAACATGTAAACCTGATTTGGAAATATAAACTAGCATGACATTAACAACATCATAAACGAAAACTCAAGTATTATCTAACACACTAATGTCTCTATTGAATAAATATTTTTAGATTTTTAAGAAAAAATATTGTCATACATGTAACATGTATGGTAACTGAGATCCATTTCAACAACATATATTCAAGTAGAGATAACCCAAAAAACACGGAAACGATGCAAAATGAAAATCCTAAACCCTAAACCATAAGCTTTCTGCAAAATGAAAATAAGAAAATTATGCTTAATTAAAGCGTATGAAAAAAAGAAAGAACCTATACACAGAAAAATGGAAGAAAACACATGAATAACATTGAAAAAACCTTATGAAGAGGAAGAATAATGATAAAGCGTATGAACTTGACTACCTTTTAATATGAAAAAACTTACTCTACATCACAACCTTTAAATCGAATCTAATCTAGTGGTTAAATTATCACTTTTACTTATAACCAATCGATTAAATCTAATTTAAAGGTTATGATTGTGGAGTAAGTTATAAAAACTTACTCTTGGAGTAAGTTGATCCTCAATATATATATATTGAGGATCAACTTACTCCAATAGTGTGTATTTATATATATATATATATATATATATATATATATATATATATATATATATATATATATATATATATATATATATATATATATATATATATATATATATATATATATATATATATATATATATATATATATATATATATATATATATATATATATATATATATATATATATATATATATAGTTTTAGGTAATACCCGTGAAAATAGAAATTTTAATATTAATATATTTATTAGACTGTAACAAATGTCTTTCAATAAAATAATAAAATGTATTTCAAAAGGTTGTTATTAAGGACTGTGATGACATGTCTTTCAATAAAATAATAAAAAAATTCAGCCGGTCGTTATTAAGCCTTTAGTATGTTAGCACATACATAAACAAAGCATGAGAAGAACAATTAGAATAACATTCAGAGATGCACAATCATTAGATCTGTTATTGTAAATAAGTTCAATGAGGCTATAGAGCCTTTACAAACAGAAATAAAATATGCCTAGATACAAGGGTTATCAAACTGAAAGAAAAACTTAAATCATCAGGATTAGAAGTTTCCTTTATTATTGAAGTCTTTAGTCTTCATGCCTAATTGAATCCAAAAAATTATTCCAGTCTTCATTTTACTTGGAGTTACTTGATTCCATTAGCTCTTCAACAACATCCTCTATCTTTCTTATCTTTTTAGGATTCAAATTGGCGATCTTTATCTTCTTAGTTTCAGGTGTACGTCTCACTAGAAGGTTCAAAACTGGTGATGTTATTCCTAATGTTTCTTGTTTCTCTGGCTTTATTTAACCAAGATTCATTCATATCACCAACATTCTTAGGAACCTCAAATTCTTTGAAAGGTATGATCCCGCTAGATTAGTTAGATAAATCTTCATAATTTTGATTCATACTAAGAGGAATAAGCTTATGAGAACAAGTTCATTACATGTGAAAGATAGAGATGTTAGAGTTTTATTTTGAGAGTGACAACTATTGTGTGTGAAAGTAATTGATAACTTTTCTTATATAACAAAACTGATGTAAGTACTACTATTCACAATGATTTTTGGTAATAACCGTGGTAATAGGTAGTTTAATGTTAATATATTTATAAGACTATAAGGACAAATCCTTTTTGTGATGAAAAATATTAAGAAAATGTTGGAGTTGGAAATCTAAGTAAGTAAGCTTTCATCTATCACCCTGATTGTTATTAAGGACCATGATGAAATGTCTTTCAATAAAATAATAAAAAAATTCAGGCAAATGAATATGAGATATTACTACGATTATTAAAACGACTATTGTAAGATGGTGTTATCTAAGATATATTTTGTAATAACGACAGTGATACAAATAGTAATAGTAACACAAATACCTCATGAGTCACCTAACAAAACGAGCATCATACAACTTAAAGAAAATAGTAAAATAAGTAAATCCAAAACTCTTCATTTGTTCATTCTTAAAAAATTAAAAAATTAAAACAAATCAACCACTAGTTAATTATCAAAGTAGAGTATACCAAAGTCAACTCAGTGTGAAAAAATGTAGATAAGTGAGTTGTAAAAACTAGTATGTACAATAACTGTTAAGTGTCCATGATATATGTGAAATAAACTAACCTTCAAAGGGCCCCTAAAATTTGTTCCACTCGTTGTAATGTTGATTAAGGGAAACCAATGCTCCTAAATTTAATTTGTTCATTGTAATGTTTATTAAGGGAAACCAATGCTCGAATCTTATCAAAGTCATATGTTATCATGAGATGTTATAAAAAAAACCTTTGCGGCAGAAAACCATGCACTTTTCTTATACTTTATGCCTAACTTTTATATAATCAAACTTTCCAACCCAAAATCAATAAATATGGGAAAAAAAGGGCCATCTTTTTTAGCAAAACTATTCACAATAAAATCAGAGTCGAGAACAAAAACATCTGAAGCAGTAAACTTCTTAGATAACAAAGAAGTAAATCAACTTTCCTCGATCCACATTGTTTTTAAGAAACACTATGATTAAACAGAATAATGGTTGGATAGGTATTACATCACAAAATGGAAAGAAAAAAACAGTTAAAAAATTTAGGAAGAAATAAATATGGTTTAAACAAACAAATTCGTAGTATTTTGGATTAAACTCTAGTTTTAACAGGGATAATTTTATTTTTCAACATGATTTGTGCATTATAGAGTCGAAGTTTATTTTAGCATGCAGTTGTATAATTTAGTTTGTTGGTTAAATTATCTTAGTGCTTAAGTTAGTTTGTAGTCTATAAATAGACTGCTCCCTTAGGTAGTTGAGAGAGGGTTAATGTTGGTTGATATTTGTTTGTAAACAATTTGCCTTAATTGTGAAAGTAAATAGTAAAACGGTTTTAAAAAATTATTGTTCTAGCTTCTTCCTACTTTTTTTTCTTTAGTAAACCTAAAAAAGGTTTCTTGTGTTTGTTTAAGAAACTTAATCTTTCTAATTTTCTTTGTTCTTTGTGCGACGATTGTCCCAATAAACTGGTGTGATGAGCGTGGATTAAGATGTCGTCACTGAAGTATGAGATTGAGAAACTCACCAATGTGAATGATTTAGGTTTGTGACGCTTGAATATGTAAGCCATATTGGTTCAGCGGGGTTTATTAGAAGCGTTGAAAGGATCAACGAAGATGGATGTTACGCTAACAGAGAAGGAGAAGACAATGATGATCGAGAAAGCCCTTAGTGCAATCATATTGATCCATGGTGATAAGGTTCTCTAGAAGACCTCGAAGGAGAAGAAAGAAAGTATGACTAGAACCGATACTTTAAAACAACCGGAAGTTACCATATATTTTGTCCATGATTGAAAAAAACGGTAGTTCTAAAAGAGTGATACTTGAAAGGTTGAGATTTTTCTGACACTTTTGTACGACTGTGGTTGCATAAACCATTTTGTGTGGTGTAGAATGAACCCAAAGTTGTTTAATAGGGCACATGTGTTGTTAAGACTAACAACTTATTATGCCTCTTCTTCAGTTTTTGATTAAGGCATAAGTGTACTTCAACAGAGTAAAACCTCCAGTTAGGTTTCAGATTCCAGAGGGCACCGCGTGTCTCACCTTCTTGAGATCCAAGTTGAATAATTTATTTCCTATCTCTGATAACAAAAAGATGACTAAGATAAATTTTTGTGAAGACTGAATTGATACTGATGGAAGCGTAAAATACAACCTTATTGAGTTAAAAGACAATGACGATTTGAAAATTATATGGAGATCATATTATCGTAGGCTTACTAAGGGATAGATCGAGTTTGATGCAAGAATTTCTAGATCTATCAACAACATAATCAAGATGTTGAAACATCCATAATCATCTGATAGTGTTTAGGTTTTCTTATTTAATGTTATTTTCATAAGTTACGTAATTGTTTGTCTAAGTTATGTAACAGTTTTGTCAAATATTAAGTTATGTTCATCATACATCAATGGAAGTTCCAAAACGTTATATAATAAAAAGTGTTGTGCAAACATTTGAGTAATTAATGTTACACATAATATACAAATATTACATAATAATAATAATGTCTAAATAGGTCTCTCACATGTTACATATGCTGCCTACGATGCCAAACTTTAAACCTAGTCATCTGGGTTAACCAAACCCACGAGGTTATCCTTAATGTCTCCTATCATCGGCAGGCGTTAGGCATCATCCTCACCATGTGAAGGTGATGGAGGTAGAGGCACGTCATCAAGAGGTATCCCAATATCAACAGGAGAAGATTTAACATATGAAGATCCAACATGAAAAGGTCCAACATCATCTCCATGCTGGCTAGGCGGGATGATGCGAAGGTTTAATAGAGTAAGGTACCACTCCAAATATCCATCCACACGCTCTAAATTAAAATGAACCACCACTACACGATCTCTCATGACACGTGCATAACTCATAATGTTACCATGAAACTAGCTATCAATGCTCTCAGATGGGATAGTAGAGACTGGTCGTGGGATGTTTTGGACGTATCCATGCTAGTGCAACCACATCTTAAGTAAGTGTCTATCCACTAACCCCTTCCATTCTTGATAACCATACAGGTCTATTAAAGCAGAAGCAGTGACATATGTTTCATGAGGAGCAATGACATCTGTCTCAACAGGAGAAGTAACCTCTATATCATCAGTAGTTGGTGCCCCAATATTCATATGATGATTAGGCTCCTGAATAAATATCTCCAGAGTAACCTCTATAGCAGTTGTTGTCTCTGCCTCAAAAGGATGAGGCACCTTTTCCATCTCAGAAGTACAGGGCACCTTTGTCTCTGCTCAATAAGGAAAATTTGTCTTTGCCACCGTCTACAAGTCGTCATAGACCGGTGCCTGGACATTACTTGGCTCATCCTCATCATCTCTCGTCCATCCAGAAGCAAATATAGATCTTCTATGTCGGATAATGCGGGGTGCACGAAACTGTGTCTGATCGGCCAACCGCCTCCTACGAGAATCAATTGGTGCCACTCTCTCTGCTAGGAGATGTGAGTCCTCAACGTCACCTCCCCTCTCTCGAGCCCTCACAGCAACAACTCTATCATAATGTGGACGGACAATCTTACCATTTGCGTCTATGGTATTCACTCCAAAAAAAGATTTTTTTTTTTTAAAATGACTGATTTTTCTAAAAAAATACAGAACTTATAAAGTTACCGCATGTTTGGAATAAAAATATTAAGTTTTTCTAGACTTTTCAAAAAATGTTGTTAAATGTATGAATTTATCTAGATATTTTAAAAGGTGCGGAAAAAACATTGCATTTTTACCAGATATTTTGGAAAATCTAGAAATATTTATCCAGTTTTACCGCATTTTTCAAAAATCCATAAAAATGTATACATTTTTACCGCATTTTCAAAAAAGTTGGTTGAACGTTTGAATTTTTTTCGGATATTTCAAAAAATACAAAAAAAAATTACATTTTTACGGAATATTTTCAAAAATTCGATAAAAACTAAGAAAAAATCTAGAAAACTGCTAAAAATGAGGTTGAAACATAAACTTATTTGTCATCAAAATTATAATGTCTATGAAATGTGCAAAAAATTAGGTAGTTTTTAAAAAAATCAAAATGTTCCAATTTTTTATTCGAATAAAATTATAATATTGTGCAGAATTAATATGTTAAAAACATAGGATATGCGGGGTGTCAAGTAAATTTTGGAGGGAACTGAAAGAAACCTAATTAAAAGAATACCTTAGTTTTATTTATCTACTATAGAAAGATTTTTGTTGCCATAAATGTTTATTCTCAAAACAACTCAATATCCGTTAATACCATATATATTTGATCACTCTAAACTCTTGAACCATTTCCAAGATTCTAAAAAATCTCCACATTGACGATTTATTGTATAATATTGACCGATATAACAATGTTTTAAAAACTGAATCGAAAATAATACCGATGAAATCTACAGTTTAAAATTCAATTGATTAAAATGGTTAAACTTACAGTCGAACGATTTATTAAATAGGTTAATAATATAAAACTAAATTTCATAAATATATCTTACATAATTATATTCACAGCTTAATAAAATAAATATTTCAAAAATTCATTATAAATTTAATACAACAATAACGATAATACATGGCATAACATAGTTTTACACTTCATTTCAACCTTCATTTAAAACTATTTTAAACAAACTCAATAATTATATAAATTAAACTAATTCAAAACAAAATTAAAATAATAAAATATAATGGAAAGATGTGATTGACAACAACAACAAAAAATATAAATTAAGAATACCTAAATTAAATAAGATAAAATACCAGAATATAAATAATACAATATACTTCATTAAACAACAAAAAATCTAATTTGGGTTGAACTACGATAAAAAAGTTTTAATTGACAACAACAAACAATATAGAACTAAACGAAAATCAATATTGAGTTCACATTGTGACTATGTTTGAAAGAGGTGGCATGATGATGATGGAGCGTTGTTGAAAGAACTATAATGGAGTAAAAAAAATTTAGAAGTTTGTATAATTGTAAAAAACACACGATTTCTTTTTTGTGATATTAACATATTCAATTTGATACATTTTTTTGAACCGGTGATTTTACAAAATCTGGTCCTGTTCGAATATTTTTTGGACGATTTAATTCGATTTTTTTAGTTTTACTTTGATTTTAACCCACTACACTAGTAGAAGAAATACTTTATAGCAGAGGCTGTTAAGTCAGTTCACCTGCCACCTGACTTAAGAAGTGATGCGGTGGCAATTTCGTAAATATTTGTAACATTGTTAGGTCAATTATATTTAGACCTGACTTAAAAAATATTAAAGAAAAAAATATAATTCGTATTAAATTTCTTAAGTCGGCTGTGTTCACTAACTGACTTAAAAAAACATATTTATTAAGTCAGGTATTGCCCACCTGACCTAAGAAGTTTTATTCAATACCTTCCTTGAACCTAGAACAACCTTCATCCCCACTATTTCTCTCCTTCTTCTCCAAAACCTTCCCCGTTGTCACCATCTTTGAATAACCATTTCCAACACACCTTTTTTTATCTTCGTTCTCTCCTCCTCCAACTCTCCACCTCATCACCCAAATCTTCCCTTCATCAATCCCTTAACCATCACCTGCGACACGCTTTCCTTTTCTCTATTTCCTCTCATCTCCTCTACTTCCGAAAACCCTAACCCTTCTTTTGCCGCTCCCATCACCACCATTCTTTCAACCTCCTGGAAAAATTCCTTCGTCGCTGTCGTAAAACGGTAATACTTTACCCATCACCATCATCATCATCCGCCCGCCGTTGAGTTGGCTCCGCTAACGTGACCCCCATCACCGCCACCCCTTAAAATCCTTCCGCCGCTCCCATCGCCACACATCACCTTACCATAAACCCCATCTCCTCAATCTCCTTCCACCATCAAAATTGTGCATCGACCGCGTTCACCACGATTCACCACCCTTTCTCCGATTTTTTTTACAAAATTTCCCCTTACATCTACTTCTCATAAAAACCACTGTGAAACTCCCGTAGAACAATTTTGAATGCCTTTTGATTCAGATCCTTCACCATCAATCGCAATTAGGATTTGAGAATTTCCTTCTGGTTTGGTTTCGATGCTGTGTTATTTATTTTTAGGTTCAATCACTGGTTCAAACGGTTTGGTTCGAATAGAGCAATTTTGATACTTACGGGTTGTTGCTGTTATGTTTCTATGATGTAAAAGGGTGACTTATGCTGCTGCACTGAAAAAGGGTTTTGAGATCTGTCAAACAAAGTAGCAGCTGAACCTCTTCATCTATTTGGTCTGGTAACACTGCTTCATTCAAACGACAGTTACTCAAGTATCCAAGATACAACTTCATAGCTCAATACTGCAAAAACACGACTCAGCAAGTCTCTGATAACAATAGTTGTCCCACGTTCGCTAACATTTTCAACTAGGAATCTTGTTGCAATTTCGAACTTGTCTAATGTTCTAAAGATCAAGGCACTTATGGAAGTAGTTGAAATGATCAAGGCACTTGTTTCTCTCGAGCATAACTATTTCCAAAGATAAAGATACCCGTGAGCAGAGAGAGTATTTGTAACCCAATTTTGAGCCTAAACAGTTGGATCCTTGCTTTTGACTAAAGCGAGAGTTCAAAAATCTTTTTCTTGAAACCTTGAAAATGTTGATTAATTATTCTTTTTCCGTGGAAAGTAAAGAGCATTCACTTAGGGGATGAAAAAAGGCAAGTTGGGGAGAACGAATATGTTAAGTAGTAATTGGTCACAACTCGTGAAAAAGCTAAGCAAGCATTGAAAAGAAAATATGAAAAAGAAAAAGAAAGAAACACTTGTCTCTTGTAAATACAGTGTAGAAAAAAATATGTATGTGAAAAAGAATGCTTGCTTGGTAGAAAAATATTGAAAAACAAAAGGGAGTTGTGAAGGGTTCAAATAAGGAATTGGTGGAACAAAGTTGAAGAGGTGTAAATAAGTGTATAGTGAATGTCTCTTTTGCTTCGGAAATTTCGTTCAATGGCCTTAGATATGTTCCTTGTTTGTAACCCGACCAAGCTATAACCGGAAAAGGCCTTAGTGATCATCGTGCTTCCACAGTTTCGTGTATAATTGCTAGACATTGTATGAATAGAGTTGATTTTGACATTGTTTATTGGAGAGTGAAAATTCCCCCGCGCTTTCTTGTGCGACATTTTCTTCAATCCTTTTTCGAAGAGGAGAGTTAGGGTGATTCGTTCATGATATCATGGTTGTGATTTGATAAATGTTTAGTATTGCTTAAAAGTTTTAGTTCTGATGCATTGTTTTGATTTTAACCGTTGGAAACGTGTGTCTGGTGAAGTCGCTTGTAATTTGAGCCATATGATCCGATCTCGGAAATACCTGACTCTTTAAGCAAATCCTCTTGGTTACTCGAGAGGAATACTTTGCTTGAGGACAAGCATGATTCTAGTTGGGGAGAGTTGTTAGATGCCCAATTGTACTTATTGGAGCTATCAAATGTGGGCATCTTTCATTGTTTTTTATGCCGAAAACGTATTTATTAAGCCTTGCTTTTGTTAATGTACATCATTGTGTCAAATGCTTTTGATCCTTTTGATTTGTGTGTTATTGTGCAGGATTTAAGTGTGGAAGAGCACTAATTGAAGGCACAAGAAAAATGGCAAAGGAATCAAGCAAAGAGCAAAACAAAAGATTGGTTCGCTCAGCGAGCACCTGGCGAGCTAGTAGCGAGTGTTCGCTACAGCCTCGCCTAGCGAGCACGTAGCGAACAGCTCCAGACTTGGGCAGAATGGTTTTTAACATCAATCTTGGTCAGCGAGCAAGTAGCGAAGAAGCTCGCTAGGCGAGCCCCCAGCGAGCACCTAGCGAAGCCAAACAGAATGTAACTTTCAGACCTCGCTGGCATGTTCGCTAGGCGAAGCTGTAGCGAGCGTTCGCCAGCAGCTCGCCTAGCGAGTGTGTAGCGAGCGTGCCCAGAATTGCCACTTACTATAAGTAGCATGGGCCACTTTTTGGACATCATCTTCTTTTTCCACTTTACTATTGTTTTGCTGTAAGGAAAGGTTTTGTGACCTAAAAACACATTTTAGCTTATTTTCATCATCTCTTAGCATAATCAAACAACAACAAGGTGGATCATCATCAAAGTTCGATCATTCAACTTGGATGTTCATCAACCGACTTTCAAACTTCTTGTGCAAGCTACCATGAGAATGGGTAGCTAAGTTCATCTTGTTGTCAAGGATAGATGTAGGTAATCATTGAACTTTGTATTTGTATGGATGATTTTCATTTGTAAACTCTTGAATAATTAATGTATGGTGAAAACTTTGTTTTATTCTTAATCTTTTGTGTTGGTTAATGATTGAGAAATATTTACCAACTCTTGACCTAGGTTTTCACCCATTTCTTTTCTTGAGCTAGAAATAGTCTTGGATGATTTTGTCACTTAAAATGTTGAACTTTAAAGTTGTCATTTTGATAGATTGTGTGAGAGATCAACAATGGATCAAAAATGACAAACTTCACAATATGAGTTAGAGATAATCATATTGAGAGGATATTGTGAATGCATTGATCATTTGAAAGAGTTTATTTTATGTTAATCGGAAGTACACATGCAAAGTGATTACCGAAACCTAACTTTGACAATATTAATTCAAACTGTTAAAACCTAGCTTTTATCGCATTTATTACTTTCATGCAAAAACACTTGTTACCTTAAACCCAAATCTTTTGATACCATTAAACTATAAATTTAACAACTGTTGAACGGCGGGAAAAATCTTATATTCCCTGTGGAGACGATAATACAAACCCGACACTTAACCACTGTCCTAACAAAATGGCGCCGTTGCCGGGGAATATAAATTGATATTGCTAGCATCGCAATAGTTGCCGAATTTTTAGTTTCGAAATTTTGACTTGTGCTTGTAATTTGTTTGGTTTAGTGTGCAGCCTTTGTTTATGCGAGGACAGATTCCTGAGGACCAAATTCTTTTTGATCCTGAGATCGAAAGAACCGCAAGGAGACTGAACGGTAGAGCAAGACGCAGGAGGCAACAAGCCAGGCAAAGACAAAATCAAGGAGAAAGTTCTTCGACTACAACATCACCACCACATTTCACACCTATCATGGCAGAACCACCACCCCCACCACCAGTTTCTACTCCATGCACAAATAGTCCCAGGCATACTGCTCAGTTCGCACGTAATCTCCAAAATGGAAGACAAGCGGAGATGAAAACGGGAATCCTAGCTCTAGTCTAGCTCAATATTTTCCTTTTTTAAAAATAAACTTTGGTGGCGACTTCATCGCTTTTGAGTGTTTTCTCGCCCAAGAGCTTTTTTCGCACCGCGACAATGTTCTTTGAAAATGTGCTATATTTAACTAATGGTTTTATCATCTGTCACATCCTTACAAGGCACCAGATACCGCATGAGCACCACCTAAACCTGCTCATCAGGATATATTGGAAGAGGACCAGGTTACAGATGACCACAAGCGGACCTATTTGCCGTTTGTTAGCGTTTTGAACAAGCTGTGAGAGATAATGCCATTGAGAGATGAGACATAGTGGAAGGAAAACATGATATGACCGCCTTACAGACTATCTTACTCGAGGCACAAAATTTTTTAGGGTAGAAGCAGCAGCAGGGAAGAGACAGGGGTATAGAAATACCTAGTAGTGTATACTTATTTGTGTTTTGATAACATTTATATCGTTGTAACATTTAGATTATGTATCATGGTAACATTTCAATTTGTATTATGATTTGAATTTATATCGAACATTCTTGAATTGCACTTGTATAATTAGAATGGTGTTAATATATCCTTAATATAATCATCATTGAATAAAAAGTATTAATTATGAACAGTGGCGGAGCCAGAAAGTTTTTGAAGCCTGGGCAAAAATTTAAAGACAATAAATTCATATTGTATATATAAGTAGTTATTAATCAAAATAATTTTTTTTAATTTAATTGATTTCGGCATAATTTTAAAACTAACATATCCATATCCAATTTGAGGCTGATACTAACATGGAATATCATTTCATGTGATTCATAATAATTCTTGAAATTAGCAACAACTTAACAACATAATTTTATTTACTAACTACTGTAACTACAAACTAAATCTAAAATACAAATTCCTAGTTAACATCAATTGAACCATATAATTTAGAGTGAACATAAATTGAAGAATTGGACCTAATATATTTTTTATATTATTTGAGAATAAAATTTATTGTTTTCTTCTTCTTTTTTACAACACTATACATGTTTTTTTATAATTTTAGTAGTTGCTACTTTTATGTTAAATTTTATTTTTTCAAGTATTCATTTTTTGTTTTTGGTTAATTTGGTCATAAATAGCAACTTTATTTTAATTTTTCACTTTTTGTAATGTAGTTGAATCTAAATATTATCATATAAAAAATTAATATAATGTATGCTTAATTGCATAGGAAAGGAAAAAAAATTATGTTTTATTTGTGAAAAATGTTTAAATTACGGCGGTTAAAACTGTCATTATCAACGACAAAAAACCGTCTTTTTATTTAATATATATTATGACATGAGAAATTTTATTCAAAAGTACTATTTTTCTGCATTTTCGTTAATTGTGGCGGTTTTAACCGCCATAAAAGAACTTATTAACCGCCATAATTTTCATATTCTTTTATAAAAGAAGGCAAATTTTTGGGGCCGAGCCCGGGCACATGCCCAGCCTGGCCGGGCCTTAAAACCGCCCATGATTATGAACACTTGTTGCCTAGGCAAAACTTATCAAATATGTTTACGGGTTATTCTGAAAAAGAATCTATAGAATCATATTCAGAAAAATATATAATTGATGGCTTACTTATGAAACATTCTGAGTATTTTATATATGTTTCAAGATACATCTCCAATAAATTGAAGGGTAAATTCAGAATTCTAATTTATTCATCGTTACTGTATAAGATGAGTAAAGTTATACCCCTTTTAAAAAGAAAATTTTACTCCATACCTCATTATTTATTCTCCTACCCGTACAGTATATTTTTTTTATACCAAAATTCATGATTTAATTATTTGATCCAGAATTTAATAAATAAATTTATTGTTAAAAGCTACTTTATTAATATTCTCAGCAAATATGGCAAATATTATATAATTTTCGTAAAAGAATATTAGGGATGTTAATTTATATTTGCACGTGGTTTGAATGTCAATATCTATATACAACACGATTTTTAGCTATCAGTTTTTTCTTTCAAAATATTACAATCATTATCGTCCGTAAGCTATGTTTAATTGACGTGCACACATTTCTTTTATTTCACTAAATTGAAGAGGTTTATTTATAATTTAGAACATAAAAGAATGTAGTTTTTTGTATTAATAAGGAAGCACCCTAATATATAGTAATGTCATTCTGTTCAAGCGTGAACAACTTGAAAAGGCTTCCTTCACAATACAGTAATTTGTTGTTTTATATTAGAAACTTATCCATAAATAATCATTTGTAATTGATGCAAGATGTGCAAAGATAAGTGGAGTTGACGTGAAACATCCCTAACATTCTTTTATTGAAAGTATACTAGTTTGTACACTCGTGCAACATACAGATTTATAACAGTATTGATTTACATGAGTAATCAATAATCAATAATAATAATAAATCAATTATATTAGAAACATAATAATAATAAAATAATATCAATAATCTAAAAAATTATTATTAAAAAATATTTTTTGATGTATAAATTTTTTTATCAAATTAAGAGTTGAAGTAAATATTAAATTCTACAAAAGAAAAATAATATTTAGATATATCTAAGAATTTAATAATATTGTGATCATAAAATTTGGCAATAGAGCCTATATCCAAAATAGATTAAACTTAACATTGAATATATCATTGATGATGCTAATGGAAAATATGGATGATATGTCAAAGCTAGTAAATAGTAAAATAAAGGCAAAATACTTTTTTTTTTATGTCTTAACTATACATTGAGATTTATTTTAGTCCCTTAATTTTAAAAAGGTTCATATTGGTCTCTTAACTCTTCAAAATATTTAAAATTAGTTTTTTTTGTCCAGCGACTGATTTTTAAATTTTTTCGTCGCTAATAGGACAAAAAAGATTAATCTGAAACATTTTAAAGAGTTAAGGGATCAATATGGACCTTTTTAAAATTAAGGGACCTAAATGAACCCTGAGTTATAGTTAAGGGACGAAAAAGAGTATTTTGTCTAAAATAAATATATAAATTGATGAGATATAAATTTGATTAGTGGAAAGATAATTTTATGGAATAAAGTAATGAAATTAATGCGGGTTATAAAAAACTTTAATCGTTTTATAAATTATATTTATTAATTTATTTTTGTATTAAGTAATTTTAAGGTTTGCATTATATGTCTTATTTATTTACTTTTCTTATTTTTTTAATTTAATATTACTATGTGTTCTATTAATGTGGGGTTAGAGAGATGTTATGAGTGGAGAAAAGTTAATTGTTTGTATGATATAGATAGAGAGTGTAGAGTGGAGAGAAATTTGAGAAATAAACATGTTAAATGTTTTAATTTAATCATTATTTAATTAATAATAATAATATTTAATTATTAATAATAAAAGATTAATTAATAGAATGAATAGAAAAGTTATGTTGGGTAATTACTATGTTAACATATTATTGATAGGTGGCTGCGTTTTTAAGAAAGTTTTAGGACATGTCTTATTGCATTTGTTAATTAATAATTATTTAAAATATAATAATGTTACTTAGTCAGAAATTTTAAATAATGGAGTTAATAATAAATATATTTATATTTAATTAATTAATTAAAGGAAAAAATTTTAGCGGGAAATCTTTTTATGGAGACATTATAAAATTATATAATAGTATAGATAGATAATACTTATTATATTTGCTGAGAATATTAATCAAGTAGTTTAAAGATGAATTTATTTATTAAATTCTAGATCAAATAATTAAATTAGAAAAATTTTACACTTATTTATATGAGGATATTTTCGTCAAAAAAATATAATGTAGCAGTAGAGAAACAAATAATGGGGTATGAGGTAAAAAATTTATTTTAAAAAGGTAAGTCCAGTATGTTAATATTGTTTTCAATCATGTTGTGAATAGAATGCCTAGAAACAAAATATAAACGGTTTCTTTATATTCAAGACACACACAAGGGTTATGTTTAACAAAGAAAACAAGAAGAACAAGAAGAAACAACAAGGATTGATTATAAACTGCTATTTATCTCTTTCTCTATCAAACAAGATTACCAGTATACAAGAATAACAAAATAACCTCTCTCTCTTGAATTAGGGTTTTATCTTCCTATTTTTCCATATACAAGATAAGAGACTAGCATGCTATTTATAAGTAAAATAACATACTAACCTAATGAGCTTTTTAACAAGTACCCATTACACGCTAACTTAAACAATTGAGCTTACAAGAAAGGCTTAATTCAACATGCTAACAAACCTAGTAATATTGACTAATGCATGTTAGAACAAACTTTGACTACAACACGCATTACTCAGACAACATACTAGATTTTGATCCAATATATCACAAATCTCCATCTTGGATCTAACTCTATAACATAAAGAAACAAACTAGATTTCTTCATGCAACTTTATCAACTGCATAAAGTGAAAAACTTGCAACTCGACAACGTCTTAGTGATCATATCAACAGCATTATGATTTTTCGAAATCTTCAGCACTTGGACTTCTCCACGCTCGATTACCCCTCTGACGAAACGCAGTCTCACATCAATGTGCTTGACTCGCTCATGATAGATTGAATTCTTCGACAGGTGTATTGCACTTTGACTATCACATTTAACAGTGACACGACCTTGAAGTTTCTGCTTCTTTGCAAAACCTTCAAGCCACAATACTTTCTTCACAACTTTAGTCAGGGCGATATATTCTGCTTCAGTGGTTGATAAGGCAACAACCTTCTGAAGTGTTGCTTTTCAACTGATTGTTGTCCTAAACATAGTGAACACATATCTAGAAATATATTTTCTAGAATCCATACAACCTGCATAATCAGAGTCGACATATCATTCGATTGCTGCTTTATTATCTTCACCCAAGGCTCTATCATATATTAGGATTCTGTTCAGAGACCCATTTATGTACCTTAGAATCCACTTCAATGCTAGCCAGTGAGCCTTTCCAGGATTCCCCATGTACCTGCTTACAAGACTTACTGCATATGCTATATCAGGCCTAGTACAAACCATAACATACATCAAATAACTCATTTTATTAGCATATGGAATGCTATTCATATAAGCTCTTTCGACATCAGTACTAGGACACTAATCTATAATCAGCTTGAATTGAGGATTTGTCCGAGTCACAATAGACTTTAAATTCAACATACCAAACTTTTTGAGAATCTTCCATAGGTATGCCTCTTGAGATAAGCATAATTTCGACTGCTTTCTATCTCTTGGGATGTCAATCCCAAAAATCTTGAACGCAACTTCCAGATCCTTCATATCGAACTCCTTATTGAGTTCAACCTTCACCCTCATTACATCTTCGACATTGTTGCTTGCTATTAAAATATCATCCACATAGAGCAATAGAATAACAAATGAATTACCAGGTCGAAATCTAAAGTAAACACAGTGGTCGAACTGACTTCTAATGAAACTTATGTGTCCCATTAACTTGTCGAATCTCCTATTCCACTGTTGAAGAGATTGTTCCAGTCCATATAAAGATCTATTCAGTTTGCACACATAATCTTCCTTCCCTTTTTTGACATACCCTTCAGGTTTCCTCATAAGGATTATTTTATCTAGATCACCATACAAGAACGCAGTCTTCACATCCATCTGTTCCAATTCAAGGTTGAATTGTGCCACTATAGCAAGCAACATACGAATGGATATGTGCTTCACAACAGGACATAACACATCATTAAAGTCGACACCTTCTTTCTGAGTGAACCCCCTAGCGACCAATCTTGCCTTGTATCTCTTCGACGCCACTCCTTTGATCCTTTCCTTAACTTTCAAAATCCATTTACAGCTGACTAACCTAACTCCGGCAGGTTTCTTGATCTGTTCCCAGGTGTTGTTATCATAAAGGGATTTCATCTCATCATCCATGGTCATCAGACATTCAGTCTTCTTTCGACTACTCTTAACTTCTTTATAGTCTCTAGGTTCTTCGTCTAGAACGTCACTTGCAGAGATTAAGACATAAGCTATAAGATCTGCATGCCCAAGTCTCTGACAACATATTAGAGTTCAATCTAATATCTCACAGATCATAAAGCCCACAAGTTGGGAAAAAAATGTAACCTCTACAAACAGTGTTTGGTGTAGCAATAGGCAACAAACAATAGTTGCACTTCAAAAAAAATTAATCTGATTACTTTATAAAAAAATGATTTAATAGAAATTGAAAAAAAAATGATTTAATAGAAATTGAAAAAAAAAACTTCACATTTAAAATGATGAATTTTAAGAAAATGATAAAAACAATGGGGTGATGGTAGACATGATTTTTGTGAGAAAATTATTTAAAAAAATTTAATTAAATATAAATTTTAAAAAATAATTTGACTAAATAATTTTTAACTTAAAATATAGAAAAGAAAGAATTTTTTATATGTCATCCTAACAATACTTCTCATTTTTAAATTTATTTTGAATTTTGTTTTACCACTTTATTTCTCCCTCTTTTTAATTGCATTTATTTTTATTCTTACTTTTTATATTAATCTTTAACTCATTTTAATAGCTCCCCCTAAAGGTATTTTTTGTTGAATGAATATGAAAAGTAAATTTAATAATAAATAAATGCAAAAAAGAAGAAAAAATAGCAACATGTTAGTGCAAATGCATAAGAAATTATTAATATATATATTTAAAAAATATTTAAAATGGAAGACCTTGATAACGTGAGAAGTCAGCAATATATATATATATATATATATATATATATATATATATATATATATATATATATATATATATATATATATATATATATATATATATATATATATATATATATATATATATATATATATATATATATATATATATATATATATTAATTTAATATTCAACTATTATCTTCTATTATGCCTATAAATATGAAATATTAATTTTTGTCATTATCTTCTATTATGCCTATAAATATGAAATATTAATTTTTGTTATTTCACATTGTCATAACATTTTCAAAATCTTGACTAAGAATATTGAGTTAAAAAAATCATAATGAAGAAAGGAATCATTCTCCTAATGTTTGTGGCTATGTCTATTCTATTTAGCCATACTTATGGTACATCTAACTCAACATAATACTATTAAAGTTTGTTTGCGGTTACATTATTGATTAAACCTTGTGAATTAATGTGATAGGGATGAACATTGAGAATCGTGGAGACAAGTGTAGAAGGGGAGTGATGTTGCCAGGACTATGTGGTGATGGGAAGGCATGTGCCAAAGCAGTCAGGGAGAAATATGGAGTCAAGATTAAAAGTTGTTCTTGTCATGATACTCCAATTAAGCTTGCCTTTTGCACATGTAATATTATTTGCAATCCTTGATCTTGAAGAAATTTTGGAGGGGTACTAAAAGTTAAAACATATAATTATGTAAATTATTTTAAACAATAATTATAATTCATTAAATGATGTAGTAGTTATTTTATGCTTAATATCTATTTTGATGTTGCTTCAATTCTCTAAAACAATATTATCACTACAAGTGCTATTAGCTATGATAAAAACCGTAGCTAATTTGTAAATAATCTCTATCAAATAGAGTAAATTGAAGATTAGTTGGGAATTAGTTTCCATGTAAATTGTGTAGCATAGATTGGGTGACTAATTATTAAGTCTAAAAGTTTCTAGTAAATTTCCAGCTAGTATTTGAAACTCTCTAGCTAAACAACAACTAAATTATAGCAAAATATCAGTCTTAATTAGTTTAAGTTTCCCAACGAAAAAGCTACAATATGGCTGCAATATTCTCATAGCAAAATTTATGCTATATACGACTAGTTCATAATTTTTAGAGTTAAAAATGTTTGTAGTCATCATTAATATATCAAATTTTGTTTTTTTTTTCCCCTTAAATATGGCAGAATCCCCATGTCAACGAGCAGGACAACATGTCTCCCCACAGTCGGCGCCACTGATCTGACCTGATCAGAAGGTGAACAGGCAACAGCCCAACAGTGTGTGACCAGCTAGTGATTCCTTTCTGGTCAGGTCAGATCAATAACATTAACATTACACAAAAAAATATAAACAATCTTATAAATTGCTATAACTATAATTACATTTAAGGCACACACTACAAAAAAAATTGTATTTGGCCACGTAAAATTCACTTCACAACTTAAAAAATCACGTCACAAACTAGTATTAGGGACGTGATTATTCACGTGGCAGAAGCACGTGTAACAACTTTGTTGTCACGTGAAAATCACATCGCAATTTTGCCACATAATTTTCACGTCGCAACAAATAAAACAGAGTTGCAGTCACAACAGTCGTAGCAGAGAAGATGTCAGGTGTGTGTAAGAAGTTTGCCACGTGATATTCATGTGGCAATTGCGACGTGAATATCACGAGGCTGAGTTTTTTTTTAAAACTGATTAATTTTTTAGTATACGTTTAAAAATAGTTTGTATTTTTATTTTTAATTTAAAATTATAATTATAGTTTATTTTTTTTAATTATTTTAAAATACAAATTTAATATATATATATATATATATATATATATATATATATATATATATATATATATATATATATATATATATATATATATATATATATATATATATATATGTATATATATATATATATATATATATATATATATATATATATATATATATATATATATATATATATATATATATATATATATATATATATATATATATATATATATATATATATAAAATCTGTTTTGAAAATAAAAAAATTAAAAAAATAAGAATTACTTAATAATATACTATTTTTCGTTTTAACTAAATATAATAATAGAAAAAAATAAAAATTATTTTCATTTTACAATAAATTATTTAAACATCAAAAATTATTTTTCATTTTACATATTCACTAAATATTTAAAAAAAATAATTAAAATAGAAAAAATACCTCTTCTTCAATCTCCTTCAATATTCGTGTACCAAACTCTTCTTTAATCTTGTTCAATTCTTCTTTCAAATAACTATAATATTTTGACAGAAAAATTAAAGAAATATTAAACAAAATTAATAGCAATATATTAAACAAATATCATATTAAGTGTGAAAATATATTACCTTTGAAATAATGAAGATTGATTTTGGAGAGGCAGAGGCAGATACTGAAAGAGAAGAATAAGTGAAGTGAAAAAAAAAAGAGGATAAGTTAAATGAAAAAGAAGAAGAAGTGAAGGAGGCAGAAAGATAAAGATGAAGAAAATATTAAAGTCTGGTATGAGAAACGTGTTAACGCGTTTATAAATAAAACATTCAGCGACGTAAATTTCACGTCGCAACCTTGCCGCGTGATATTCACGTCGCAACACCTAATGTTAAAATTTTAAATAAAAAAATATGATAAAAAATGTAGCGACGTGATAATCACGTCGCAACTTTGCCATGTGAAATTCATGTCGCAAATAACACAACAGTCATTTTTTTTTCCAGTCAACCTACACACTATGCCAAAAAAGACCTTTAGCAGCGCTTTTTTTGGCCTTTAGCAGCGCTTTAAACCGCTGCCAAAAGTGGTGCTGCTAAAGGTAAAGGCAGCGTTTTTTTATGGAAAAAGCGCTGCTAAAGGCTCCCTTCAGCAGCACTTTTAGCAGCGTTTTCATAAGCGCTGCATATTCCTCCCAACCATCCCCCCCTTTAGCAGCGCTTTCACAAAGCGCTGTCTTAGAGCCCACCTTTAGCAACGCTGCCATAGCGCCCCCTTTAGCAGCGCTTTTTAGAAGCGCTGTCTTAGACCCCCCCCCCCTTCCAAACCTATAGCAGCGCTTTTGTAGCGCTATGTTTGTAACCTTTAGCAGCGCTTTTTTATAAAAGCGCTGTCTAATGTCCCAGATTTTACATTTTTTTTAAAAAAATATTCACCCTGTTTTGTATATTTACCAACAACCTGCTTATATTACACAAACCTGCTTATAATTCAGGCCTTTATTTCAACACTTTGGCCTTATATATACAATTCAAAACTTTGGCCTTAAATATACAATTCAAAACTTTGGCCTTATATATACAATTCAAAACTTTGGCCTTTAAGTATACATTGTAACTCATCACTTTGTTCATAATCATTTTAATACACATAAACCTGCTTAAATATGTTACAACAAAATTCGATCTTCAGAATTACAACATCACAAATACATTCAATTTACATATAATTACAATTCTTCCAATCCGATAACTTTATACAATTCTCAACCCAAGAATACATTGACACCATTCCTCTTTAATTTCTTCCAATTTTGCTTTCGTGTAAGTAGCACACTTGAATTCATCAAAATACTACATAATATAACAGAACATGCAAGATTTAATTTTAAAACTAATTACTCAGATGAAGTATCGGATAATTATCAAAATGAATCATATAACTTATATAATGAATTGATCCATACCATGACTGGAATCTCAAGTTGACCAGAAAGAATAATTTCCTTCATAAAGCGCAATACAAAATATCCACACGGGCAGCCTTCCATACAACATGGTCCGGAAGAGATGTCGCATCACTCTTCTCCTCTTCCAACAACGCATTAAGACGGATAATAAAGCATTATATCCTATTATATATACTTACTATTTTTTGTAAATATATCATATTAAAGCATTTATATGTACTTACTATTTTTTGTTCTAAGCGTGCATATCCCAAACGGCCCTTTCTGTATGGATATGCGGGATTTGATGCCCGTTGATGATTTACGCCACTAACAACCTGAAAAAACAAGTTTATCAGAACTCTTGTGGAAGAAGTATATATACTATACATAGTTCATGATAAGTTGTACTTACTTCAAATTCTTTTGTTCTTCGCTTTGCAACAAACGTCTCTCATTCTTCCTCCGAAATCAAATCCGCATACTTTATTGGACGCTCCGAGTCAACAAAGTTTCCTTCAGAATCTTTTAGAAACTTGTTTGTTAAAAACGCTCTAAATCCCCTCAAGCGTTTTCCGGCCAATTGAATACAATATTTTCTCCTACAAAGTTTCCATCATGTGATGTTTCCTCGTTGCTGGCCATAATATATATACCTGTAATTCAGAAAAACCAAAGTATCAAATGAATGACATGCAAATATGTAAATAACAAATATATACATAAGAAATGTGTAAATAAGAAAAACATGTTATAAATAAGAAATAATATGTTACAAGCACCTTTAACATCTCTTTCTTTTTTTCGTTTTAACGGGGTTTACTTGTCTCTTAACAACACGGACAGATGGATTGATCCAAATTCCCTCGTTATGATCATTTTTAATATATGATTCGTCCGCTCTAATATTCTCATCTGGATCATCTATAATATAAGATTCATTCTCAACATCAACATCCCCCTTTTCTCCAATGTTATCATCGATTACTTTATTGGAAAAAAGAACTATAGACCATTTCGTACTTGTCGGATCAGTGACATAGAACACTTGTTTAGCTTGCGTGGCTAGAATAAAAGGCTCATCTTTGTACCCCACCTTATTAAGATTCACTTTCAAAAAACCTGATTTATCCATTTGTATGCCACTATTATTTTCAACTCACTTGCATCCAAAGATAGGAATCTGAAACTTCTCATAATCAAACACCCAAATGCGCTCGATAACCCCATAATACGAGGAAATGTGCATTGCTTCGGCAAGCACGGTGACACCACTATTTTGCATTGTACTTTTATCATCTTGTTCCTTGGTATAAAATGTGTATCCATTAATTGCGTATGCGCTATAAGAAAACACATGCAAACTTGTACCATATGCTAAACATCTTAACCTTTCTATTATTGAAGCGGGATCAGAATAAAACTTTGAAAAAATATGCTCCTTGAACCATGTTATAAAACTTCGATTGTGCTCACGTACTATCCAATTTTCATTTCTATTTAGATTTAAACCTCGGAGAACGTCCTTGTGCATTTCAACATACGACTCAACCTCAATGTCATTGTGCAGAACATACAAATGCACTTGCTCCCGTTCATCCCTTGAAAATGTCACAACTTTATTTCCAATTAACTGTTTACCTACTATTTTTTCAACAACATGAGATTTTGGGAGGCCAATGGATTGAACGTTGGACAAATATTCAGTACAAAACTCAATAGCTTCTTCAATAATGTATCGTTCAACAATACATCCCTCTGGTCGACTTTGGTTTTTCACATACCCTTTCAATATTTTCATATAACGTTCAACAGGGTACATCCATCTCATATAGGCAGGTCCACACAGTTGTGCCTCTTTCACAAGATGAACAACTAGATGTACCATTATGTCAAAAAATGATGGAGGAAAATACATTTCAAGATCGCACAAAGTAATAACTATTTCTCTTTGCAATGTTGGTAAGATCACAGGATCTATCACCTTACTACAGATTGACCTAAAGAAAAAACACAATTTAGTTATTGCGCCTCTCATTTTTTCTGGCAAAATAGAACGTATACCTATTGGTAGAAAGTGTTCCATTATAACATGGCAATCATGTGTCTTTAAACTCTTTAACTTGAGGTCTTTCATAGAAGCAAGTCTTCTAATATCTGAACAGTATCCTTCTGGAACTTTAACTTCACTCAGAAACTTACATAATATCTTTTTCTCCTTTCTAGATAAAGTATAAGCAGCAGGTGGTAGATATGTGCGATTTCCTTTCTTCAAGGGTCCTAATTCATTTCTTATTCCCATTGCTACCAAGTCCTTTCTTGCTTTAAGGTCATCCTTAGAATTTCCTTGTATATTGAGTAACGTACCAATAACACTTTCAAATACATTTTTTTCAATATGCATAACATCAAGAAAATGTCTTACATACAACGACTTCCAATACGGCAACTCAAACAAAATTGACCTCTTCTTCCACCCACGCGTGACAAGCGTATGAGCAAAAGGCTTGCCAAACTTAGTACTCACATCTTTCACCTTTTCAAAAATTTGTTCGCCGGTCAATGTAGGTGGAGCTTTACGTTGTTCTGAATTTCCATTGAATGCTTTTCTCCACCCACGATAGTGATGATTAGAATTTAAGAATCTAGGATGACCAAGAAAGACATTCTTCTGACCAAATTCCAACTGCGTCCAATCTATGTTTTCTTCACAGATAGGACACGCACATTGATCTTTAATGCTATACCCCGATAGATTTACGTATGCTGGGAAATCATTAATTGTGCCAAACAACACCGCCCTCAAATTGAAACTTTCTTTCCTATATCCATCATAAACCTCCACAGCGTTCTCCCACAAACTCTTTAAGTCTTCGATTAAAGGTGTCAGGTATACGTCTATGTCGTTCCCTGACTGTTTAGGGCCAGAAATTAACATAGATAACATCATGTACTTACGCTTCATACATAGTCATGGAGGTAGGTTATAAATCATAATAATTACAGGCCAGGTGGAATGTGAGATACTCTGCAGACCATGCGGATTCATTCCATCAGACGATAATGCCAAGCGAAGGTTTCTAGCTTCTTCTCCAAAACCAGGATAATCATTATCAATTTTCATCCAATGTGGTGAATCTGCCGGATGTCGATACTTTCCATCTACAATTCTATCATCTGCATGCCAAGTCAGGTGTTTTGCATCTATTTCACTACGAAACATGCGTCTGAATCTCGGAATTATAGGAAAATACCATAATACTTTTGTTGGTGACAATTTTTTCTTATACCGAGATACACTGCATTTAGGACACTCGTTTAATGATGCATATTCATTTCGAAACAAAATGAAATCATTTGGACAAACATGTATCTTATCATAGCTCATGCCAATAGAGCATAACATTTTATTAGCTTCATAGGTTCGACTGGGAAGAATATTATCCTCCGGAAGCATCTCTTGAAGTAGGGCTAACAACTCTGTGAAACTTTTATCCGACCATCCATTACCCGCCTTTAAATTGTACAACTTTAATACCGCGGACAATCTTGTGAAAGTAGTGCAACCTTTATACAACGGTTTCTCTGTATCGCTTACCAACCTCTCAAACATCTTGGGACAATCTTGAAGATCTTCTTCAAGTGCTTCTGCAATCTCTTCGACTCGATCACAATCATATGTATCCCTGTCATTGTCCTTTGAAGCACATGTCGTATTATTCCGGGATTCAACATTCTCGTTACTTATCTCACCATGTAATGTCCAACATGTGTAACTTCGATCAATTCCATGTCTCATTAAATGAGATTCCAACTGAACGGCGTCAACTCGACGCCCATAACAGCATCCTAAGCAAGGACATGTGATCCTACTGGGGTCTTTGGCGTGTTCAACAGTGAACTTAACGAACTTGGATACCCCATTCTCGTACTCTTTTGACAATCGATTACCAGACATCCATTTTTTATCCATACTAATTGAGTAATCTACACTAAACTATGAAAGTTAAACAAAACAGAGAATACCTGTAAAGAAATCACTAACTTCTAAGAATGCTACACAGTAGGATGCTTGGAAACGATCACAACTTTGCTCTTCACACCTAACCCCTATAGCAGACAAAATATAAATTTTATTAAAACCATATTAATAATTAACCAAAACAAAAATACTAGATAATCCACCAAAACAAATCATATTAAAAATACTAGATAATCCTTAAACCAAAATGAAACCGTTACTAAACATTGAGAAATCCTAAGTAAACATATAAAACCATAATAACATATCATATAAACATTGAGAAATCCATAATAACATATCAACATATAAAACCATCAACATATAAAACCATAATAACATATAAAACCATATCATATAAAACCATATTCATATTGGCTACTCTCTTAAAACATAGGAATTTCCAAACTATATTGAACATGCAAAATATAAACTCTTGTTTGTCAATCTAAAACATACAAAATATAAACTCTCTTAAAAAAATATAAACTCTCTTAAAAACATATTCAACAGAGAGACTTAACATATAAACTCTCTGTTAAGACATACAAACTCTCTTAAAAAACTCTCTTATAAACTCTTCTAAAAAACTCTCTATTTATAAAAACTCTCTTATAAACTCTCTTAAAACATACAAAATATAAACTCTCTTAAACTCTTGTTTGTCAATCTAAAACATACAAAATATTTGTAACAATGACAGAGAGACTTAACATGTAGATTAAAATACAAAATATATAACATGCAACAGAGAGACTTAACATGTAGATATCCATACAAATAATAAACACATATTCAGTTTGTCTCTTAAAGATTACAGAAAATGACTTAACTTTATTGCATTCAAATAATAAAAACATATTCAGTTCTACTTAAAGATTACAGCAACAATGGTGAAAATATAAGTAAAAAAGAAAACCAGAGTAAAACTTCAAATACCGTAACAATGGCGGAAATGCAATGCAGACGAGCAGAGGATATCGAAAACGGACGGTGACCGGCGGCGAATGCAACAGAGGAGGGCGACGGTTGGACGGCAACGGTGGGTTTATAGGGCAACGTTCTTATTTCGCCAGAGAAAAATAAAGAAAGAAATACGATATGACTGTTCTGTTTCTTATAAAAATTTTGGTGGGTATTTTAAATTAATTCTAACTAAACCTATAGCAGCGCTTTTTAATGGCTTTAGCAGCGCTTTAAAAAGCGCTCTCAAAGATCTTCTTATATACGCCATATAGCAACGTTTTATGGAAAAAGCGCTCTCGTAGACTAGACCTACAGCAGTGCTTTAGGAAAGCGCTTTCATAAGGATGTCTTAGACTGTCCCTTTAGCAGCGCTTTTTAGAAGCGCTGTCTTAGGTCCCCCCTTTAGCAGCGCTTTTTAAAAAGTGTTGTCTTTGGGAAGTCTTAGACCCCCCCTTTAGCAGCGCTTTTTAGAAGCGCTGTCTTAGGTCCCCCCTTTAGCAGCGCTTTTTCAAAAGGCGTTGTCTTTGGTTATCAATTTTTTTATTTTTTTTTAATTCCTCTTTAGCAACGCTTTTTCTAAAAGCATTGTTTTTGTATGTGCTGCTAAAAGTCAATTCTGGCGTAGTGACACCCCCAGTAAATCATCACTTCACAGTCATATTTTTTCTATCCTAAATCGTTACGACGCGATATTCACGTCAAAACAAAATATTTGAAAATTTTAAACTTTCCTTTTCAGTAGGCCTCGCATTTTTAATTGTTTTTTTTAATTTAAAAGTTGGGACGTGATTTTCATGTCACAACATTTTTAAAAAAATTTTGACACACCATGTGATATATAACTTTACACTTATTTATTTTAATATTAAAATTGTTAGTGACGTAAAAAACATGTCGCAACTATCCTTTTTTTGTCACATATTTTTCACTTCACTAAATCACATGACACAATTTTTCTTGTAGTGATACAACTATTGACATGCCTATGAAAACAACTTCTAACAAAAATCACGCCATGCACAAAAAGCAAGAGCAAAAATTACAGTATTATCCCTCAACTTCTGATTCTAATAAAACTACAATCCAATAAAAGAACACCTAATTAATTACACAATCATGCAAATGCGTCCCTTCATTTAGATTTTAGAGTGTTTTAGAATGGAAAATAGGTGTTTGTCGAAGTGAAAATGGAATATAAATAAAATGTCATAGTTGAAATTCAAATTGGCATTGCTATGACTGAGAAAGCACACAACTTTACTCATTCATGGCTTTGATTAAATATGAATTGTGAAGCAACAATAGTAGTGATTGTCGTAAAAAGCATGTGAAACTTATTAATAGATTCTCATATTTTTTTTAGTACCATTCGCATGTAATAAGACATACTGATTAATTATATCTGAAACAATTTCAGAGTTATTCAGGTAACTACCGGAGAATGCAATAAAAGCATCAATTTTTTGAGTCATTGTCGTTTTTCGCTCATGCATATCAAAAACAATTCTTACCTCTCCAATTGTTTGGCCAGATATATACTAAAATGATAGTTTTCTACGTAGTAAAAAGTCTATAAAATGTTTGCATAATAGAAAAACCCTATAAATTTACTCCGGTTCTTTGGCTCAAATTCGAATTACTTTTTCTGAAGAACCAATTCATTGCTATAGAACAAATTAAATCTATGTAGAATAGAAAATACACAACTATAGTGAGACAAAACAATAAGTAAATAACATTATTACACACTACTACAGAAAACTCCTCTTACAATAGTTGGAAAAAAATATCATAATAGTTGACTAACTGTTGTGAGTTAGAGTGTGGTTGTAAATATGCTCTTCTTCACGATGGGCGTATGACCGTTATGATAAACTAGGTAGCGCGCTATCTATTATAACGGTTATATTAACTAACCGTTGTGATGTATATAGGTCATGGGTTGAAAATCTAGCAACAAAAATTTAATTAAAGCATGAATAAAATTAACATTTCACCACGGTTATATATTCTAACAGTGGTGGTATATATATGATTTAATTATAAAATATGTGAATGACTTGTTTTTCCTTACTCCTCAAAAAATATATAAAATCATTCAAATTAATTTATAAGATAATAATCTGTAAAATTAAATTATTCTTGAAGAACAACTTAGACGCTCCACTATTTTCGAATTGCATGCATATCGTAATTCATATCTCGCTCTTTAACATGTAGAATTTGGTTAAATGCCCTAAGTTCTTCAAAGAAAAATTCATTCTCTTATAATTTATTTTACAAAATATCAATTTGTTGAATAATTTCGAGTCATCGTCATCATCGTTATCATCATCATCATTATTTGAATCGATGATGATGATTATTATGTTGACAATGATGAAGATGATTCCAAAATTCTCAATAAATATGATGTTTTGCAATATAAAATAAAAGAAAATGAATTGTTGCTTTAAATAAATTGGGACATTGAACCAAATTCTATATGCTAAAGAACCATAGATAAATTACAAGATAGAAATGAATTACAAGATGCATGCAATTCAAAAAACATTGATTGATCTAAGTTGATTTTCAAGTATAACCGAATTTTTAGATTATCATTTTTTTTAAATCAATTTAAATGAATGCATGTTCAGTGAGGGATTAGTGAAACAAACAATCAACATACGATATAATAAACTCAACAGAAACAAAAAACGAGGCAAATATTTTGAACAACAATAATAGTATTTCAACTCATAAAATATTTCACAAACATACCTTTTATTATACCTTTTATTGAAAGGAATTATGGCTAATGAAGACAAAGAAATGATTTATTTATCTCAGAATGGAATCCAAAGTGAAAGGAGGATGAAGCTGAAGTGAGAGCGACAAACTTATTCCCATAATCTGGGTCTTTCACACAATATGTCGCTTTCGCAATAGCTTCGTCCTTCTTGTATTTTTTCTTCATTGCAACACAAACAATTCGTGAACCATACCTACAAACCAAAATGTATCGTATCTTGTTAACCTGATCTTGAAACATAAACTAGCATGAGATTTTAATCTTGCAGACAATATGTAAACCTGATTTGGAAATATAAACTAGCATGACATTAACAACATCATAAACGAAAACTCAAGTATTATCTAACACACTAATGTCTCTATTGAATAAAGATTTTTAGATTTTTAAGAAAAAATATTGTCATACATGTAACATGTATGGTAACTGAGATCCATTTCAACAACATATATTCAAGTAGAGATAACCCAAAAAACACGGAAACGATGCAAAATGAAAATCCTAAACCCTAAACCATAAGCTTTCTGCAAAATGAAAATAAGAAAATTATGCTTAATTAAAGCGTATGAAAAAAAGAAAGAACCTATACACAGAAAAATGGAAGAAAACACATGAATAACTTTGAAAAAACCTTATGAAGAGGAAGAATAATGATAAAGCGTATGAACTTGACTACCTTTTAATATGAAAAAACTTACTCTACATCACAACCTTTAAATTGAATCTAATCTAGTGGTTAAATTATCACTTTTACTTATAACCAATCGATTAAATCTAATTTAAAGGTTATGATTGTGGAGTAAGTTATAAAAACTTACTCTTGGAGTAAGTTGATCCTCAATATATATATATATTGAGGATCAACTTACTCCAATAGTGTGTATTTCTATATATATATATATATATATATATATATATATATATATATATATATATATATATATATATATATATATATATATATATATATATATATATATATATATATATATATATATATATATATATATATATATATATATATATATATATATATATATATATATATATATATATATATATATATATATATATATATATATATATATATATATATATATATATATATATATATATATATATATATATATATATATATATATATATATATATATATATATATATATATATATATATATATATATATATATATATACAGTTTTAGGTAATACCCGTGAAAATAGAAATTTTAATATTAATATATTTATTAGACTGTAACAAATGTCTTTCAATAAAATAATAAAATGTATTTCAAAAGGTTGTTATTAAGGACTGTGATGACATGTCTTTCAATAAAATAATAAAAAAATTCAGCCGGTCGTTATTAAGCCTTTAGTATGTTAGCACATACATAAACAAAGCATGAGAAGAACAATTAGAATAACATTCAGAGATGCACAATCATTAGATCTGTTATTGTAAATAAGTTCAATGAGGCTATAGAGCCTTTACAAACAGAAATAAAATATGCCTAGATACAAGGGTTATCAAACTGAAAGAAAAACTTAAATCATCAGGATTAGAAGTTTCCTTTATTATTGAAGTCTTTAGTCTTCATGCCTAATTGAATCCAAAAAATTATTTCAGTCTTCATTTTACTTGGAGTTACTTGATTCCATTAGCTCTTCAACAACATCCTCTATCTTTCTTATCTTTTTAGGATTCAAATTGGCGATCTTTATCTTCTTAGTTTCAGGTGTACGTCTCACTAGAAGGTTCAAAACTGGTGATGTTATTCCTAATGTTTCTTGTTTCTCTGGCTTTATTTAACCAAGATTCATTCATATCACCAACATTCTTAGGAACCTCAAATTCTTTGAAAGGTATGATCCCGCTAGATTAGTTAGATAAATCTTCAGAATTTTGATTCATACTAAGAGAAATAAGCTTATGAGAACAAGTTCATTACATGTGAAAGATAGAGATGTTAGAGTTTTATTTTGAGAGTGACAAGTATTGTGTGTGAAAGTAATTGATAACTTTTCTTATATAACAAAACTGATGTAAGTACTACTATTCACAATGATTTTTGGTAATAACCGTGGTAATAGGTAGTTTAATGTTAATATATTTATAAGACTATAAGGACAAATCCTTTTTGTGATGAAAAATATTAAGAAAATGTTGGAGTTGGAAATCTAAGTAAGTAAGCTTTCATCTATCACCCTGATTGTTATTAAGGACCATGATGAAATGTCTTTCAATAAAATAATAAAAAAATTCAGGCAAGTGAATATGAGATATTACTACGATTATTTAAACGACTATTGTAAGATGGTGTTATCTAAGATATATTTTGTAATAACGACAGTGATACAAATAGTAATAGTAACACAAATACCTCATGAGTCACCTAACAAAACGAGCATCATACAACTTAAAGAAAATAGTAAAATAAGTAAATCCAAAACTCTTCATTTGTTCATTCTTAAAAAATTAAAAAATTAAAACAAATCAACCACTAGTTAATTATCTCAGTGTGAAAAAATGTAGATAAGTGAGTTGTAAAAACTAGTATGTACAATAACTGTTAAAGTGTCCATGATATATGTGAAATAAACTAACCTTCAAAGGGCCCCTAAAATTTGTTCCACTCGTTGTAATGTTGATTAAGGGAAACCAATGCTCCTAAATTTAATCTGTTCATTGTAATGTTTATTAAGGGAAACCAATGCTCGAATCTTATCAAAGTCATATGTTATCATGAGATGTTATAAAAAAACCCTTTGCGGCAGAAAACCATGCACTTTTCTTATACTTTATGCCTAACTTTTATATAATCAAACTTTCCAACCCAAAATCAATAAATATGGGAAAAAAAGGGCCATCTTTTTTAGCAAAACTATTCACAATAAAATCAGAGTCGAGAACAAAAACATCTGAAGCAGTAAACTTCTTAGATAACAAAGAAGTAAATCAACTTTCCTCGATCCACATTGTTTTTAAGAAACACTATGATTAAACAGAATAATGGTTGGATAGGTATTACATCACAAAATGGAAAGAAAAAAAAACAGTTAAAAAATTTAGGAAGCAATAAATTTGGTTTAAACAAACAAATTCGTAGTATTTTGGATTAAACTCTAGTTTTAACAGGGATAATTTTATTTTTCAACATGATTTGTGCATTCTATAGTCGAAGTTTATTTTAGCATGCAGTTGTATAATTTAGTTTGTTGGTTAAATTATCTTAGTGCTTAAGTTAGTTTGTAGTCTATAAATAGACTGCTCCCTTAGGTAGTTGAGAGAGGGTTAATGTTGGTTGATATTTGTTTGTAAACAATTTGCCTTAATTGTGAAAGTAAATAGTAAAACGGTTTTAAAAAATTATTGTTCTAGCTTCTTCCTACTTTTTTTTCTTTAGTAAACTTAAAAAAGGTTTCTTGTGTTTGTTTAAGAAACTTAATCTTTCTAATTTTCTTTGTTCTTTGTGCGACGATTGTCCCAATAAACTGGTGTGATGAACGTGGATTAAGATGTCGTCACTGAAGTATGAGATTGAGAAACTCACCAATGTGAATGATTTAGGTTTGTGACGCTTGAATATGTAAGCCATATTGGTTCAGCGGGGTTTATTAGAAGCGTTGAAAGGATCAACGAAGATGGATGTTACGCTAACAGAGAAGGAGAAGACAATGATGATCGAGAAAGCCCTTAGTGCAATCATATTGATCCATGGTGATAAGGTTCTCTAGAAGACCTCGAAGGAGAAGAAAGAAAGTATGACTAGAACCGATACTTTAAAACAACCGGAAGTTACCATATATTTTGTCCATGATTGAAAAAAACGGTAGTTCTAAAAGAGTGATACTTGAAAGGTTGAGATTTTTCTGACACTTTTGTACGACTGTGGTTGCATAAACCATTTTGTGTGGTGTAGAATGAACCCAAAGTTGTTTAATAGGGCACATGTGTTGTTAAGACTAACAACTTATTATGCCTCTTCTTCAGTTTTTGATTAAGGCATAAGTGTACTTCAACAGAGTAAAACCTCCAGTTAGGTTTCAGATTCCAGAGGGCACCGCGTGTCTCACCTTCTTGAGATCCAAGTTGAATAATTTATTTCCTATCTCTGATAACAAAAAGATGACTAAGATAAATTTTTGTGAAGACTGAATTGATACTGATGGAAGCGTAAAATACAACCTTATTGAGTTAAAAGACAATGACGATTTGAAAATTATATGGAGATCATATTATCGTAGGCTTACTAAGGGATAGATCGAGTTTGATGCAAGAATTTCTAGATTTATCAACAACATAATCAAGATGTTGAAACATCCATAATCATCTGACAATGTTTAGGTTTTCTTATTTAATGTTATTTTCATAAGTTACGTAATTGTTTGTCTAAGTTATGTAACAGTTTTGTCAAATATTAAGTTATGTTCATCATACATCAATGGAAGTTCCAAAACGTTATATAATAAAAAGTGTTGTGCAAATATTTGAGTAATTAATGTTACACATAATATACAAATATTACATAATAATAATAATGTCTAAATAGGTCTCTCACATGTTACATATGCTGCCTGCGATGCCAAACTTTAAACCTCGTCATCTGGGTTAACCAAACCCACGAGGTTATCCTTAATGTCTCCTATCATCGGCAGGCGTTAGGCATCATCCTCACCATGTGAAGGTGATGGAGGTAGAGGCACGTCATCAAGAGGTATCCCAATATCAACAGGAGAAGATTTAACATATGAAGATCCAACATGAAAAGGTCCAACATCATCTCCATGCTGGCTAGGCGGGATGATGCGAAGGTTTAATAGAGTAAGGTACCACTCCAAATATCCATCCACACGCTCTAAATTAAAATGAACCACCACTACACGATCTCTCATGACACGTGCATAACTCATAATGTTACCATGAAACTAGCTATCAATGCTCTCAGATGGGATAGTAGAGACTGGTCGTGGGATGTTTTGGACGTATCCATGCTAGTGCAACCACATCTTAAGTAAGTGTCTATCCACTAACCCCTTCCATTCTTGATAACCATACAGGTCTATTAAAGCAGAAGCAGTGACATATGTTTCATGAGGAGCAATGACATTTGTCTCAACAGGAGAAGTAACCTCTATATCATCAGTAGTTGGTGCCCCAATATTCATATGATGATTAGGCTCCTGAATAAATATCTCCAGAGTAACCTCTATAGCAGTTGTTGTCTCTGCCTCAAAAGGATGAGGCACCTTTTCCATCTCAGAAGTACAGGGCACCTTTGTCTCTGCTCAATAAGGAAAATTTGTCTCTGCCACCGTCTACAAGTCGTCATAGACCGGTGCCTGGACATTACTTGGCTCATCCTCATCATCTCT
Source organism: Lathyrus sativus (assembly GCA_963859935.3). Classification (NCBI taxonomy): domain Eukaryota; kingdom Viridiplantae; phylum Streptophyta; class Magnoliopsida; order Fabales; family Fabaceae; genus Lathyrus; species Lathyrus sativus. The sequence goes on from OZ012737.1 coordinate 25,240,761, forward strand.
CGTCCATCCAGAAGCAAATATAGATCTTCTATGTCGGATAATGCGGGGTGCACGAAACTGTGTCTGATCAGCCAACCGCCTCCTACGAGAATCAATTGGTGCCACTCTCTCTGCTAGGAGATGTGAGTCCTCAACGTCACCTTCCCTCTCTCGAGCCCTCACAGCAACAACTCTATCATAATGTGGACAGACAATCTTACCATTTGCGTCTATGGTATTCACTCCAAAAAAAGATTTTTTTTTTTTTAAATGACTGATTTTTCTAAAAAAAATACAGAACTTATAAAGTTACCGCATGTTTGGAATAAAAATATTAAGTTTTTCTAGACTTTTCAAAAAATGTTGTTAAATGTATGAATTTATCTAGATATTTTAAAAGGTGCGGAAAAAACATTGCATTTTTACCAGATATTTTGGAAAATCTAGAAATATTTATCCAGTTTTACCGCATTTTTCAAAAATCCATAAAAATGTATACATTTTTACCGCATTTTCAAAAAAGTTGGTTGAACGTTTGAATTTTTTTCGGATATTTCAAAAAATACAAAAAAAAATTACATTTTTACGGAATATTTTCAAAAATTCGATAAAAACTAAAGAAAAATCTAGAAAACTGCTAAAAATGAGGTTGTAACATAAACTTATTTGTCATCAAAATTATAATGTCTATGAAATGTGCAAAAAATTAGGTAGTTTTTAAAAAAATCAAAATGTTCCAATTTTTTATTCGAATAAAATTATAATATTGTGCAGAATTAATATGTTAAAAACATAGGATATGCGGGGTGTCAAGTAAATTTTGGAGGGAACTGAAAGAAACCTAATTAAAAGAATACCTTAGTTTTATTTACAATTCATTCTATACCTTAGAAATTGATTTAAAACTAAAGGAATCAATGTTTAATAATCTAGGAATTGATAATCATACACATAATAATTTCCACTAACACTGTAAATTTAGAGTAATTAGGAAAAACATTTTCAGTCTCATCTCTGACATTTTTATAACAAGTAATTGATATTTATTCTATGTTTTAATAATACAACAAATCAACCCAAATATTTGAATCATGAAAGTAAATTCAATAAAATTAGAAGTCTTTCAACCAATTAGAAGACTTACTAAAATCACAATCACATCTTCCCATTTCCTCCGGAAGAGTTTTTAGTTTCTCCAATTTAGCTAAAGTAGGTAAGGATATTGAAGAATATACATACATCATTATCCCAAAACCATTAGAAAGATTTTTGTTGCCATAAATGTTTATTCTCAAAACAACTCAATATCCGTTAATACCATATATATTTGATCACTCTAAACTCTTGAACCATTTCCAAGATTCTAAAAAATCTCCACATTGACGATTTATTGTATAATATTGACCGATATAACAATGTTTTAAAAACTGAATCGAAAATAATACCGATGAAATCTACGGTTTAAAATTCAATTGATTAAAATGGTTAAACTTACAGTCGAACGATTTATTAAATAGGTTAATAATATAAAACTAAATTTCATAAATATATCTTACATAATTATATTCACAGCTTAATAAAATAAATATTTCAAAAATTCATTATAAATTTAATACAACAATAACGATAATACATGGCATAACATAGTTTTACACTTCATTTCAACCTTCATTTAAAACTATTTTAAACAAACTCAATAATTATATAAATTAAACTAATTCAAAACAAAATTAAAATAATAAAATATAATGGAAAGATGTGATTGACAACAACAACAAAAAATATAAATTAAGAATACCTAAATTAAATAAGATAAAATACCAGAATATAAATAATACAATATACTTCATTAAACAACAAAAAATCTAATTTGGGTTGAACTACGATAAAAAAGTTTTAATTGACAACAACAAACAATATAGAACTAAACGAAAATCAATATTGAGTTTCACATTGTGACTATGTTTGAAAGAGGTGGCATGATGATGATGGAGCGTTGTTGAAAGAACTATAATGGAGTAAAAAAATTTAGAAGTTTGTATAATTGTAAAAAACGCACGATTTCTTTTTTGTGATATTAACATATTCAATTTGATACATTTTTTTGAACCGGTGATTTTACAAAATCTGGTCCTGTTCGAATATTTTTTGGACGGTTTAATTCGATTTTTTTTGTTTTACTTTGATTTTAACCCACTACACTAGTAGAAGAAATACTTTATAGCAGAGGCTGTTAAGTCAGTTCACCTGCCACCTGACTTAAGAAGTGATGCGGTGGCAATTTCGTAAATATTTGTAACATTGTTAGGTCAATTATATTTAGACCTGACTTAAAAAATATTAAAGAAAAAAATATAATTCGTATTAAATTTCTTAAGTCGGCTGTGTTCACTAACTGACTTAAAAAAACATATTTATTAAGTCAGGTATTGCCCACCTGACCTAAGAAGTTTTATTCAATACCTTCCTTGAACCTAGAACAACCTTCGTCCCCACTATTTCTCTCCTTCTCCAAAACCTTCCCCGTTGTCACCATCTTTGAATAACCCTTTCCAACACACCTTTTTTTATCTTCGTTCTCTCCTCCTCCAACTCTCCACCTCATCACCCAAATCTTCCCTTCATCAATCCCTTAACCATCACCTGCGACACGCTTTCCTTTTCTCTATTTCCTCTCATCTCCTCTACTTCCGAAAACCCTAACCCTTCTTTTGCCGCTCCCATCACCACCATTCTTTCAACCTCCTGGAAAAATTCCTTCGTCGCTGTCGTAAAACGGTAATACTTTACCCATCACCATCATCATCATCCGCCCGCCGTTGAGCTGGCTCCGCTAACATGACCCCCATCACCGCCACCCCTTAAAATCCTTCCGCCGCTCCCATCGCCACACATCACCTTACCGTAAACTCCATCTCCCCAATCTCCTTCCACCATCAAAATTGTGCATCGACCGCGTTCACCACGATTCACCACCCTTTCTCCGATTATTTTTACAAAATTTCCCCTTACATCTACTTCTCATAAAAACCACTGTGAAACTCCCGTAGAACAATTTTGAATGCCTTTTGATTCAGATCCTTCACCATCAATCGCAATTAGGATTTGAGAATTTCCTTCTGGTTTGGTTTCGATGCTGTGTTATTTATTTTTAGGTTCAATCACTGGTTCAAACGGTTTGGTTCGAATAGAGCAATTTTGATACTTACGGGTTGTTGTTGTTATGTTTCTATGATGTAAAAGGGTGACTTATGTTGCTGCACTGAAAAAGGGTTTTGAGATCTGTCAAACAAAGTAGCAGCTGAACCTCTTCATCTATTTGGTCTGGCAACACTGCTTCATTCAAACGGCAGTTACTCAAGTATCCAAGATACAACTTCATAGCTCAATACTGCAAAAACACGACTCAGCAAGTCTCTGATAACAATAGTTGTCCCACGTTCGCTAACATTTTCAACTAGGAATCTTGTTGCAATTTTGAACTTGTCTAATGTTCTAAAGATCAAGGCACTTGTGGAAGTAGTTGAAATGATCAAGGCACTTGTTTCTCTCGAGCATAACTATTTCCAAAGATAAAGATACCCGTGAGCAGAGAGAGTATTTGCAACCCAATTTTGAGCCTAAACAGTTGGATCCTTGCTTTTGACTAAAGCGAGAGTTCAAAAATCTTTTTCTTGAAACCTTGAAAATGTTGATTAATTGTTCTTTTTCCGTGGAAAGTAAAGAGCATTCACTTAGGGGATGAAAAAAGTCAAGTTGGGGAGAACGAATATGTTAAGTAGTAATTGGTCACAACTCGTGAAAAAGTTAAGCAAGCATTGAAAAGAAAATATGAAAAAGAAAAAGAAAGAAACACTTGTCTCTTGTAAATACAGTGTAGAAAAAATATGTATGTGAAAAAGAATGCTTGCTTGGTAGAAAAATATTGAAAAACAAAAGGGAGTTGTGAAGGGTTCAAATAAGGAATTGGTGGAACAAAGTTGAAGAGGTGTAAATAAGTGTATAGTGAATGTCTCTTTTGCTTCGGAAATTTCGTTCAATGGCCTTAGATATGTCCCTTGTTTGTAACCCGACCAAGCTATAACCGGAAAAGGCCTTAGTGATCATCGTGCTTCCACAGTTTCGTGTATAATTGCTAGACATTGTATGAATAGAGTTGATTTTGACATTGTTTATTGGAGAGTGAAAATTCCCCCGCGCTTTCTTGTGCGACATTTTCTTCAATCCTTTTTCGAAGAGGAGAGTTAGGGTGATTCGTTCATGATAGCATGGTTGTGATTTGATAAATGTTTAGTATTGCTTAAAAGTTTTAGTTCTGATGCATTGTTTTGATTTTAACCGTTGGAAACGTGTGTCTGGTGAAGTCGCTTGTAATTTGAGCCATATGATCCGATCTCGGAAATACCTGACTCTTTAAGCAAATCCTCTTGGTTACTCGAGAGGCATACTTTGCTTGAGGGCAAGCATGATTCTAGTTGGGGAGAGTTGTTAGATGCCCAATTGTACTTATTGGAGCTATCAAATGTGGGCATCTTTCATTGTTTTTTATGCCGAAAACGTATTTATTAAGCCTTGCTTTTGTTAATGTGCATCATTGTGTCAAATGCTTTTGGTCCTTTTGATTTGTGTGTTATTGTGCAGGATTTAAGTGTGGAAGAGCACTAATTGAAGGCACAAGAAAAATGGCAAAGGAATCAAGCAAAGAGCAAAACAAAAGATTGGTTCGCTCAGCGAGCACCTGGCAAGCTAGTAGCGAGTGTTCGCTACAGCCTCGCCTAGCGAGCACGTAGCGAACAGCTCCAGACTTGGGCAGAATGGTTTTTAACATCAATCTTGGTCAGCGAGCAAGTAGCGAAGAAGCTCGCTAGGCGAGCCCCCAGCGAGCACCTAGCGAAGCCAAACAGAATGTAACTTTCAGACCTCGCTGGCATGTTCGCTAGGCGAAGCTGTAGCGAGCGTTCGCCAGCAGCTCGCCTAGCGAGTGTGTAGCGAGCGTGCCCAGAATTGCCACTTACTATAAGTAGCATGGGCCACTTTTTGGACATCATCTTCTTTTTCCACTTTACTATTGTTTTGCTGTAAGGAAAGGTTTTGTGACCTAAAAACACATTTTAGCTTATTTTCATCATCTCTTAGCATAATCAAACAACAACAAGGTGGATCATCATCAAAGTTCGATCATTCAACTTGGATGTTCATCAACCGACTTTCAAACTTCTTGTGCAAGCTACCATGAGAATGGGTAGCTAAGTTCATCTTGTTGTCAAGGATAGATGTAGGTAATCATTGAACTTTGTATTTGTATGGATGGTTTTCATTTGTAAACTCTTGAATGATTAATGTATGGTGAAAACTTTGTTTTATTCTTAATCTTTTGTGTTGGTTAATGATTGAGAAATATTTACCAACTCTTGACCTAGGTTTTCACCCATTTCTTTTCTTGAGCTAGAAATAGTCTTGGATGATTTTGTCACTTAAAATGTTGAACTTTAAAGTTGTCATTTTGATAGATTGTGTGAGAGATCAACAATGGATCAAAAATGACAAACTTCACAATATGAGTTAGAGATAATCATATTGAGAGGATATTGTGAATGCATTAATCATTTGAAAGAGTTTATTTTATGTTAATCGGAAGTACACATGCAAAGTGATTACCGAAACCTAACTTTGACAATATTAATTCAAACTGTTAAAACCTAGCTTTTATCGCATTTATTACTTTCATGCAAAAACACTTGTTACCTTAAACCCAAATCTTTTGATACCATTAAACTATAAATTTAACAACTGTTGAACGGCGGCAAAAATCTTATATTCCCTGTGGAGACGATAATACAAACACGACACTTAACCACTGTCCTAACAAAATGGCGCCGTTGCCGGGGAATATAAATTGATATTGCTAGCATCGCAATAGTTGCCGAATTTTTAGTTTCGAAATTTTGACTTGTGCTTGTAATTTGTTTGGTTTAGTGTGCAACCTTTGTTTATGCGAGGACAGATTCCTGAGGACCAAATTCTTTTTTATCCTGAGATCGAAAGAACCGCAAGGAGACTGAACGGTAGAGCAAGACGTAGGAGGCAACAAGCCAGGCAAAGACAAAATCAAGGAGAAAGTTCTTCGACTACAACATCACCACCACATTTCACACCTATCATGGCAGAACCACCACCCCCACCACCAGTTTCTACTCCATGCACAAATAGTCCCAGACATACTGCTCAGTTCGCACGTAATCTCCAAAATGGAAGACAAGTGGAGATGAAAACGGGAATCCTAGCTCTAGTCTATCAAAATCCTTTCACGGGATTAGACCATGAGGATCCGTTTACTCATCTTACAAAATTTTATGAGATTGCAGGCGCAACTGGAGCTACCGAAGCTGACGAAGAGTCACTGTTCAGGAGACTATTCCCTCATTCCTTAATTGGGAAAGCGGAGGAGTGGTATCTTGATCAATCGACAACAATCATGACCGATTGGAATCTTTTAGAAGAAAAGTTTCTTGAACGGTTCTTTCCACATAATCGGTTTATGGAGGCTAAAACTGCGATTGCGGTATTTTCTCAAGGAGCTAGTGAATCACTCAACGAAGCTTGGGAGCGCTACAAATCTATGTTAAGAAAATGCAAGGGACATGGTTTCGATGAGCTTACTCAAATTCATATTTTCCGCAATGGACTCCTTTCGGTTCACAAGACCTTATTGGATGCTACGGCGGGAGGTTCTTTAATGTCAAAAAGCGCCGAGGAAGCAACTGCTATAATTGATAAAATGGTACTTAATGATCACCAAGGGAACCACAACTGAGGGGTAGCTCAAAGAAAGTCGGGTGTGCTCGAGTTAGGAACAAATGATGTTATACTTGCGCAAAACAAGCTCATATCACAACAAGTGGAACTTTTAACTCAACAAATCAAGGAGCTAAAGGAACCGTCAAAAGCAAAACAAATAGCTTGTTGCGAGCTTTGTAAGGGCGAACATGATACCGGATTTTGTCCACCTCCCGGATTTGAAGAAGTGAACTACATGGCTAACCAACGAGATTATCAACAAAGGCAACCACAACAACCGTACCACCATCCTCAACAACAACAACAAAACTATCAAGGATACCAACCTAGAGGTAACTACCACAATAACCAAGGTTATGGGGGAGGAAACTCTAACCGTCAAAATCTGTATGTACCTCAACAACCGCCGGTTGCAAATTCCAAGCTAGAAGAGACATTGACATAATTCATGCAAATGTCTATGGCAAATCAAAAAAGCAATGATGCGGCGATTAAAAATCTTGAGACTCAAGTTGGTCAACTCGCTAAACAATTAGCGAAACAACAAGCCGGACCATCTTTCTCGGCAAATACGCAAACAAATCCAAAGGAGCATTGTAAGGCTATAAGGACGAGAAGCGGGAGGGAGTTGATTGACGAGAGTGAAAAAAGAGAGGTAGAGAAAAAAATTGATGATAAACTTGATGGTGAAGTTGGTGAATGGAGTGAGGAGGAAGTAGAAAATAAAGAAAAACATGGTGAAGTTGAAAAAGATATAGTGGTTGGAGTTGAAAATAAAAAAAATGGTGAAGTTGAAAAGAATGAAAGTGAAAAAGTGAAAGTGGATGAGGTGAAAAATAAAAGAGAAAGGAACCCAAGAGCATCTAGAGGCAAGGAGATGGTGAGCACCACTCCGGTTCAAAATTTGCCTTATCCTCACGCCCCATCTAGGAGAGAGAATGAACGGTATTACGCCTGGTTTATGGACATTTTTAAACAATTGCAAATCAATATTCCGTTCGCCGAAGCTTTGGAGCAAATGCCGAAGTATGCCAAATTCATGAAGGACATACTTACAAAGAAGCGGAGGTACACGGATCCGGAAACAATAGTACTCGATGCAAGTTGTAGCGCTATCATCCAACGTACTCTACCAAGAAAGGAAGTTGATCCAGGGAGAGTTACATTGCCGGTTACCATTGGTGACATTTATGTGGAAAAGGATTGATTGATTTAGGGTCGAGCATAAATCTTATTCCGTTGTCTATTGTGAAAAATCTTGGCAACATTGAGATCAAATCCATCTGAATGACGTTACAATTGGCCGACAAGTCTACTACTCATCCTCATGGAGTAGCTCAAGATGTGTTGGTTAAAGTGGACAAATTTTTCTTCCCGGTGGATTTTATTGTGATTGATATGGAGGAAGATGATGATGCGCCATTGATTCTTGGAAGGCCTTTCATGAAAACCGCCCGAATGATGATTGATGTGGATGACGGTTTGATGAAGGTAAGGGTTCAAAACGAAGAGGTCACTTTTGACCTTTTTGAAGCAATGAAGCATTCAAAGGACAAGCATGATAGTTTCCGTGTTGACGTAATTGAGGAAGCAACCTTTGAAGTTGCAAAGCATGTTCACGACATCACCCCCATGGAGCTAGCCCTTAATGACTCCTTTGAAGTTTTCACTCTTGAAGAAGAGGAAGCTCTAGATGAATGCTTAAGAGAGCTTGATAGTCTTAAGGATTTGCAACCGTGGGAAGTAGAGGAAGAAGTCTTACAAAAAGAGGTCAATGAAGAAAAGCCAAGCATTGAATTAAAAGATTTACCCAACAATTTGAAATATGCATTCTTGGATGAAGCCGAGGAGAAGCCGGTTATCATTAGCAACCTTTTGTCAAAAAATGAAGAATCTCTTTTAATTGATGTGTTGAAGAAAAATCAAGAAGCAATGGGATGGACTCTCTCCGATCTAAAAGGAATTAGTCCTTCTTATTGTATGCACAAAATCTTAATGGAGGAGGATTTCAATCTGGTAGCTCAACCGCAACGCCGTTTGAATCCAACAATGAAAGAGGTTGTGAGAAAAGAAGTTGTAAAACTTTTGGATGCGGGAATGATCTACCCTATCTCGGATAGCCCTTGGGTGAGTCCGGTGCATGTGGTTCCTAAGAAGGGGGGCGTTACCGTTATTCGCAATGAGAACAATGAGTTGATTCCTACTAAGGTAGCAACGGGGTGGAGAATGTGCATAGACTATAGGCGGTTAAATACCGCAACTCGGAAAGACCATTTCCCACTTTCGTTCATGGATCAAATGCTTGAAAGACTCTCGGGACAAGAATTCTATTGTTTTCTTGATGGCTATTCCGGGTACAACCAAATTGCGGTTGACCCGACCGATCACGAAAAGACGGCTTTTACATGTCCATTTGGAATCTTCGCTTACCGCAAAATGCCCTTTGGGTTATGTAATGCGCCGACAACTTTCCAAAGGTGTATGCAAGCCATTTTTGCCGACCTTATTGAGAAAACAATGGAGGTATTTATGGATGACTTTTCGGTGTTTGGGGGATCTTTTGGTTTATGTTTGGAAAATTTGACGACGGTACTTGAAAGGTGTGTGAAAACAAATTTGGTGCTCAATTGGGAAAAATGCCACTTTATGGTGACGGAGGGGATTGTTCTCGGACACAAGGTCTCGTCAAAAGGACTCGAAGTGGATCGTGCTAAAGTTGATGTGATAGAGAAGTTGCCTCCTCCGACAAACTTAAAGGGAATCAGAAGTTTTCTTGGGCATGCCGGCTTCTACCGGCGATTCATCAAAGACTTCTCAAAGGTGGCTAGACCTTTGAGTAATTTGCTTGCCAAAGATCAGGTATTTCTCTTAACTGATGATTGTTTAAAAGCCTTTGAGACATTGAAAGAAAAGTTGGTCACCGCTCCTATCATAGTCGCTCCGAATTGGAATTTGAATTTTGAGCTAATGTGTGATGCGAGTGACTATGCGATTGGAGCGGTGCTTGGCCAACGAAAAGAAAAAAAATTTCATACCATACACTATGCGAGTAAAGTCCTTAATGAGGCGCAAGTTAATTATGCCACTACTGAAAAAGAGTTGCTCGCAATAGTGTATGCACTTGAGAAATTTCGTTCATATTTTTAGTTTACACCGACCATGCGGCGATTAAATATCTGCTAACCAAGCCGGATTCTAAGCAAAGGCTTATCCGGTGGATCCTTTTGTTGCAAGAATTCGATGTTGAGATTAAAGATAAAAAAGGATCCGAAAATGTGGTAGCAGATCATTTGTCTCGCCTTGTCAATGACGAGGTGACCGCATTAGAAAAAGACATCCGAGAAGAGTTTCCTGATGAAAAACTTTTTAAAGTGCAAGTGAGGCCGTGGTTTACGGATTTTGCAAACCACAAGGCGAGCGGTTTTGTGCCGCACGACCTAACTCCTAATCAAAAGAGGAAATTCATCTCGGATGCCAAATACTATGTGTGGGATGATCCTTATTTATTTAAGCTGGGCGGTGATAATTTATTGAGAAGATGTGTTACGGGCGATGAGGCCCAAAGTATTTTATGGCACTGTCACAATTCGCCTTATGGTGGTCATTTTAACGGGGCTAGAACGGCGAATAAAGTCCTTCAATTGGGATTTTATTGGCCTTCTATTTTTAAAGACGCAAATGCCCATGCGCAAAATTGTGACAGTTGCCAAATGAGTGGTGGAATAGGAAAGAGGGACAAAATGCCTCTTCAAAATATTCAAGAAGTGGAATTATTTGATTGTTGGGGCATTGACTTTGTCGGACCATTTCCACCGTCTTTTGGAAACGAGTATTTATTGGTAGCGGTTGATTATGTGTCGAAGTGGGTTGAGGCGATTGCCTCACCAAGAGCGGATTCTAAAACGGTAATAAGTTTTTTAAAAAGAAATATTTTTTCCCGTTTTGGAACCCCTCGAGTGTTGATTAGTGACGGAGGGTCACACTTTTGCAATGCACCGCTTGAAAAAGTTTTGCAACATTATGGTGTAACGCATAAAGTGACCACACTGTACCACCCACAGGCGAATGGTCAAGCCGAGGTCTCGAATAGAGAGATAAAAAGGATTTTGGAAAAAACTGTGTCTAGCTCGAGGAAGGATTGGTCTCAGAAGTTAGACGAGGCTTTATGGGCATATCGCACGGCCTATAAAGCTCCGATTGGGCTAACTCCATTCCAATTGGTTTTTGGTAAAACTTGCCATTTACCGGTTGAGATGGAGCACAAGGCTTTGTGGGCGTTAAAATTTTTAAACTTTGATCAAGAGTTAGCCGGTGACAAGAGAAAAGTGCAACTTCTTGAGTTGGAAGAAATGCGCAATGCCGCATACCACTCAAGTTGGTTGTACAAGGAAAAAGTGAAGGAGTACCACGACAAAAAGCTCCGCAAGAAAGAATTTGCACCGGGACAGCTTGTACTTTTGTTTAATTCCAGGTTGAGGTTATTCCCTGGAAAATTAAAATCCAAGTGGTCCAGTCCGTTCCGCGTCAAAGAAGTGAAATCTTTTGGAGCTGTGGTAATAGAGGACATGGATGGCAAAGACAACTGGACTGTGAATGGTCAGCGCCTAAAGATTTACCTCGGCGGCCATGTAAACCGAGGAAGCTGTGCGATTTTCCTTGATGTTCCAGCTTGAACATCATGGACCGTCGAGCTTATCCGACGTTAAACAAGCGCTGGTTGAGAGGCACCTCAACATTGTAAGTTTTTCTTCATGTTTTCTTAAGTGTTGTGTTGGGCTCTGATTTTTGGTTTACGCTTGAATATGGAGCTGCCTGCTGTGCTGCTATTATTTTTCCAGTTTCTATCATGCTCGCTAGCATCTCGCTAGGCGAGCACGCAGCGAGCGTTCGCTAGCTCCTCGCTAGGCGAACCTCGCGAACCTGGCAGTTCAGGTTTAAGTGGTGGGCCACTTATTGGGCCCAAAGTAATTAGTTTGTTTTTATTTTGGCTCTCCCAACCCTTCACACTATCACTCTCATTTGCACTCACTTTCACTCTCACATATCTTTGTTTGTGCTCTACTCTTATTTCCTCATCATCTCAACCCTAACTGTGCTTCAGATCATTTTCATTACTGCACCAGGTTTGACTTATTCCTCATCTCTTTGTTTTCTCTATTCTTTATTTTGTTGAGTTGAGAAATTTAGGTTAACATTGTGCATTTTAGGGTTAGTGAGATTTTGTGTTGCATGTGGTTTTAAAACCAACCTTAGCATAGTAAACGTTTGGTATCTGGTGTTTTGATTGTTGCAATTTCCATTAAGGGTTTCTGATGCCAGCAGTGGATGTTCTGCAAATTCGCAACCTTCGCTAGCAGTTCGCTAGGCGAGCTCACAGTGAGCATTCGCTAGCATCTCGCTAAGCGAAGCCGTAGCGAACGTAGCAGACTCTGTTTGTTTATACTGTGCTGCTTGCTAACGTTTTACTATGCTGTTGTTTCTCTGATGTTATGAATGCAGATGGCCTCAGGTAATTTCGGCAAAAAGCGAAAGGTGGGATCTACCGCTAGGACGGTGACTATCCAGTTTGATACGGACAAATTTGTGGGGGCAAAGCAAGCTGCCTGTTACCAATCGCTTCAAAAGCGAAAGATTTTGCCTGAGAGACGGTTCCTGATTGATCCTGAGGGAGAATACCGCAACTTTGCGGGTTTGATGGATACGAAAAAATGGGGCTTGTTGACGTCCCCAGTGGAGAGCTACAGTTTGGAGGTGGTGCGCGAGTTTTATGCGAATGCGCTGCCTGACGATGACGAACCGTTCACCTGGTCTACAAGGGTGTTCGGCCGTCAGATAGCTTTTGACAAGAACGCCATCAACCGTATACTCGGAGATCCCCTCCATTTGGGTCCTAATGAGCTGGATGCGTATTCAAGGACACTGAGGCTGCATCCGAAGATTGATGAGATGTCATCTGCTCTGTTACTGCAAGGCAGAACTGTTGAGAGGAATCACTCAGGTGAAGCAGTGAGGTTTAAAAGGGAAGACATGACACCGATGGCGCAGTTGATTTTGATGTTGGTTCTATCCAACATTAAGCCGAAGTCGCACACGTCCACTGTGTCGATCCCAGTGGCACGGCTTGTTCACGCTATTTTGACTAATGTGCAAATTGATGTGGCTGGTCTTATTGCAGGTGAGTTGAAGTCTGTCATTGAGAGCGGGCTTAAGTCGGGGGCGCGGGCTAATTGCCCCTGGCTTTTCCTTGCCTCATTATGGCATTATGTACGCAAACCAGGCTGAAGCTTCCTTCCAAAAATGTAGTCAAGATACCAGCTGCAATTGATGATAACTATGTGAACAAGTACTGTAGGCCAAGAGTTGATAGGAGTGGTTCATCTGCTGGTGGTGCCAGGACTTCTGATGGTCTTGGTGGTTCGTCTCGAGGGTTTGACCCTTTCCAGCAGGCAGTATGCAACTACAATTGGGATGAGTCTCGACGCGACTCAGCGCGCAATGGTGGATTTACATGATTCTATGCAGGTCTTGCAGATGCAGAACCGTGATCCTGCTACAGAGCGTTCTCTTATGACGCGTGAGCAATTTATGCAGCACGCGAGCTGGCCTGGGGACAGGCCTGTTTTTCCTGAGGGGGCAGGTGCGGGTATTTCTGATGATGATGATGAAGAAGTTGAGGGTGAAGAAGATTTTGATGAGGAGGGCACTTCGGAGTACGAGTCTGAGGACGGAGAGGAGTGATGTTATTTGTTTCAGTTTTCAGTTTTAATGTTGTTTTGATTTGTACTTGTTTTATTGGGGCGTTTTGACCCCACGCACACTGTTATTTACTTAATTGCTTTAATTTCAGTATTGTTGATTTTCAATTATTTTGGTTTAATAGTTTTTTTTGTGTGATTGATTTTTGACCAAACCTTCTAGATTGGTTGCTCTTTTGAAAGAAGTATCCAATGGAGGTGCATCCGAGTTTGGATGGCGATGATAAAATTAAATAAGTGACGAAAGCTAAGGTACACTGTGACCTTCGGTTAGAACTGTATAATGCTTGCGGAACTTCCACTTCCTTTTGTGATAAATTATTTTCCGATTGCAACTTGATTGAATGTTTCACTTAGGACTTTTAACCACCAATTGTGAGGAAACCTCCATTATGTACTTAAATGCTGGATTCTGATAAACTGTGTTGATTCATTTTATTCATGCGTTGTCTTTTATTATTATGAATTGTGGAAGTAGTTGAAATGATAAAGGCACTTGTTTCTCTCGAGCATAACTATTTCCAAAGATAAAGATACCCGTGAGCAGAGAGAGTATTTGCAACCCAATTTTGAGCCTAAACAGTTGGATCCTTGCTTTTGACTAAAGCGAGAGTTCAAAAATCTTTTTCTTGAAACCTTGAAAATGTTGATTAATTGTTCTTTTTCCGTGGAAAGTAAAGAGCATTCACTTAGGGGATGAAAAAAGGCAAGTTGGGGAGAACGAATATGTTAAGTAGTAATTGGTCACAACTCGTGAAAAAGCTAAGCAAGCATTGAAAAGAAAATATGAAAAAGAAAAAGAAAGAAACACGTGTCTCTTGTAAATACAGTGTAGAAAAAAATATGTATGTGAAAAAGAATGCTTGCTTGGTAGAAAAATATTGAAAAATAAAAGGGAGTTGTGAAGGGTTCAAATAAGGAATTGGTGGAACAAAGTTGAAGAGGTGTAAATAAGTGTATAGTGAATGTCTCTTTTGCTTCGGAAATTTCGTTCAATGGCCTTAGATATGTCCCTTGTTTGTAACCCGACCAAGCTATAACCGGAAAAGGCCTTAGTGATCATCGTGCTTCCACAGTTTCGTGTATAATTGCTAGACATTGTATGAATAGAGTTGATTTTGACATTGTTTATTGGAGAGTGAAAATTCCCCCGCGCTTTCTTGTGCGACATTTTCTTCAATCCTTTTTCGAAGAGGAGAGTTAGGGTGATTCGTTCATGATATCATGGTTGTGATTTGATAAATGTTTAGTATTGCTTAAAAGTTTTAGTTCTGATGCATTGTTTTGATTTTAACCGTTGGAAACGTGTGTCTGGTGAAGTCGCTTGTAATTTGAGCCATATGATCCGATCTCGGAAATACCTGACTCTTTAAGCAAATCCTCTTGGTTACTCGAGAGGCATACTTTGCTTGAGGGAAAGCATGATTCTAGTTGGGAAGAGTTGTTAGATGCCCAATTGTACTTATTGGAGCTATCAAATGTGGGCATCTTTCATTGTTTTTATGCCGAAAACGTATTTATTAAGCCTTGCTTTTGTTAATGTGCATCATTGTGTCAAATGCTTTTGGTCCTTTTGATTTGTGTGTTATTGTGCAGGATTTAAGTGTGGAAGAGCACTAATTGAAGGCACAAGAAAAATGGCAAAGGAATCAAGCAAAGAGCAAAACAAAAGATTGGTTTGCTCAGCGAGCACCTGGCGAGCTAGTAGCGAGTGTTCGCTACAGCCTCGCCTAGCGAGCACGTAGCGAACAGCTCCAGACTTGGGCAGAATGGTTTTTAACATCAATCTTGGTCAGCGAGCAAGTAGCGAAGAAGCTCGCTAGGCGAGCCCCCAGCGAGCACCTAGCGAAGCCAAACAGAATGTAACTTTCAGACCTCGCTGGCATGTTCGCTAGGCGAAGCTGTAGCGAGCGTTCGCCAGCAGCTCGCCTAGCGAGTGTGTAGCGAGTGTGCCCAGAATTGCCACTTACTATAAGTAGCATGGGCCACTTTTTGGACATCATCTTCTTTTCTACTTTACTATTGTTTTGCTGTAAGGAAAGGTTTTGTGACCTAAAAACACATTTTAGCTTATTTTCATCATCTCTTAGCATAATCAAACAACAACAAGGTGGATCATCATCAAAGTTCGATCATTCAACTTGGATGTTCATCAACCGACTTTCAAACTTCTTGTGCAAGCTACCAAGAGAATGGGTAGCTAAGTTCATCTTGTTGTCAAGGATAGATGTAGGTAATCATTGAACTTTGTATTTGTATGGATGATTTTCATTTGTAAACTCTTGAATGATTAATGTATGGTGAAAACTTTGTTTTATTCTTAATCTTTTGTGTTGGTTAATGATTGAGAAATATTTACCAACTCTTGACCTAGGTTTCACCCATTTCTTTTCTTGAGCTAGAAATAGTCTTGGATGATTTTGTCACTTAAAATGTTGAACTTTAAAGTTGTCATTTTGATAGATTGTGTGAGAGATCAACAATGGATCAAAAATGACAAACTTCACAATATGAGTTAGAGATAATCATATTGAGAGGATATTGTGAATGCATTGATCATTTGAAAGAGTTTATTTTATGTTAATCGGAAGTACACATGCAAAGTGATTACCGAAACCTAACTTTGACAATATTAATTCAAACCGTTAAAACCTAGCTTCTATCGCATTTATTACTTTCATGCAAAAACACTTGTTACCTTAAACCCAAATCTTTTGATACCATTAAACTATAAATTTAACAACTGTTGAACGGCGACAAAAATCTTATATTCCCTGTGGAGACGATAATACAAACCCGACACTTAACCACTGTCCTAACACAAACTAAATACAAGGAAAAGATACGGTATTTATAAAAATGTACAAGGGATCAGTGCATTAAGTTTGTCGTAGTCTAACATTTTAAAAAAGATATGATTGAGCTTTGTTGACTTTTTGTAAAATCTCCCATGTGTTTGATCTCTTTGATGAAAAAAAGAATGGTGTTATAGAATTTAAGGAGGTATAATAGCCATAGAGAGGTATAATAGCAAGATAAGAGTTGCTTATAGTGCAACGGTTCACCAAGGGATAGTCTCAGGTTTAGGAATGGGAACGCTTCTCTTAATCGTTTTCTGTACTTATGGACTTGCCATGTGGTATGGTTCTAAACTAGTTATTAAGAGAGGATATAGCGGTGGAAGTGTCATTACTGTGATCATAGCTCTTATGACTGGTGGAATGTAAGTAAGACATTGTAACCTGATATAACATTGTTTTAGGCATAAGATTTTTGCTTGATGAAATTTTCATTGATTAGCAGGGCACTAGGACAGGCATCCCCATGCATAAATGCATTTGCTTCAGGACAAGCTGCAGCAGACCCAGAAAGGGATCATAGAACTGTTTTTGCCTACCAGGTTGATTGATTGCCTCCATTTTCATTTGTTTTAAATATGTAAAATATATACTAATTATGTTCTGAGTTATTGGGATATTTTTCAAAATTTTCCTGATGATTTTTTGTTTCTTGTTTGGTGTTCACAGATGCCTTTAAAAGCAACAGAGCGAGATGTATATAAGTTCTTCTCAAAAGCTGGCAAGGTTAGTTGCTTTTGACATATTGTGACAACATATCACCATTATTGACATTCCTCAATTATGATGAGTGACAACAGTTATATATGATAGAACAAACACATCTTACATGTATAATGAATATATGTTACTCTGAGCACTTGGTTTTTCCTGAAATAGTCCACTAATTTCAGTTTTAACTTTTAAGTAGGGCAGCCATGTATAATGAATATATATTACTCTGAGCACTTGGTTTCTCCTGAAACTCTTATTATTTATCTCCTCCATTTTATATAAAACTAACAACTTCAGCAGAATCCATGAAAATGATTTTTTATTTTAAATAAGTGATTTTTCTACGAAATAATCTATAACTTGTGATGGCCTTTGTAATACCCCAAATTTTGCCCTAAGATTTGTCGTCGCATTTCATTGCATTTAATCAATTACTAACAAATTTGTGTAGTCGTTTGAGTTTTTGCAGGTAAATATCATATGGCATGTATTTTTTTCTAAAAAGTAAAAATGGCACAATTGGCAAGAGGACATGTGTAAGGAGTTGTGAGTGTGAGAGGTTGAGAGTTCGAATCTCACCTTAGTCACTTTTTGTTTTTTATTATTTTTACTCTAAATGTTTCTATCTCTCATTAAAAAATAACAAAAATAGTTTTTTATTATTATTTAATTATTATTTTCGTATTTTAATTAAATCATTTTTTAAAATATTATTTTTTTTCACTTTTTTCTAAATTATTCATAAAAATATCCAAAAAATCGTAAAATAAAAAATATTAGAAAAAATTTTGTTCTTTTTATAATATTTTTGATTTTAGGAATCAATAGGATTATTAGTTTTTATTTTAAGTTTATTTTAATTATTTTAAATTATTTAAATTTTATTTTTTCCTAACTAATTATTTAGTTTGGGCTTTAAAATGGGCTTTAGGGACATTATTGACAATTTGGTGTTAACCCTAATTTGTTCCCTATATATACATGTGTTGCCTTGTTGAAAAAAGGGGAGAATGAAAAAAACCTAAGAGGAGTGAGTGCCGTTTACCGTTATTTCTTTTTCTTCATCTATTACTGTTGTTTCTTTTTCTTCATCGTTTACCGTTATTTCTTTTCCTTCATCTATTACTGTTGTTTCTTTTTCTTCATCTTTTACCGTTATTTCTTTTTCTTCATCTATTACCGTTATTTCTTTTTCTTTATCTATTACTGTTACGTTTATATATTTATAATTTTTAAATTGTTAGAGTTTATATATATATAAGATTAATTTTTGATCGAATTATATCGATACGATGTTTGCACATTTGTGTGCATGACGCGTGACATTTGTGTTAGTTCGATCTGGTTGCGATGATCGCATTTTTGTATGAGCAATAATATTGTTTTTTGCTTAATTTCTTTTTCTTTGCGATAAATTTTGTTTCGTCCGATTTAGATCTGGTTGCGATGAGCGCATTTCTGCGTTAGCAACATTGTTGGGTTATTTGACACATTTAAAATTCATTATTGCTTTATTATTATTATTATTATTATTATTATTATTATTATTATTATCATTATTTATTATTATTATCATTATTATTATTATTACTATTATTATTATTATCTTTAATTTATTAAAACTTGTTATAATATAAAAATCTCTTTTTTAAAATAAATAACATTAACATCTTTTCCAAATTAATATGAAAACCTATTATTTTTAAGAAAAACTTTTTTTTAGATAAATTTAAAATAATAACTAAAATCTTTTTTTAAAATAATAACTAGAACTGTTTTTTTTTTAAATATATAATAATAACATTAAACCTTTTTTTTTTAAATAAAACCTTTTTGTTAGATAATTAAATTAAGACTATTTTTGAAAAATTTTTTTAATAATATTAAAACCTCTTTTTTTAACTTAAATCAAAAGCTTTTTTATATATCACAAATAAACAACAAAGAATATCTATAACTTTCGCACTTCCGTTTCATAACTCGCCTAATTACTGTGTGACTCTGTCTACTAACCTTGTGTATTCAATGTGCAGCTTGTTACGTTGCTATTAGTTATTTTAATGTGTTTTTCAATTCAAGTTGTATATAATTGTATCTGTTTCTTATTTGTAACCTCGCGAACCAACAATCGCGTTTACTTTCTGCATTTTATTTCCGTTTGTATGATTTAAATTTCTCACACTTTCATCACTATTACTTCTGTCACATCACACCTCTGAAGGATTAGGTCTAGCCGTTTGGCCGCCATGCCAATAGTCCTCAAACCCTCAAATTTCACACATTCAATTTCAAACCCTCAAAACTACAAACTACAAACCCTAATTTTCACAAATGCCTCGCCGCAGGCAAAATTACCATGTTACCCCTAGCATTAGGTCAAAGAGCCGCCGCGCTCATTTTAGGGTTTCCCGCCGTGGAATCCCTAATTTAACCCTAATTATAACTTAACAATCCATAACGTAGAGATCGGAGTTTAAGACTCCATGTAAGCGTGTCCTTAAGATGCGTTTATTCCCCTTGAGACCTTGACCACAGTCGAGTGTTCTTTAACCTCCCTTGAGAGGGGAACTACAATTACTCTGATTCCATTCCCGTAAGGATATGTAGGCACAAGATGCGATGTCTTGCCGAGTAAACTTAGAATTAACCCCTAGGTCTTTTTTAATTTTCAATCCTTTGTATATACCCTAAAGCAAAATAATTAATGAAATAAATAAAAAAAAATAAACAAAAGGTTCCCGTAGAGTACTACGGAAGTTTAGGGTGCTAATACCTTCCCTAAATTTAACCAACCCCCGAACCTTAGATCTCTCCCTTTTAGGTTTTTCCTTTCTTTAACCTTTCCTTCGGATAAATCAAATACCGGTTGTAAATGAATTAAGATTCAAGTTAATCAATAGCTTGACATCCAAATTTCACCGCAACAGAAAATGGCGACTTCACTGGGGAGTCCTAACTTTTGAGGGTTATCCCCATTTTGTTTATTTTTCATTATATATTTGTTTCATTAATATTTTTGCTCATTTGTATATATATTGTTCAGGGGTACCTTGCTTGGGAATTACTGTGTTGTGAGATAAGTCCTACACCCGGACTTGAGTGACATTATTATAGGATGGCGATATATTCGACGAGGCTTATAGGGAGTGAGTCCCGACTAAGCTAAATTGAGAATCACCGCTCAGTTGAGACCCTTTTGAAAATGGTTCAGTTGATCGAGTGTAGTCATGAAAACTTTTACCATTATCGATTGGAGTCTGTGATACTGGGAACCGTAGTACCTTTACACCATCTTGGCCTTATCTAGGACGTAGTGCGGGAACTATGTGGGAGTAGTCCTACAATGGTTGCTACGCGATACTACACTCGAACGAGGTTCTCTTGAGAATATTATTGACCCTTGAGTCAGTCGAGAAGTTGATAATATCCAAAAGATGGGATGATAACTTTGGGCACTTTTTTAGAACCCTTGTTCTGCAGGTACAATTAACCTATAGTACACACCACTTTGGGAAGGGTAGACCTTGACTCCATTCATTGTTCCTCTAACTTAGGACCTTTTGTTTACTTATGTGTATTTGTGCTTCGCATCCATAAAGCATCATATCATTTCTAGTTTCAAGGAATTCAAAAGTCCTTTGCAAATTCGAAAAGCCTTACATTTTAAAGTCTAAAATTTTTTCCAACTTTCTTAAAAAGCAATATTCGCAATCGACCGTTGAAATTCTTGAAACCATTACATGGCATCAGCATCACATTTTTGCATTGCATTTGTCCCCCGGTTTCTCCTTCTTGGTCCTATCGTCTTCTAGTGTACCTTTGAGTCGTCAAGCTGATTCCTCGACGCAGATATCAGACCAGAAACGGAACAGGAGTCACTTTGATCCTATTCTCATGACTTACACAGAGCTATATCCTGACTTAGTCCGGCAAGGACTTATTACTACAAAGGCTTTACCACCTCCTCTTAATCCTCCGGTTGGATTTAGGGATGATCTCCATTGTGCTTCCCATGAGGGTTCCCCAGACCATGACTTGGAGCATTGTTTTGCATTGAAGGCTAGAGTATGTGAATTGGTTAGAACTGGAATACTTGATTTTACAGACAGTCATCCGGATGTTCAGAAAAATCCCTTGCCAGTACATCAAAAATGAAGTTTTGTCACTAGGCCTTTTGTTTCTCGTTGTTTGCACTTTCCTTATTTTGTTTAAGCTGTTTGCTTTCAATTATGTTTGTACTTTCATTAATGAAATAAGCATTGCGACTTTTGATTCAATTCATTTCCGTCCATTTATTTGCATCTTTATGCTTTATTTTTCAAATGTTTACTTCTTGTCCAAAATTTTGATATGCTAAGATCGGAGGGAGGATGACGAAAACGTTATACCCATAATTGCTGTCAGTATGGTTTCAATCAAACCTTGTTGACGATGTAAGGCATTATTTCAATTCCCAAACACTGGAGAAATAAGGAAGTTAATCCCTCGTCACCCCCTTCGGGCCTAGAAGTTGGAGTTTCTTTCGTTACAAAAAACCCACAATTTTAACCTTGGGATGGGTAGTTCTCAGTTAACTTGGTTGTGTGTTCATACGATACACCTTTCATTAACAAATTTTCCTTCGCACACGTCAAATAAGTGTCGAAGATGTTTTCTAATCAAAAGGTCGATGATGGTTCACCGTAATCATTAAAATCAAACAGTCACTTTCCTTCACACAAAAAAATAATATAAAAAAATCAAAAGAAGCCCGCTAAGTCAAAACCTATGAAGGAGACTTAGGCAAAACTGGGGCATCCCGCTGACTGTAAACTCTAAAATAAACAGTTCAGGCAAAATTTAGGGATAATACAAAGAGATTTTTAAATCCTTATCTTGAAAATCCTCAATGTCAAAACAATCAAATGTTATAAGGGAGTAGTGGCTTCCTTTTCATAGGTCCCTTTGACTTCTGAGTCATCATTGCTACGATCAATGAAATCCCTAACTTATGGGAACCTGAATGCATAGTATGAGTTAACTGAGCATAGGACTGAAGATCATCACGTAGATTGGGTGGGTACAAATAAATTTTGAGCCTTTATCTTTTGTTTCATAAACCGTGAACCAGGCCACATTACAACCCTCAAAAGACCTAATTGAAGCAAGGTTATTTTGAAAGTATACTACAGCAAGGTTGCGTAACCTGACTCCTAAAGATCTTTGTGAATCATTTATTTTGGCAGTACACCTTTGTTTTAAACTTTGAGCGTCTTGAACCGTTGTGTTCTGACTAACGACTCATGTATTTTCCATCTTTCAAAAATAATTTTGATTTCAAAAGTCGCATGAACTTTGCATTACCATGTTTGTATGAATATTTTTGTTTGCAAACTGGCTTTCCTCTAAGGAATTTTCAAACAATGAGAAACTTGGTCAAGTGATCTTATCAGGGGCAAGTTCCTTTTACATCCTGTCAAAGAATTAGTTTAAGATTTGTTCAAGGCAATATCTTCTCAGATTTGGTTTATCCAGAGAATTGTTCAAGACCCAGACTGGGGCAAGCCCTCCGAGGATACAGCAAAATAGTCGATTCCACGAATCAGACAGCTGAAGCAGTTATCAGTTCATTTGACCTGGGGCAGTTTACTTGCATAATCCCTAAGCAGTTATTCATCATTCCTACAGTGACTATCAACTTGATACAGTTTAACAGAATGACAGTGATCTCCGTGTTGAGGAATTAGTCCTCCAGTTTTGTCATCTCACAGAAAGAGTCGAGTCTTGTCGTCAACGTCTGCATTTGCATTTGATCATATGTCATAGCATAATTCCTATACATGTGCACATCTTGGGTGCTTTATTCCCCATTTACATTTCTATCTTGGGTGTTTTACTCCCCATTTACATTTCTATCTTGGGTGCTTTACTCCCCATTTACATTTCTATCTTGGGTGCTTTACTCCCCATTTACATTTCTATCTTGAGTGCTTTATTCCCCATTTACCTCTCTATCTTGGGTGCTTTACTCCCCATTTACATTTTTATCTTGGGTGCTTTACTCCCCATTTACATTTCTATCCTGGGTGCTTTACTCCCCATTTACATGTCTATCTTGGGTGCTTTACTTCCCACTTACCTTCTATCCTTAGGTGTTTTATCCCTCATGTACCTTTATCCCGGGTGTTTTATTCCCCGTTTACCAGATATTCCTGGGTTTACCTAACATCATGGTGTTTTACCCCCATTTGCTTTTTTTTCTCCCTGAGGTCGTGTTTTACTCGTGTCTTACCTTGTGGGCAAAATTTATTTACTTGGCATCATGGGTGTTTTATCCCCATTTGCGTTTTTCTCCTGAGCTCGTGTTTTACTCGCGTCTTACCTTGCGGACAATTTCTAATTTACTTGGCACCTATCAACAATTCTGTGTCGTGTCTACCCGACGTTCTTCCAGATATGACATGTCTTCTTCCCTAGTGCAATTCCTCGGTGGGTCGTCCCCTGTGACGTTGTTTCGTCTGTATCCGTGCATTTGTCATTTTCATCATACGCATCATATCAGATTTATATTATATTTAGCATTATAGTTCGTTTTGTTTTGTCCATATCATTGCATAGCACTGCGTCTAAAGGCAAAATTTTCGGTTATCTGTATTTAAATCCCTCCACCACGATTTCTCGAGTCTCCGTTGCTCGAATCACCCGGTGAAGTTATTTAAATAGGGGCAACTGTAATACCCCAAATTTTGCCCTAAGATTTGTCGTCGCATTTCATTGCATTTAATCAATTACTAACAAATTTGTGTAGTCGTTTGAGTTTTTGCAGGTAAATATCATATGGCATGTATTTTTTTCTAAAAAGTAAAAATGGCACAATTGGCAAGAGGACATGTGTAAGGAGTTGTGAGTGAGAGAGGTTGAGAGTTTGAATCTCACCTTAGTCACTTTTTGTTTTTTATTATTTACTCTAAATGTTTTTATCTCTCATTAAAAAATAACAAAAATAGTTTTTTATTATTATTTAATTATTATTTTCGTATTTTAATTAAATCATTTTTTAAAATATTATTTTTTTTCACTTTTTTCTAAATTATTCATAAAAATATCCAAAAAATCATAAAATAAAAAATATTAGAAAAAATTTTGTTCTTTTTATAATATTTTTGATTTTAGGAATCAATAGGATTATTAGTTTTTATTTTAAGTTTATTTTAATTATTTTAAATTATTTAAATTTTATTTTTTCCTAACTAATTATTTAGTTTGGGCTTTAAAATGGGCTTTAGGGACATTATTGACAATTTGGTGTTAACCCTAATTTGTTCCCTATATATACATGTGTTGCCTTGTTGAAAAAAAGGGGAGAATGAAAAAAACCTAAGAGGAGTGAGTGTCGTTTACCGTTATTTCTTTTTCTTCATCTATTACTGTTGTTTCTTTTTCTTCATCGTTTACCGTTATTTCTTTTCCTTCATCTATTACTGTTGTTTCTTTTTCTTCATCTTTTACCGTTATTTCTTTTTCTTCATCTATTACTGTTATTTCTTTTTCTTTATCTATTGCTGTTACGTTTATATATTTATAATTTTTAAATTGTTAGAGTTTATATATATATAAGATTAATTTTTGATCGAATTATATCGATACGATGTTTGCACATTTGTGTGCATGACGCGTGACATTTGTTTTAGTTCGATCTGGTTGCGATGATTGCATTTTTGTGTGAGCAATAATACTGTTTTTTGCTTAATTTCTTTTTCTTTGCGATAAATTTTGTTTCGTCCGATTTAGATCTGGTTGCGATTAGCGCATTTCTGCGTTAGCAACATTGTTGGGTTATTTGGCACATTTAAAATTCATTATTGCTTTATTATTATTATTATTATTATTAGTATTATTATTATCATTATTTATTATTATTATCATTATTATTATTATTATTACTATTATTATTATTATCTTTAATTTATTAAAACTTGTTATAATATAAAAATCTCTTTTTAAAAATAAATAACATTAACATCTTTTCCAAATTAATATGAAAACCTATTATTTTTAAGAAAAATTTTTTTTTAGATAAATTTAAAATAACTAAAATCTTTTTTTAAAATAATAACTAGAACTGTTTTTTTTAAAAATATATAATAATAACATTAAACCTTTTTTTTTAAAATAATAACTAGAACTGTTTTTTTTAAAAATATATAATAATAACATTAAACCTTTTTTTTTTAAATAAAACCTTTTTGTTAGATAACTAAATTAAGACTATTTTTGAAAAAAAATTTTAATAATATTAAAACCTCTTTTTTTAACTTAAATCAAAAGCTTTTTTATATATCACAAATAAACAATAAAGAATATCTATAACTTTCGCACTTCCGTTTCATAACTCGTCTGATTACTGTGTGACTCTGTCTACTAACCTTGTGTATTCAATGTGCAGCTTGTTACGTTGCTATTAGTTATTTTAATGTGTTTTTCAATTCAAGTTGTATATAATTGTATCCGTTTCTTATTTGTAACCTCGCGAACCAACAATCGCGTTTACTTTCTGCATTTTATTTCCGTTTGTATGATTTAAATTTCTCACACTTTCATCACTATTACTTCTGTCACATCACACCTCCGAAGGATTAGGTCTAGTCGTTTGGCCGCCATGCCAATAGTCCTCAAACCCTCAAATTTCACACATTCAATTTCAAACCCTCAAAACTACAAACTACAAACCCTAATTTTCACAAATGTCTCGCCGCAGGCAAAATTACCATGTTACCCCTAGCATTAGGTCAAAGAGCCGCCGCGCTCATTTTAGGGTTTCCCGCCGTGGAATCCCTAATTTAACCCTAATTACAACTTAACAATTCATAACGTAGAGATCGGAGTTTAAGACTCCATGTAAGCGTGTCCTTAAGATGCGTTTATTCCCCTTGAGACCTTGACCACAATCGAGTGTTCTTTAACCTCCCTTGAGAGGGGAACTACAATTACTCTGATTCCATTCCCGTAAGGATATGTAGGCACAAGATGCGACGTCTTGCCGAGTAAACTTAGAATTAACCCCTAGGTCTTTTTTAATTTTCAATCCTTTGTATATACCCTAAAGCAAAATAATTAATGAAATAAATAAAAAAAAAATAAACAAAAGGTTCCCGTAGAGTACTACGGAAGTTTAGGGTGCTAATACCTTCCCTAAATTTAACCAACCCCCGAACCTTAGATCTCTCCCTTTTAGGTTTTTCCTTTCTTTAACCTTTCCTTCGGATAAATCAAAGACCGGTTGTAAATGAATTAAGATTCAAGTTAATCAATAGCTTGACATCCAAATTTCACCGCAACAGCCTTAACTAAAAATCATAACATTCAGTGTTCAGTGTCACTACTTTTATTTGAAACGATGAATTGTTGTTAGTAATTAGTTTTTATGTTAGTATTTTATCTTTAACTAGGTTTGAACGGTCAGTTATGGTTCTTATGACAGACCTCACCTAATAGAATAATGCTTTGGTTCTTATTTTATTTTAAACCTGACAAAAATCAGCAAATACTGGACTATCTTCAGCATGCCAGCACTCAATGAGTGTCAGTTATGGTTCATTGAATCTCAATCATGATGTAACTGCCAATGCTGGCCTTACATTCAAGTTACAAGACCTACATTTTCCCCTGTAAACTAGAACCTAATCAAGATTTAGATCATTTGAATTAGAAAATAAGAGTTATTAGACATACCCTTGATTGATGAGATTGAGGAAATGAAGCCTTCAAATAAATATAGTGGCTGCTGATTATATTTCATAATTAATTTTCTACATGCTATGTTTATATGACTGTTGAATAATTTTCAATGACATTTGGTGATAAAGTTGTCATGAAGGCCAATCCGTCGACCCTAGTTACTCTACCCCGGCAACTGCTTCAGCACAACAGACTTGGAGTCCAACTGCTAGCTCATCCAGTACTTCTAAGAGGATTTGCTACAACCTTTCAGTTCAAGGTTTGTGACAACAAACTGATGTTGTTGTTCAGTGGCAGCACAATTGTGTTCAGGATTGAGATTATTAATTTCCCTCCACATAAATACAATTTTAAGTCCATCTCTGATTTTCTCAATGGAAAATTTAATTCTGATTGTTCATATGGTACATTTACAATAACCACAATGTTAAACATGTTTTTTGTTTGTTATAACTTTCTTAGTTGCTTTGACATTGTCCTTAATCGTTTGAATCCAGATTTGATCGGAGTTTTGCATGAAGTTGTCAAGACTCAAACTCATGGACCCAACATGCCAACATAGCTTTGACAAATGAATCTGGATCCATTATTGAAGTAGCCATATGGGAGGACTTTGGAAACAAGTTTATGAATTTTCTCAACTCAAACCCATCTCTTACTAAGCCAACCATTATCGCACTAACACATGCAATGCAATGTGTAAGAAAAACACATGTATGATATCTTCCTGTCTGTATGTCTTTTGGCTATATTTTCACCATTTTATCATCTGTTTTACCATCAACCTATTATTTTTGCAGTATCTGGAAAATTGCTGATTTCTAATGCTTGGAATGGTTCTAGACTTTTCATCAACTTAGACCACCCATAAGTTCTATCTTTTAAAGCAAGGTAAGACATTATTACTGATTTTATAATACCAAAGCCTGCATCATGTCACTGTCACCTTTTCTCATTTTTATTTTAAACAAGTACAGCTTCAAACCATGTTTCCAATCAACATAACAAGCATTGTCTCAGCCCTCAGATTCACGTCAATCATCGCAAGACAACTCTTTCACAAACTTGAGGGAAGTCCTAACTATTGCAGAAATAAATGATGCACAAAAGGTAATTTGAACCTTACACTGTTTCCTCATCTGCTGCAAATGTAAACAACACTAATGCATCTCAATCTCACATTGTAGGGCAAGAATCTGTAAGTCTAGATTTGGTTACAATATCTTTTATAATTCATGATTATCAAAGTATATGTAGACAACTTTATCTATAAAATGACAATTGTTTCGCTACAACCTTAGTTACTCTACCCCGACAACTGTTGAATAATTCTTCAAAACTTGTTTCGTGGGTGGTTTCGATTTATGCTGGTGGAAGGTACATTCTAAGTCTGAATGATACCTTGATCCCTTATTGTCGTGAAGGTTGCGAAGGCATCGTTCGAATTGGGTCAGCGGACACTCGGAGTTGTTTTGTGATTGTTCAAAGTAAAGCTTACGAAGTTGTGACGAGTGAAGTCGTGGGCGTGGTACGAGTCAATAACGTAAGATGATTGTTCTGTTGTATGTTATTTGCTGCTGTATTCGCTATCCTCACCAACATATTCACATATTCCTCTATATTTGTGCAGGAATTCTGGTCTTTGTGGATTCAATGAGCTCTCTTGCGTGATATGCCTGCGGATGCCTGTGGCTCCATTGAGTTATTGCCACCAGCCGCCAACAATTGTTATGTTCTGAAATTTGGCGGTAAGCAAATGATTCCTGTCATGAATAAGTGAGAAAACAATTGCCATTGATTTTTATTCTTGCAATTGGTTTGGCATTCTGATATCGTCTGCCGTCAGCTGTTACTGAATCTTCATTGTTTGTTCAAATGTAGGTGATTACCGTGAGATATACCAAGCACCATAGTTACTGAATCTTTATTGTTTGTTCAAATGTAGGTGATTACCGCGAGATATACCACTACTAGAAATACTGTTTTTAGCCTCGGCCGTTTTTCGACGCTATAAGGCAAAAAACCGAGGCTACTAAACAATTAGCCTCGGCGTAGCCTCGGTGTCGGGGGAAGTCTAAAACAATCGAAGCTAATATTTAGCTTCGGTCAAAATGTGTCGTGTCTAATTTAGCCTCGGTTTAACCGAGTCTAAATGTAGGCTACACCAAAGCCAACGCTTAAAAGTCAAGATAAAGAAGTCAACAAAAAAAAATAGCCTAGGTCTGGCCGAGGCTAAAGTCAAACTTCATAAGTCAACAAAAATATTTAGCCACGGGCCTGGTCGAGGCTAACAAAATATTTAGCCTCAGATACTTCGAGGCTAAGGTCATCAACAAAATATTTAGCCTCGACTTGGTCGAGGTTAATGGCAAACTCCAAAAGTCAATAAAATAATTAACTTCGGCCTAACCGAGGCTAAATTCAAATTATAAAAGTCATCAAAATAAATTAGCCTGGCCCTGCTGATTCTTAGTATTTTTAATAGTCCTACACAAATTCTACGACTTTTCAAATTTTGATAATTCATCCATGTCAGTGAAGTGGCTTGACAACTGCAGGAAATTAAGACCCCTAAGTTGCAGCAATGACAAGACGATGACAAACTCTACCAGCATCTGAAACTAAGTAAACACAAAAGTTTTTGTCGGTTATTAACAATTTTAACTTACTCCATTCTAACATTATAATAGTTGAAAGAAACACAATAAGTTTACTAACTTATTTGCAACTTGCAGCTGTCCAAATGCACAACCAATTTTTGAACAATGCCAGAAAGCCTCTCTCTGTATTCTGATAATTTATAGTCCCTAAAAAATAAAGATAAGTAATAGCGTTAGATGATAATATTACATATGAAATTAAACGGCTCAATAGTATTAACTGCGACCACAATTGTAATCTAAAACCATAAGAACTTACGAGACACCGACAAGGTTGTCGGTAGAAGCAACACTCTTTTAGGTAAAAGCAGGAACATCATCTGGATCATAGCCTCTGCAGACCATGTTGCCCACTCTTTTAGGTGCAATAACTTATGCACTATGAATGAGAGCAATTCAGTTATATCAGTTGAGATTTTTCTGGTTTGAATTTGATTCAGTTGTCTCAACGAGTTTCCAATTGGGTCTTTTGCTGTGACCCTAGTAAGGCGCAAATAGTTTCCATATTCCAAAGTGAATGCAGCTAGAGTTATAAGTGCTTTAGCATCCCAAGAGTAGGATCTCAGGTTTTGAAGAATCCACAATGTTGTTTGGTGAATACAGTGTGCAGCACTACGTGTAGTTATCACCTTCCTAAAACCAAAACTTAATTAATAGCTTATACATAATAAAATGTGAAAAAGTGTAATAAGATGTATGAATATAAAGAGCATAACCTTAGATTTAGAAGCCTTTGGTGCAACATCCTTTGTAGCAGTCTTCCCTTTCTCCTTCAATCAATTTTATCAAGATCACAAACCATATCATGTCTTCTCCTTCAAAAAACAACCAAAAAACAAAAAGCACATGCAACAAAATATAGATAATAAGCAAATGACACATAAAATTCAGAAGCAAAAAGACAATTCTTTAACATTGCACATTTGAAGTAGCAATTATCCAAATATTACATAGATTGAAACAAAACAAAAAGTAGTCATAGCTACAACAAAAAACAGCCCCAAAAACTCGGAATACATTGAAGATCATGTACAAAAAAATATACATCTGAGACTTCTTCTATTAACACTACATGATCAATCTTCACTTAATGATTGGTCATCAAAATCATCGTCATAGTGAGGATTTGACGGTCGAAGGACAACACTAGCAGATTGACCATTTGTAGTATCAAGCTTCTGCATACAATGAAAATTCTTGTCAAACTACATACAATGAAAATTCTTTTCTCTCTTATGTTTATGTTTAATTAGATTTCTGCTACAACTATTTCTTCTGGTTTTCTCTTATGTTTATGTTTTAAAATATGTGATATACATAACATTGTAATTTTATTGGTTTATTAAGTAAATAATATACATTTCATGAGACTTGTAAAATATTAGAATTAATAAGACTACACTTATTTTTGAAAAAAAATTTATATACATCTTTTTGCTTCTATACTTTTCATTCACATAACAACATCTTCTCTAAGCAACTTCATCATCAAGAACAACAACAACATTGTTAATTTTATAGATTCTTAATTTTATTGGTTTCAAAAATCCAAATTTTTCAACATCATTATTATTATATAATAATAACAGCTAATGAAGTCAAAAACTTAGAATAAGGCAAAAATAATATAATGAAGTCAAAAACTTAGAATAAGGTAAACATAATATAATAAAAACAAAACATTCACGAGACACTACAAAACAATTTTCTAGTTCTATCTCCTACCTTCATCTCAATATGGTATAAATTAAGGGCATGAATTCATCCTCTGTGGCAATCACAGTGATAATTTAAATAAAAGTTATGTGAGCCTCAAGTCCTATTAAACTGTTTTAAGAATAATTAATTTATATTCGTTAATATTCAAATACATTTCTAAAAAAATAATCATCTTAGTCATTATTTGCATATTATGAAAAATTACCGGCCACCAGCAAGCGTTCTTCCTCACTCTGTCTTTCTAAGACTTTTTGTTCTCAAATCTCTTTCAATTACTCTCTTTTCCTTTTCATCCTATAAATCATAAACTAACCTACCTTCACAAACTTCAATTAATCTCACTTTTTGCTTCTCCATACAAAAGTTAAACATGGTTGTAACACAATTATTAAAGTGTTTTGTTCTTTTGTTTTTCACTTTTGTGTTCAATTTGTTTACCACTTCTGCTTGTGCCCTCAACAGAGGAGCTGAAACCACTGGATTAGTTGTTTCTGTTGTAAGCATATTAATTATTTCTTAACATGTGCAATTAGCATTTTCTTAATTCTTTTTAATTATTCATTTTTCTGTGGAGAAAAAAGGTTTGTAACCTGAATTGAATTTATATTTTTCAAAAGCTCTGTCCATTTCCACTCGTTGTTAGAAGGGGCGTTACAAAAAGTTTCCCTTAATTATCCAGAACCAGACAGTACTACTTTTAAAAGCTATGTCCATTTCTGTAGAAAAGTTAAATTGAAAAAGCAATAAACAGGTATCATTTTGTAAATTGGTTTAAGTTGTGGGCCACCAAACTTCTGTCAACTCTAAAAAAATACTACTGATAAAGTATACTTGGAAGTTAGGAGTACGACATTTGAAAAAGAGATTTAACACAACTACCACTTACCATTACCATCAAAGAAGGTAACAACTAATATCAATCCAATCCAACTGCCATAAAAATTTGAGTGATAAGAGTGGTATTATATTAACACAACTACCACTTACCATTACCATCAAAGAAGGTAACAACTAATATCAATTATTATCTTCTTTTTTGTGACTTCAAAACATCAATTACTCTTATCAACTGCTCAACCTTTTTCTCTTTGAATACTTTCTATTGTTAAACCATTCTTAGAAGTTAGCACTCTATATTTTAATAACAAATTGAGACAACCATGACTTCTAAAATAATGAAAATAATATTAGTGAATAAAGAGGTTGAAAGTAAATTGCTGCTACACCCATTGAGTGACAATCAAATTTGGATCCTCTGATATTCCATAAAAAAATAGAATAATAGGGCCAACTGGTGATAGATTTTTGCTACCATACTTAGTTGATTTGTTGGATTTCTCAGTCTTTGGAGAATTTAGTGGATAATTTTCAAGGGGATTAAAATTACATACCCTACAACCCATCAACTGTACAAAACCCTTTTGAAAAATCCAAACATAAATTAACCTTAAAGTTAGAACCCCCAACCCCAAATAAAAACATAGAAAATAAATGCAAAATAAGATATTACCTGATTTTAAAATTTGAATTAAGAAGCAGAACCAATGGTTGTATTGAAGTGTTCTATGTTGAGAAGCAAAAAAATTCAGAAGTCCTGTAGTTAGTAAAGTGAAACAATTAAAATTATGGAGAAGCTAACAAGAATACACTAAAGAATACATTAATCTGTACAAAGAAATGCATTGTAATAGTGATAAAATGGAGAAATTTCTTCCTCCGATAATGCTTAGGGTTTTTGTTCTTAAGAGATGAAAAGCAGTGGAAAAAGGAAGAGGGAAAGGGGGAAAACCTGATAAACATGAAACACACTGAATCGATGATCTTACTGTGCGTTCACCCCATCTCTGAACTATCTAATGAAGAGATGAAAAATTGTAAGAGAATCGAAATCATATTGAACCGACAAATTTTTTGATTTTGAAATCAGACGAGAAAGTACATGATTTTTTGATTTTTTTTGTACCAAGATATCTTCCAATTGTTTGATTCTAGATTAATGGAATTGTAGAAGAAAGTGTTTAGGGTTTTCAGAAAAAACGTAAGAGAAAGAAATAAGAGCAGGAAAAGAAAGAGGGAAAGAGGAAAAAGAAGAGAGGGAAAATAAATTTTCGGAATTTATTGGAAAATAAATAAATTAAATAAGTAAATATTTCAATTAAATTTGATAGTTCAGTTGGTTACAATATTATCATGTATCTCATATGTCTAGTGTTCGAATCCCTCTTTGGAACACTTTTAATATTTCGTAAATTTTCAACTAGTCTTGAATCACCCGTGTCTAATTAATAATACAAATTTAAAAAAAAAAATTAATAGTTAGCCTTGGTGAATTCATGTCTATTAAATAAATAAAAAAATACATTAATAAATACCCTCGGTAAATCCGTGTCTACTTAATAATAAAAATATAATATAGTATTTAGCCTTGATCCATCGGTGTCTATTACATAAAATAAAAATTATTATAAAATAAATTAATATTTAGCGTTGGACAAACCGTGTCTAATATATATAAAAATAATAATAAAAAAATTAGAAAAAAACTAGCCTCGACGTAGCCATGTCTATTGAATAAAATTAAAATAATGGTAAAATATAACTACGAAATGAGTTTTTTGCGTTTGAATAGCGTAGGTTTGGCCGAGGCTACGTAGTGTCGGTGTCGGTGGCCGAGGCTAAATTCGAAG
This sequence comes from Lathyrus sativus, assembly GCA_963859935.3. Lineage (NCBI taxonomy): Eukaryota > Viridiplantae > Streptophyta > Magnoliopsida > Fabales > Fabaceae > Lathyrus > Lathyrus sativus. Next base: position 25,274,648 of record OZ012737.1, read on the forward strand.
CTAAAATGCAGTTTTCTAGTAGTGTACCAAGCACCATAGCAACATGTATTTCGCTCGGCGGAGTCCTTGGGACTGCTTCAATGCGAAAAGCCTATTCAAACAAATGGTCGCTTGTGTTTCTATGAATTTCGTAGGATTTACGTAATGGCTTGTTCCTCATGTAACAACTTAACTTTAGAAATTTTCATAATTGAGTCGCGTTTGCAAGCTGTAAATTTCGGATACAACTTGCAATTTGTAAAAACTGTTAATTTGGTTAAGAAACCAAATTTAGCAATACTGGCTTTACATTGTTATGAACTTCCAACCTTCCAATCTTTAAAATATTTTGATTGTTAACCGATTCTTTAATATATATATATATATATATATATATATATATATATATATATATATATATATATATATATATATATATATATATATATATATATATATATATATATATATATATATATATATATATATATATATATATATATATATATATATATATATATATATATATATATATATATATATATATATATATATATATATATATATATATATATATATATATATATATATATATATATATATTAAAAAAAGTGTTATTACAAAAAAAACAACTTCTTAGGTCGGTTAATTATACCCGATTTAAGAAAGTAAGTTCTTAGGTCGGGTATAAATAGTTTCTGCAGGCTAGACTTATTAAGTCGGGTTCTGTCTAACCGACCTAATAATAGTTTGTTAAGTCAGGTCCACAACCGACTTAAGAAGTCAAAACTTCATATTAAATAGACTAATAATATAAAACTAAATTTCATAAATATATCTTACAGTCGAACGGTTTATTAAATAAACTAATAATATAAAACTAAATTTCATAAATATATCTTACATAATTATATTCACAACTTAATAAAATAAATATTTCAAAAATTCATTATAAATTTAATACAACATTATCGATAATACATAGCATAACATAGTTTTACACTTCATTTCAACCTTAGTTTAAAACTATTTTAAACAAGCTCAATAACTATATAAATTAAACTAATTCAAAACAAAATTAAAATAATAAAATATAATGGAAAGATGTGATTGACAACAACAACAACAAAAAATATAAATTAAGAATACCTAAATTAAATAAGATAAAATACCAGAATATAAATAATACAATATACTTCATTAAACAACAAAAAATCAAATTTGGGTTGGACTACGATAAAAAAAAATTAATTGACAACAACAAACAATATAGAACTAAACGAAAATCAATATTGAGTTTCACATTGTGACTATGTTTGAAAGAGGTGGCATGATGGTGATGGAGCGTTGTTGAAAGAACAACTATAATGAAGTAAAAAAATTTAGAAGTTTGTATAGTTGTAAAAAACACACGAATTCTTTTTTGTGATATTAACATATTCAATTTGATACATTTTTTTGAACTGGTGATTTTATAATACCTGGTCCGATTCAAATGCTTTTGGACGGTTCAATCTAATTTTTTTTAGTTTTACTTCGATTTTAACCGACTAGCAATTTTAAAAAGTTAACTCAATCAGATTCATTTTCGATTCGCATTCCAACCAATTGAACCAGCAGATTTAGTCCGGTTTTAAAAATACTGTAAATCCATCATCTATAACCAGGTTTGATAATCCATCATCTAACCAAATAAACTATAAATCAGTCTTTTTCTAAGTCAAAATAATGCACTCACTTTCATTTACTTGGTCAAGGTTACTAGGAGCACGCCTATGATTGAGAGAGAAACATCTAGAAGTTATCATAGGAATATATTTATTTTTATATCTTTAGATGCATAAGTCACATATTTCAAATTGGTGAAATCATGTGGTAGGTTCACATCTCATGAAAATCTAAACACAAATTAATAATAAAACATTCAAGATAGACATATTTACCCATGCTTGGACCATTATTTAGGTTGGGTGATTCTTATAATTTTTAATAAATATATAAATAAATTTCTTTAATACAACATTATACCGTTTTTTATCACATATCATTTGAAATTCATATTTAAACCAATTATCCTTTCACACATTGTGATTTGGAAACTGTAAACCAATTAAATTAAACACTTCACCCCTTCTACCTGCAAGGTCTCTTATTTACACTTGATACACCTAAATATATTTTAAGATTTAATTTTGAACTGTTAACTAATTCATTTGTCATGTTACATTACTATTACTGAAAAAGGTTTCATTTTAATTATAAGATAACCCAAAAGATTATAACCACATGGAATCTCCCTTGAGGTTACATTACTATCACCCTCAAGTTGAAAAATCCCCCTTTCAAGATGAAGTTGTTGAGAATGATGATCCCATAGATGAGGACTCTTCTATTTATGTCTCATATGAAAGTAATCTTTTTGAAATTGAGAAATATGGAAAGGATATGGTTAAAAGGATTAATTATATATTTCTTTTATAGACGACGATACACATGTCTGAAATACATGATTTAAAGCTACAAATGATAGTGGTCTTCTCCATGATATTTCTCATACATCTTATCTTAAATAAATTTTTCCATTTACTCCACATTTTGATACGGCTGACAACATTTTCGTTATTCTCTAAGTAAATCACCAGTCCTCCAACAGACCCCATTGGTGAAGTCTGTAATTTTCGTTATCCTAATATTGGCTTCAAAATTGGCTGATGGAATATTTGACACCTTTATTTATTTCATGAAATATATATACACAAGGAGGTTGTTATCACAGTATGCTACACAGGACTAAAATTTATATTGAAATCTAAATTGTTTTGATAGAGTAAAGCGGATTTTGTGATTTCGGTTGATAAAGGTGTTGCGCCATTGGTTGTCATGGGTGTTGCGTCATTGGTAAGGTGTTGCGCCATTGGTTGTCGCTGTCGCGGTGTAAATTATCTACAATTTACTCTTTAATATAAAAACGGTCATAGTGGTCTCGATATCGGCACCTACTACGTTTTGTCGCGACCATTTTTGCCATTTTTTAAAACCCAAATTGAAAGCATATAGGAAAAACAAAATATCTTAAAATCATCACTGTTATATTCAAAAGATAAGAATCCATTATCAGAATGATTCATGTTTACTCAAACTCAATGCAATTTATTCATTTCATGGTGAACATTGAATACAAAGATTCCCCTTTCATCTCTAACTCAACTCTAACTTTGAAATGATGCTGAGTTTGACAAATTCACAGCAACATTCTGATTTTGTTAAAATTTCAAAGTGTAACTTTTATCAAAATCAAAATAAATGTTAAGATCATTTGACATTTCAAAGTGTAACTTTTATCAAAATCAAAGTAAATGTTAAGATCATTCTAAAGTAAATGTTAAGATCATTTGACATTTCAAAGTGTAACTTTTATCAAAATCAAAGTAAATGTTAAGATCATTCTATACTTGTGTTTATTTGACATTTCAAAGTGTAACGAAATAAGTTATAACAAGAGAGTAAGGGAAACAAAAACGAAAAATAAACCAAAAGCTAACAATTGTATTTAAAAGTTGAATGCAAATTTACACAAGTAAGCCAATGAGACAAGAGTATTGTATTTGTATGCAATGTAACAAGTATTATAGTAAGCCAATGAGACAACAATGCAACTTTGAATTGGATAAGTAGAAAAGGTGCAATTTAGGCAACCATGACACCGGAAACGCAGCGGCTTTATTGTAAAACAACCATATTGAAAAAATAAAGTAACACCAAATTCAAAATTTTAGGACAAACAATGCAAAATAAGTCTGATTTGGACCATTGCACAACAGGGCAGGGCTATCGAATGTTGAAATATATAAATCTTCTTTGATAAACAAAATAAAAACAATAATTCATTGTACCAAAAAAAAAATTCAATAAGTTATAAGGAAAATAAATAAATATTAATAACCCTATCTAGCTATGGAAATATCTTTCTTGGAAAAATTGTCGTCACTGCATTCGCTCCTGTTCTGAACTCATGGACTTACAAATTTCTTCCAGGGTAGGTCTGTAAAATATAAAAGCAATATATGTTGCAAATCAGACTGAAAATCAAAGGAAACATCAACAAAAGAAAAATAGGATGCAAAAAATTAGTGAATGCATATCAATCAAAACTAATAAGGTGTACGGCAAGAAAAATAAATAAAAAAACACAAACCAGACAACAAATATAATAGTTGGAAAAAAAATCAACCTATTGAGCATGGCTCGTATTGTGGAGGTTATTATTGGTAGATAATTGGGGAAGGGCTTCAGAGGTATTATTTTATTTTAGACTGAGCCTCAATATTGTAACACTGTAATCTAAGATATAAATAAAGGGAATTATAAGTGATCTATAGTTGAACACCATTAGTTAGACTAGACTAACTTAACAAAAAAATCAATTGTGTTTATTGTCTTTTACTTAACAAAAAATCTTCTATACTTGTTGTTCTAACATCAACATTGTAGGAAATATTAATTCTAATATCACACATTAATCCTCTTGAGAATCCACTTAAGTTGAGGTTGGATCCAGTCAGGTCTAATACACAAGTAACTTATAATTTATCCACTTATAATAAGTTATAACAAGAGAGTAAGGGAAACAAAAACGAAAAATAAAGCAAAAGCTAACAATTGTATTTAAAAGTTGAATGCAAATTTACCCTGGCAAAATGACTTTCTTTGCTGACTTTGCATTTTGAAGCAAAAAGTCTTCCGTTCCATCGGGGGGTGACGGACAAATATCATGTGTTTCTATTTTCAGTAACTTCAAGTTATGTAAATAAGAGAAATCAATCTTCCATGAATCAGGAACTAAGCTGAGAACCTAAGCAATGAGGAATGAAGGTGATTTATCAGTCAATAAAAAATAATGCAAACATATTTTTAAAAAAAATGAAAAATGAAAAAACCTCAAGAGTCTTTGAAGAGATTGTCAATGATTCCATAAGGCCAAGCTCAACAAGCCAATTGAATAGAATTGAAGGAGAAACTTGGGGTTGATGGCGTGCTAATTCAATCCTTACATGTTTAATATAAGAGAAATTGGTATTGCTAATGCAATTGTGCCCACATAGATTCTGCAAAGAATGACCCCTAAAAGCAAAGCTACAAAGATTTGGGGTAGATAACTTCAATTTGTAAGACGCGGTAGGCAATAGTATTCTTAAATTGAATAGCGAGACACTTGATATGAAGAGGGTTTTTTCATTTAAAAGTTCACAAAATTGAATGGTCAGAGTCTTCAAACTTTGAAATACTGAAAAGGGGTCAGCATAGTCATCAGTAGTGCAGCAAAAGGTAAACCATCCTAAAAACAAGTAGTTTAATGCAGGAAATTGAAGAGAATTTGGAAATACTGGTGGTAATCTATCATATTTTCCCCATTCAGGGCGTGAAAAAAGTTTAAGAGAGGTTAAAGTATGACATGAAAAGTTGGTGGAAAGTGGAAAGTGTTCAAGACTACAAGCCACCATCATATTTAACTGTTGGATATTGTGGGAAAATAAGTATTGTAGGATCCTTTTGAGTAGCTCAGGGTCAAAACGGTAGCGGCCCCTAAAAGTGAGAGCTTGTAGGGAGGTTTTGTCATTGCGGAAAGAGAAAATTTGAGAAACGAAATTAGAGAAACTTTCGATAGATTTGAAGTATCTATAATCATCACAGAGATAAAGAACGGAAACATGTTTCCACATATCCTTCCATCTTGTGGAGACGATGGATATTTGTACAGCTTGCTCCACTTTCAAATTCGACAAAATTTGAAGTAAAAGAGAATCAGGTAAACCACTGATTCTGTCTCTACCATAATATTGTCTCCTTGTTTTCATTCTCCTGCAACTCAAAAACAACCAAACTCATAAGTAAATAAATCTTTGCAAAAACCTTACGATATATTAGCGGATAGAATCTAACGATCACCAACCTTGCACGCTGACGGCGAACAGTGACGGCGGCGCTAGGGATCGGCAACCGATGGTTACCAGTTTGATAGAGAAGCGCAGATCTACAACAACCTATGGTTAGCAGTTTGACGGAGAAGTACAAACAATATCTGAGTTTTTGGATTGGTAAGTGTTTAACCTAATTTTTTTTATAATAAATTGAGAGAGCAAACAGTATTTGCGTTTTTGGATTGGTAGGTGTAACCAATGTTTTAAAAATCGGACCGGACCGGCCGGTCGGACCGGTTGAACCGGGAACCGGCCTAGTAACCGGTCTGGTTTACTAATTGGATCGTCCGTGTCATCCAACCCGTAAAAACCGGTAAAACTCGGGTTGAACCATAGAAAACTGGAAACCGGCCGGTTTACAGAAACCGCCGGTTCAAATGCATTTTTTTATTTTTTAATTAAAATTTAATTATAAAAATTAAAAAAAATAAATTTTTTGTTATAATGATATTGGTATTATATTAGTTATTCTAATAACAATTTTGTTACTTTGATTTATTATTATATGTTAATTGTTTAACTCTCTAATTTATTTGTTGTTACAGATCAATTAAATTTGGATGAGGTTGATGTCGAGGATGATGAACATCTTAATTTTGGATAAAACAATCAAAATAATAATATCATTGATGGGGAAAATGTTGCAAATGCGATTGATTTTACTGCCGATGGTTTTGATATTGAAGAAGGAGATCCTAATATTGAAATAATTTTACCTCATTGGAACTAAACTTAAGTAGAGATTAGAGTTATTTTGTTATAAAATATTCAATTATATTATGTTGCAATTAGATTTTGTAATTTTGTATTATTTTGTTATGTGTGATACATTTGTTTAAAATTTGAATTTAAATTATGAACTTGTGAATTTATGATATGATATTTTCAAAAAATTTAAGTACTAGTTATATTTTTTTAGAAACTGAATCATCTGGTTTGACCGGTTTTATATCTATATAATGACAGATCTATTCAACCGAGTTTTCCGGTTTAATCCGGTTTAGTCATGCGGTTCGACCAGTGACCCAGTGATTCGACCGATAAACCAGTGACCCAATACCCTCACCGGTTCGATGACCGGTCCGATTTTTAAAACACTGGGTGTAACCATCAAATTAACCTAACAGTACTCTCTACCTTTCCTGGATTTTCAATTTTAATATAAATTAATATTTGATAAAAAGAAATCGGAAAATATCTAAATACAAGTAGAAAAACGAATATATATATATATATATATATATATATATATATATATATATATATATATATATATATATATATATATATATATATATATATATATATATATATATATATATATATATATATATATATATATATATATATATATATATATATATATATATAAGGTAGCTTAATTTATCTTTAATTTTGGTATGCATAAAAACAATACAATTTTTTCTCTGTTAAAAAGAATTCAATCTAATTTAAAACACCGCTATTAATAACAATTATTAAAAGATATTTACATTATATATTTTAATATTATCAAAATTTATTGAAATTAGAATTTAATTAATTTAAACCAAATTATTAATGTTATATATATATATTTGTTAGACAATTTTGAATAAAAAAATTAATTAATAAGATTCTTTAAAAAATCAAAAATTTCGCCAATAAATAGCGAGAGGGTTCGTTCATTCAGAACTTTCGCTTCTCTCTATTATTGTTCGTTTTCTCCGTCCGCCGCTTGCAGCCTTTAAGTTTTCTCCGACCACCGTACGACGTTCGACCAGAGTTGTTTAGGTTTATAACTTCTTCCTCGACCACGTAAGTAAGTCGACTCCTTGCTTACTCTTTGTTTTTCTTATTTGATGTCTTAGAATGCATGGGGTTATGACTGAAATGACGTAGTTATAGGGCGTATTCGCGGTGGATGTTGGTGGCCAATAGTGGCGCAGCCATTTGTCTGCTGCCATCACTATAGTGGTTGTTTTTAGGAAAGGGAAAGTTATAAAACCGTAGGTTTTAGTTGATCTCGGAGTAAGGACGATATGGTGGTGCCATTTCCAGATGGGCCATGGACTCTGGTGGTTTCCTCATGAGAGTTTTGGGTTTTGTGCGCGGGGACTGTCCCCGGATGTGCTAGGAAAATTACCGGGCATTTCCTCATTGTTTTAGCTGCGTCATTTGAGTAGGGCTTAGGTCGAGGATTTTTCCTTGGCCCTTTGCGCACCCTTTCACTTGACTAGCAGTGGAAGGGTGGATTTAATTTTGTCATCAAATTCACTTTTCCCCCTGCTTTTCAGGTAAAAGAGATGTCGCGCAGAGTTGACGAGGACGAACATCCCAAGGACTAGTCCTAGGATATCTCCTCGGAGGGTTGGGTTCTGCACACCCATAATCACAAACAATACCTCTCAACAAATAAAGATTAAGAAATAGAGTTCTTGGGTGAACAATGAAGACAGTTAGAACAAAGAGAGAAAGAAGAAAAGATAAAGAAGAAAAAAGAAGAAGGATTAGGGAAAATTATTATACTATTCACTTTATCAATATTACAAAAGATTACAAGTGAATAACACAATTGGCATCACTCAACAATTTGAGTGATCTAGCCTATTTATAGACAAACTAGCAAACTTATAATACAATTTAACTAAACAATTGAATCCTTAACACAAGGCCCAATTCGATATACATTTCGACAATACATATTAGAATAGACTTCGAATACAATATATATCCTTCGACCACAGCATGCGACCTATCTTCGACTTCATGCTTGTCTCCTGTCGAAATACATGAAAGTTATTCCTCGACAAAACTAGAGTTTGACCAAAAATCTCATAAGTCTCCACCTTGGATCTAACTCTACAAACAACATGGAATAAACTAGCTTTAATTATGCAGCTTTATCAACTGCATACAGTAGAAAACATGCGACTTGGCAACGTCTTGGTGATCATATTAGTAACATTATCATCAGTCAAAACCTTTAGCACCTGGACTTCACCATGCTCGATTGTCTTTCTAACGAAGTGCAACCTCACATCAATGTGCTTGGTTCACTCACTATAAGCTGATTTCTTTGACAGGTGTATTCCACTTTGACTATCACATTTAGTAGTGATACTTCGACATTAAACTTTTAGCTTTTTGCAAAATCTTCAAGATACAATACTTCTTTCATAGCTTTAGTGAAGGAAATGTATTATGCTTTAGTGGTTGATAAGGAAACAACCTTCTGAAGCATTACTTTCCAACTGATTGTTGTATCAAACGTAATGAACACATATCCAAAAATAGACTTTCTAGAATCCATACAACCTGCATAATCAGAGTCGACAAACCCTTCAATTTTGACTTTGCTATCATCACCACAGGTTCCACCATAAATCAATACTCTTTTCAAAGACCCATTTATGTACCTGAAAATCCACTTTACAGCTTGCCAATGCGCCTTTCCAGGATTGACTATATACCTTATTACAAGGCTCACACCATACGTTATGTCTGGCCTGGTACATACCATATCATACATCAAATAACCTACTACACTAGCGTATGGAATGCTACTCATATAGATTCTTTCAGCTTCAGTACTCGGACTTTGAGTAGTATTAAGCTTAAATTGAGGATTTGTTGGAGTCACAACAGGCTTCAAATTTCACATAGCAAACTTTTTTAGAAGCTTCCATAGGTACGTCTCTTGAGATAAGCACAACTTCGACTGCTTTCTATCACTCCGAGTATCAGTCCAAAGAATCCTGATGGAATCTCCCAAATCCTTCATTTTGAACTCCTTGTTGAGTTCACCATTCACCTCCATTACATCCTCAACATTGTTTCTACTTATGAGGATATCATCCACATAAAAAAAAAATAACAAGTGAGTTTCCAGGTCGAAATCTGAAGTAAACACAGTGGTTGGTTTGGCTCCTAGTAAAACCAATGTCTGCCATGAACTTGTCGAATATCCTGTTCCACTGCCGAGGAGATTGCTTCACACCATACAGAGACATATTCAGCTTGCACATTGTTGTACCCCAAAATTTGACCAACCGTTTCTCGCAATTTGGCTTATGTTTCGTTTCATTTTGCATTTGCATTTGCATACCGCATACTGTGCATTTTTGCAGCCGGATTGATTTTTATCGGGATTACAGCCCTTTCCCCGTGTTTCAGACGACTCAAACCATTTCAATTACGGATATTTATTGTGGAATTTGCGCTCTGCCGGTGATTCAGTCTACACTGTTGGGTTCGGTGGTATTTCGGTGTCCGGTTTTGTTACAGTTTATTTTATTGCATTTTTGCATTTTATGTTCACCAATTTAATTTTCTATATTTTATTTCTTATTTTTGGCATAGAGATTAGATTTCAAATAGATTGTTATCCTTTATTTTCTATTTTAGAATATTTTAGTTCTTAATAGAGTTTAAATAGTTTTTCTAAAATTAATTAGTTTTAGATATTAATTTCTTTTTAGAGTTTTAACTAGATTTTAGCTTTTATTAGTTTTAATTTTTATTTGTTTTAGGAGTTAATTAGAATATTAGTTTTATTTTAGATTAATTAATATTTAGTAGATTTTGAGTTAATTTCAATTTACAATCAGATTTTGTTATTAACGTTAGCTTATTAGGGTCTTTAATTAGATTTTCTTTCATTAATTAATTTGTTTTTAATCCACACGGTGCATATTATATCTTTAGTATTAGATCAACTTTTATTATCAACCAATTTTGTTTTTAGTTAATATTAGTTAGTCTTTAAGTCAACTTGCATTAATTTGTTGTTCAGCATTTAATTAATTTGCAGCTTTAATTAATCTCAGCTTTAATTAATTACTCAATCAATCTGTCATTAGTCAGATTTCGCAGGCCAGGTGTCACAACGTCAGACTATAAATACATTGTGCATCATTAATTATTGACACGTTTTCTAAGGACATGCAAACCCTAGAGTGCTTCACCGGCAAAATCAAACTCAACCCATCTCGCCGAAAAATCCCATCGGAAAATTCATCCACTCGCCGGTAAATTCAACATTCATCAAACTCAACCGTGTTCATCATTTTTTCAGATTTCCTTAAGAACATTCATCATTGTTCATACTTGTTCATCATCCTGTTCATAATTTTTTCCAGAATCATCAACAAACTCATCCACCTTCAACGTTTTTCCCAGAAATTCATTTATTTTTCCAGAATTCTTCGTACACCTTCATCACGCCTTCAACAGTTTCCCAGCAATTCATCATGTTCATCACTTTTTCTGGAAACCGGATGAACATTCATCATGTTCATAGCTCTTTTTCCAGAAACTTCAAATCTTCATCCATTCATCCTTCCTTTTTCCAGAAAACCTCATCAATATTCAAATCTTCATCATGTTCTTTCAGATCTTCCATAAACAACTCCAACCATTTCCAAATCTTGTTGAACACTAACAATAAGATCTTCAGATCTAGATTCAAACCGCCATCCACAAAACTTCAGATCCAAACTTAATCTAATTCACGATCTCCTTCTACCAAACTTCACCAACACGAATCATGAAATCAATACTCACCAGATCTTTCATCCTCCAAACAACCTTCGCCAGATCTAACGAACACATCTTCAGATTCAAACATTATTCACCAATTTTCAAATCATCGTTTTTGTCTTTGTGAAGATCTTCCAGATCTTCATCAGCTACAGGACTCGAATCATCACAGTTCTTCGTGAATTTCATCACCGTACACAACAACCATAGCGTATCTTCATCTTCATCATTGAATGAAGATCCAAGCTCCAAATCCACTCGTCTTCATCTTCGTCAAAACTCACGGCGCTCAACAAGTTGGGACCAAGCATCATTATAGTTTTTGTGTTTGTCTGTTTTGTAGGTTAAACATAGGTGATGGGGATGACTGGAGAAAACGAGAATGGGCATAGAAGGGAAGAAGTTTGGTCGGAGATGGAAGAAGTAGAGAAACAGACAGAGAGAGATTGAGATTGAAAACGGTGCAATTAGGTTAACTGAATGAGGAAGACAATGAGTTGTCGTGTGGATACCTTCAGACGGTTAGTAGGCCTTTGGCCCAACCTTTCAGTTTCGGATCATGCACCCTCCATTTTTTCCAATATCACCCCCTGTTGTTGGTTGCTGTTTGTAATGTTGGGCCAAGCCCAACCGTGACCTGTTTGTTTCACTCTCTTATCCAGTCACGCACTCCCTTCTGTTGGATAGTTTTGTTTTTGTTTTTGTTGATGATTATGGACCAAAACCCCAATCGGATTCTAGACTGCGCGCCTGTTTAATGTTGCACCTCCTGTGTTTTATTTCTTGTTGGATTTTATTTTTGTAAATAGTTTTTGATTATAATATATGTATTATATTTTTTTGTAGGATATATTATATGTTAATATTTTAGGTATAGAATTTATATACTATTTTTCTATATACTTAATTTTCTTTTAAATTTCTATTAGAGTTTTTATTAGAAGTTTATTTACTTTAGAGGTTTATTTCATTCTAAAAAAAATTGAATACTTGTTTTCTTTTGTTATTGGATTTTTCTCACCATTTTTGTTTTGTAGGTCGATGACGAGACCTCCGTAAACCATTATTAATCGACTTGTTCATGGATAATGTAGGATCCGAGACAACTTTTTTCTCTCCTCATTTTCTCTTCTTTTTCTGATTTTTATTTTTTTTTTCTTCTGGTTTGGTCCGTGTGACATGATTCAATTGGAGAATGATTCTCAATATCATTTCTCTATCTTGTCTTTGACACGGATATCAATACGCGACCTCTTATAGTTTGACTACATTTATAAGTCGAATTATGATGGTTCAGCGTCACATTGGTTTTGATTCAAAATGTCACCATCAAAAGAGGAGAGCTTGAAATGGAGCTTGCACGCAAAAGTCAATGGTCAACAGAACCACTCCGTTTGGTAACATTGTTTTTTATTTCACTTCTTTCTTCTCTTTTATTCAATTGTCGAGCATTATGAGATTGTTAGACACGTGGGAAATGGTTGTTGGAGGGCTTCCTTCCAATAACCAGAGTGTTTAGTGTAGCACCCTTTGGGTGATATGTGACGCATTCGCTCCTACGTTTAGGACTTCGTGTGTGCGTCCCGTTCCCCATTTTTTTACTCTTTTCCTAGCGATTGAGACTCCTTCCTCTTTCTCTCGCGTCCTGGCGATTGAGCTCCCTTCTCTTGCCCTCGTGCAATCGAGATCGTCTTCCGTAGTTGGCTGAACTACGGCTACTCTGATCTCTCATATCTGTTGAGAGTATGTAGGCATAGGATTATGATAATCCTAGCGAGCACGCTAACAACTAACTTCTTTTTTCTCTCGCTTCCGTGCGATCGAAACTTTCCCGCTAACGGCTAACCTCCTTTTCTCTTGCCCTAGCGCAATTGAGACCAGGCCGTAGTTCTAGTTCCTGTAGGTCCCCGCACATTTAAACCAATGACATACTACGTCCATTCTACCGCAAACAAGTAACGCATAAGTCTCCAATGGTCGAGTTGTATACACCTAACTGCTCGAATGCGTACGCTAGTATCGTCAACCATTTTTCTCTCACCCCCGTGTGACCGAGAAAATCCTTTGCTTGCCCGTAGTTAGCCCGAACTATGTTTTGCTCTGATTTCTCATGCCAGATGAGAATACGTAGGCACAAGACGCGACGTCTTGGAGAGCAACTTCCCTCGTAGTTTCCCGAACTACGTTGACTCTGACTTTCCCATTGTACAAGGGAATACGTAGGCATAGAGCGGCGATGCTCTATCGAGTCATTTCTTTCCGTTTAGCTTTAGTATCTGTAGATAGATTATTTTTCCCCCATAGACTAGACAACCCATGCGTGGATCCCGTCGAGTACGACGGACGTGAGGGGTGCTCATACCTTCCCCTTGCGTAACTGATTCCCAAACCTAGGACTTGGTTGTGATGACCTCGTCTTTTCCCGTTTTCGTCAGGTTTTTTCCGATCGTTTCGTTTCCCTCCTTTGGGATGAATAACGATAGGTGGCAACTCTGTTAGTCATTGTCGGCCTCCTTTTTCTCAGTAGCGACAACTGGCGACTCTGCTGGAGACAGGAATATCCCCTATGTGAGTCAATCCTAGCGCGTGCTTGTTTTGTCTTTGGGTGTGTATAGTGTGTGTTGTATTTTGTATATTACTGTATTTACATTTTCGGCACTATATTATTATTTGTTGCTGTTGTGCTGTTGGGTGGTTGTTCATCTGAGAGATAAGCCAAACCCAGGCTTGAGTATAGATTTAGCATTAGAAGTGGAGATTAGTGGTGAGCCTGTATGCTTTGCATGCACCAGCTAGCCATGAAATTCGCGCTCAGACGAGATTCTCTTTGAAGATTTTCTTTCTGACCCTTTGGGCTCGAAGGAATTTTGAATCTGAGGGTTGTCGACTCTGGGGACCGATCATTTGGAAGTCAGCTAAGTGAGGCCGCTTCGTGGGGTTATGTTGCTAAACCAGAAATGGTGAACGTATCATCGTTTCTCGAAAGTTTATGACGCGGATGACCGCATAGGATGCCGAACCGAGTCAGATTAAGTCCATACCTGTGAGTGGGAGGATTTTTGCAGGAAACTTGACTTCCAGCCAACCCGATATTTTGGTGTTCTCTTCAGAGCGAACTTACTCAGTCAGCAGCGCAACAATATTCAGAGCTTTGTGGGGGTTGTGATCCCGTGTTTGTTGCATCTTGCATTGCATTTGCATAAACATCTTTGCATCATTTTGCATATTATTTCTCCAGCTAGCCAGAGCTCTTATCCAACCTTTGTTTTGATTCAGAAGGTGATTCTCCGGTGTTTGGTCTGAGCAAGTATTGATTGCTAGAAGACGACAAAGGGGTTGAAGTAGAATCAAGCAGAATCAAGCAGTAAAGTCAATTGAAATTTGTCCGTAGCTATGTCAGGGAACGACTTCCAGATTGTTGATACGTTGTCAGGTTTTACTGTGACGACCAATCCTCTGTATGGTTCTCTGTCTGATGAAGACCTTCTGCAAGTGAACAACCTGACTAAAGTTCAATTTGTGCAGCCTTCTGTTGAAGACCAAGATCTACATGAACAGTTTGTTGACCGAAGTGAACGTTCTTCTTCTCTTGATACCTCAGATTATCATGATGCTGTTTCCTCTGTGTTGATTTCCCAAAGAGAAGTTCCAGTAGTGAAGACTGAAGACCCGAGAGCTCTCGTGTATGCTGAAAGGTTTCATGCGTTGGAGAAAAGATTCAAAGCCTTGGAAGTCAAAGATGTTGTTGGTCTCAATGCTGTAGACATGTGCTTGGTGTCCGACCTAGTGTTACCTCCGAATTTCAAAGCACTAAGGTTTGAAAAGTACAAAGGAGATAGTTTCCCGAAGCAACATTTGGTGATGCTCTGCAGAAGAATGACTTTGTTTGTGCACAACGACAAGTTGATGATTCACTGCTTTAAGGACAGTCTGATTAGGGCATCTCTAAGTTGGTATATGCAGTTGGAGAGTAATCAGATCTGATCATGGATGAATTTAGCCAAAGCTTTTCTGAAACAGTATGACTATAACTTGGACATGGCTCCCGGTCGTATACATTTGTATGAATTGTCTCAAGGGATCAATGAATGTTTCAGGAGGTATGTTCAGAGATGGAGAGAATTTGCTTCCAGAGTGCAACCACCGCTTCTAGATTGAGAGTTAGCAGACATGTTCGTAAACTCCTTGCAGAGCCCATATTTCGAAAGAATGCTTGGAATTGCACCAAATTTCTCTAAATTAGTAAGAGCACGAGAACATATTGAGTATGCCATAAAAACTGGAAGAATTTAGGATATTTCAAGCGGCCAAGCTAATGAAACTGAATCTCTCTGTAGCTTTCAAGCTGAAGACGAAATTATGGTCAATGCAGTCATGACAGATGTTGGGTATTCTCAAGATGAATCGGTGAAATCTTTTGGTTCTTCATCTTCTCAGCGGTCAGTATCTTTTGTGTCTCGTTATTCTGGATAGACAACTGTGCCTAGGGCACCACATCAGAAAATTTGGGTCGCTCCTCATGCTAAGCAACGAGCCTGTGGCCGAGGTTATCAGAATCAGCGCCCAAATCAGAACAGGCCTCGTAACAATTTGGAATGAAGGAATGCTCATTTTCATCCAGTTCCTGTACCGTATAGCCAGCTGCTGCCACCTTTGATCCAGAACTATTTGGTGGAGCCTAAAGCTCTTAAGCCTGTGCCAGAACCTTACCCTCCAGGGTACGATCCCCATGCTCAGTGTGGCTATCATGGCGGATCCATGGGGCACTCGGCTGAAGATTGCAAAGCTTTCCAGGAAAAAGTGCAGCAGTTGATCGACAAAGGGTGCATTTCTTTTCCAGAAGGATTTTTGGTTGTTCATGTCAATCTCTCAGCTGTCTGAGCTCGCAGATTCAGAGGATCATTTCCAAAAGCCAGCGGTCCAGACAGGCAGACGTCCTCAACATTGGCATTCCTTGGACTTTTTATCATTTGCATTTGTAGTTTCTTTTATGTTAGTTGCTACTTGCTGTTAAATTTGTGTTTTGAATGGTAATATTAATGAAGTGATTATGCATTTTTATGAACTAATCATGTCGCTTTCACTCATTTATTTCACAACACAGACACATTCACATTTTATCCACTCCACTTTATCACTTTTGATTAGCAAAGATTGGAGGGAGGATGACGAAACTGAATACTCATAATTGATGATCGTATGCTTTCAGATAAAATCCTGCCGATGATGTACATGCATTGTTTCAAATCCCCTAAACACTGGAGATATAAGGAGTTAGTCCCTAGTTAACCACTTCGAGCCGAGAAGTAAGAGTTTCTTTCGGACTTTTCAACCCTCAAATCTTAACCCGGGGCAGGGTAGTTGTCAGTTAGCTTGACCGAGCGTTCAAATCTTATAAAGGAGTGTTTCCTTTCAAGGATCAATCACACTGCAAGAGGTCGTACCTCATCAACCACAATGGTTAAACCTCACCAATCAGGGGTGAGACAGTTACAACCCTTTTAGGGAAATCATGACAACCGGTGTCACACGACTTGTTCAAGAAAAAAAAGGAAGGAAAAAGTAAAAAGAAAAGAAAAGCTGGAAAGCAAATACTTAGGCAAAAATCAGGGCATCCCGCTAGACTTCAAAAAATAAAAAAGAACTCAAAAGAGTCAGTCCAGGAAAAAATTAGGGAACAAAAGAATAAAAAGAAAGGATCTCAAAAGAAAAATCCTCAAACAAGGACGAAGTCGCGTGGTTACAAACACCGAAAACAAAAAGGGGTAACTGTCACTCCGAAACCCTTGTGAGTTCCTTAGCTACCACTCCTACTATTCAATAAGCATTTTGAGAGGTGAGCGCTTGTGCCAAGTTAACTGAACGCAAGATTGGAGATCATCACATAGAGGGGGTGGGTACAAATCATGCTTTGAGCCTAATACCCTTTGTTTCGTAAACCGTGAACCTGACCACGATACAACCCTTAAAAGACCTAATTGAGGCAAGGTTTATTCTGAAAGCGCATTACAATGAGGTTGAGTAACCTGACTCCTACATGATTTGCTAATCATATGCTTGTTGTATCTCGCACTAATCAAATCAGCACTACGTTTGGACCTTTGGTTCATTCGTCACTCACTATCACGACACTTGATAAGTGACATTCCTTTCAAAATCTGCATGAACACCGCATTAAAATTACCATTCGCGAACAAACAATTTTAATTGCAGTTCAGTAGTTGACATGGAGGAAATTCCAACAGGGAATAATCGAACAGGACTAGATCATTCTATAGTCTGGATCAGAATTGTGTATACTTTGAAACGCTGTGAATTTAGGGCATTGATGTCTAGTGAGTTTGGATCAGTCAGTGTGAGGCAAGTCCCGAAGCATCGGCTGATTATGGGGCAGTTTATTCAAGAAGCAGTTGATCGACAGTGAGTCATCTCGAGACTTAATCAGGGGCAAACACCTGGAGTTTCTGTGAGTTGAGGGTATATCCCTCCAGTATTCGATCAGATCAGGTTAAATCGCTTCAACGCTCATTCAGGGGCAATCCATTTCAAGAGTATACTGAAGCCAATCATTTTGAGAGTTGGTCAGTTAAGGATGAATCCTTTCGTTGTACAGATTCTGGGGCAAGCCATCTCGAGGTCGTCTCATGACAAGCTATCTTCTTCTCAGGGCGAACTTTCCCAAAAGTCGGACTGGGGCAAGTTAAGTTACACTAGGGAAAGTTGTTCAAGCGAGTTTGTTCTCCCCAGCAGGAGTCGAATATCGGGGAATCGTGCCATTACCCTCATCAAATAACCTTAACCTTCCGAAAAGACCTTGCTGTCATTGGATCGTTATCCTATAGCCTAAACCTGTTACTTGTCAAAACCTTGTAACCAGGTCATTTCCAAAGCCCAGTTCTCGTATGACAAACCTCCAAAGCCCAGTTCTCGCCTGACAAACCTTCGAACCAGTTCTCATCTGGTTCATCCTTCTCAAAACACCAGTTCCTGTCTAATACTTGTCATCTTCAAACTACTTCTCGTCTGGTCAACCTTTCGTAACCACCAGTTCTCGTCTAGTGCATGTCAGCTTTTAAACCAGTTCCCGACTGGTCATCTTTTACTTAACCCACTGTTTAGCCAGTTCTCGTCTGGCTAACACAGTTTTAAAAGCCCAGTTCTCGTTTGGAAAACCAGAAGTCAGTTCACGTATGACAACCTAACCCTTTTGCCACCAGTTCTCGTCTGGTAGTCTACCCTCGAATGCTAGTTCTCGTCTAGTATTTCCCCCTCAAATCCATTTTTTTTATGATAACCAGAAATAAATCCATATTATCATGAACCTATTCCCATTCCTAAACCAGAAAAGCCTATTTGTACCTGGCACGATAATTCCCAGTGACTCCCACGTTGTCATATTCCCCGACATGAGGCTCGATTGATCTCAGTTCTCCGTGATTAGTAGAGATTCTGTATTCCCTGTGTTGATGTTATTGAATCAGGAATATCTTGCCAGCAGAGATGTGCAGTTTGAGTTTGTTTCTCCCCAGTGGGTTGGGATTGCATCAGAGTTTGATCAGGGTTATCCTCAGTAGTTCGAGATTGATGTTCCCGACAGAGTGTAGCCATCCCCAGCAGATTGATTGTGCATTCCCAACGGGTTAAAATTGAAGTTTTCCCTGACAAGAAGATTTGGTTTTATTTCTTCAGCAGTGGGACGAGTGCAATGTTGTATCCCCACAGAGTCCAAGTATTTGGCTCCTTACCCTCAGAGTCTAGGTCATTGACTCATTCCTCAATCAGAGGTTGATATTGTTGAGTTTTATTCTCATTTACCCCAAGAAGAGGTCGATATCGATTTTCTCACGGAACAATCTATAGTAGAGGTAGATTATTCCCTAGCTGAGTATCCCTGGCAGGTTAGATTTTGATTCTTCCCTAGTGAAGCTGCCACTTTCAGATGAGCATTATATACCTTAGAGGGACTTTGGTGTACTAGGAGGTTGTTCAGGACTGTTTCCTCGGTGGAGCGAGATTTAATTTCAGTGGTTGAGTGTTATCCCCCGCAGAGTTGTTGATTCCCCAATAGAGTGGGCATATTTTATCCATCCGAGGCGTTTTGTTTCCCAGAAGAGTGTATTATGGTGTGCCAGCCAGGGCATTTTCCTCAGCAGGATTTTGATTGGATCCCCGGTGGAGTTGGCTTTCTTCTCTCCAGCATTTATTTTGCTGGAGCGGTTCCTTTGCATTTTGCATCGTGCATAGCATATACCTAAACGCGTAGCATTTCCATCTTGTATGGAGCCTTACGCCATTCTCAAACATGTGCATTTGAAACATAAGCCAGTTGATTAATGTAACACCCATTTTAATTATTTAGTCTTTTTGGTGTGCCCTTAGGTGGGGGTGTGGTTGAGTATGTTGGTGGGTATCCTTGATTTATAAGGATTATTTAATAAAATGTGGAGTTGATATAATAATATAATAATTTAATAATTAATAGTAATATTAGTGGTATTATTATTATTATTATTATTATTATTATTGGTGGAATATTATTATTAGTATTATTATTTGTATTATTATTATTGAGAATATTAGTGGATGGAATAAGTAAATAGGGAGTTTAAGGGGTATTAGGAGGTTAGTAAGAGAAGAGGAAAAGATTAGAAACATGATAAGTCAGTTCTAGAGAGAAGAGCAGAGAGGAAGAACAAGGAGGAAGAGAAGAGGGCTAGGGCTAACGGTTCTTGAGGAATTCTTCATCAATCAGAGCATTAATCGAGGTAAGGGGGGAGAAACTGATTGGGAATGGTATTTACATGAAATTGGATAAAGGGGATTCCTTAACCCCGTAGGGATTTGATGAACATGTTTGATATGTTGAGATATTCTTGATTGTTGTTGATTACGATGAATTATGTGTACATGATGATGTGTTGATGATTTTTTGTTGCCACTGATGAATGGGTGCTTGTCTTGTTGTGATAATTTGGGTGAGGTTCTGAGTAACTCTGAGGTATCGGTAATGTACCGGAATGTTGGTTCTAGAGTAGAATTTAGAGAACAATTGGTAAGAATAATGTATATTGGTTGTGGTATTGATAGGATAGAAGGTGGAAGTAGAGTGATAGGCTTGAATTGGAGCAAGATAGCAGTTCTGGATAGTGGGGGTTTTGAGAGATCGCAGGCACTCGCTAGCACCTTTGCTAGGCAAGCTAGTAGCGAGCATTCGCTAGGTACTCACTAGGCGAGTTAGGCAGCGAACACTTTCAGTAGCCACTGTCTGCCTTTGCGAGGAAGTTCGCTAAACAGGTAGCGTGTATTTGCTAGGTATTCGCTAGGCGAACAGGTAGCGAGCATTCGCTAGAGGCCCGCTTAGCGAATGAGCCAGCGAGCGTGACAAAATATAATTTTCTGTGTTGTTTTGTCGTGTGCGTTAGCCACGTAGGATCCCTTTTACCATGATGAGTATAGGGATGGTGATTGAGTAATTTAGGGTGTGTACTTGGTGATAGGAGGTGAATTCCTTAATACTTAATTTAAGTAAATGATTAATTGGTGTGTGAGACATGTATGGAGTATGGTGATGAGATTAGGGGGATTGTGTAACTTTAATTAAAATTGATTAATTGATGAATAATATGCATGTATGATGTTTGGTGATGTGATCAGGGGATTGTGTGCATCTTGTATGCTTGAGTTTATTTGTTGTGCATTTGGTGTTATGCATATCATGGTGGGTTGGTGGGACGAATCATTGCTCAAGGGGAGTGTAGGTAATTTATCCGTATTCCTTTAAGTGGGGAATGATGGGGACAGATCATGGCCAAGGACGGGTGTATGTGATCTATCCGGGTTCCATTGAATGAACCAATGAGTTGGTACCGCATGCATGGTGTTGCGTTGCATATTTGTATTATGGTGTGTTGTGTTAATGGTAAATAGGTCGTGTTTGTTGAATGATTGGTGATGATTCATATGATTGGTGTATTTACTACCTTCATTTCATGTATGTTATTACCGATAATTTTAATCATGTTTTCTCACCCCTTTGTTGTTGTTGTGGTCTGTGCTTCTTCGGAAGTACATATAATCTAGGTACTTAGCTAGCTTGGATAAGAGGTGTGTGAGTCGAGTCTTAGGATGCTCTGATACGTAGCACGGGACTTGGGCGTTTAATTGCTTTATGTTAAACTTGTTTTATTTTTCCTGTGTCGTATCATGATGTTGGTGCATTTTATTAATGAATATTTTTCCGCTGTTTTGTTGTGAAAACCTTCTAATGAAGAGTATGTTGGCTTTTGCGATGTGATATCCCACTTGAGTGGTGAAAAACTCTGATGTTTATTTATTGTATTTATATTTTACTTAATTTAGGAAGTGGGGTGTTACAATTACCTCTCTGTTCTCAGTTATATTTCCAACGACAGGTTGATTTTCTGTTGCCCAAATGGTATCCAGACCATGGTGTTGCTTTTGATGAGCGTGTTCATCTCGTCATGGTATTCCCCAGCGGAACATTTTTGCAATCAGTTTAGCTATCTTTCGGAGATCTTTGTCCCCATTTAGAGTTTGCAGTTCTATTTTTTTACGGTTGACAAATTTCCGGGTTCTTTGGTATTCAGCCGTCTTTTACCTTCGAATGTTTGAAAGTCGTTCGCTTTTCAACCCTTCAGGTCCAATTCGTTTGAATAGGGGCAACTGTTGTACCCCAAAATTTGACCAACCGTTTCTCGCAATTTTGCTTATGTTTCGTTTCATTTTGCATTTGCATATGCATACCGCATACTGTGCATTTTTACAGCCGGATTAATTTTTATCGGGATTACAGCCCTTTCCTCGTGTTTCAGACGACTCAAACCGTTTCAATTACAGAGATTTATTATGGAATTTGCGCTCTGCCGGTGATTCAGTCTACGCTGTTGGCTTCGGTGGTATCATTATGGTTTTTGTGTTTGTCTGTTTTGTAGGTTAAACATAGGTGATGGGGATGACTGGAGAAAACGAGACTGGGCATAGAAGGGAAGAAGTTTGATCGGAGATGGAAGAAGCAGAGAAACAGACAGAGAGAGATTGAGATTGAAAACGGTGCAATTAGGTTAACTGAATGAGGAAGACGATGAGTTCTCGTGTGGATACCTTCAGACGGTTAGTGGGCCTTTGGCCCAACCTTTCACTTTCGGATCATGCACCCTCCGTTTTTTCCAATATCACCCCCTGCTGTTTGTAATGTTGGGCCAAGCCCAACCGTGACCTGTTTGCTGTACTCCTTTATCCAGTCATGCACCCCCTTCTGTTGGACAGTTTTTTTTTTTGTTTTTGTTGATGATTGTGGACCAAAAAGCCCAACCGGATTCTAGACTGCACCCCTTTTTAATGCTGCACCTCCTGTGTTTTATTTCTTGTTGGATTTTATTTTTGTAAATAGTTTTTTGATTATAATATATGTATTATATTTTTTTGTAGGATATATTATATGTTAATATTTTAGGTATAGAATTTATATACTATTTTTCTATATACTTAATTTTCTTTTAAATTTATATTAGAGCTTTAATTAGAAGTTTATTTACTTTAGAGGTTTATTTCATTCTAAAAAAATTGAATTCTTGTTTTCTTTTGTTATTGGATTTTTTCTCACCATTTTTGTTTTGTAGGTCGATGACGAGACCTCCGTAAACCATTATTAATCGATTTGTTGATGGATAATGTAGGATCCGAGACAACTTTTTTCTCTCCTCATTTTCTCTTCTTCTTCTGATTTTTATTTTGTTTTTCTTCTAGTTTGGTCTGTGTGACATGATTCAATTGGAGAATGATTCTCAATAATATTTCTCTATCTTGTCTTTGACATGGATATCAATACGCGACCTCTTACAGTTTGAATACATTTATAAGTCGAATTATGATGGTTCAGCGTCACATTGGTTTTGATTTGAAATATCACCATCAAAAGAGGAGAGCTTGAAATGGAGCTTGCACGCAAAAGTCAAGGGTCAACGGAACCACTCCGTTTGGTAACATTGTTTTTATTTCACTTCTTTCATCTCTTTTATTCAACCGTCGAGCATTGTGAGATCGTTAGACACGTTGGAAATGGTTGTTGGAGGGCTTCCTTCCAATAACCAGAGTGTTTAGTGTAGCATCCTTTAGGTGATATGCGACACATTCGCTCCTACGTTTAGGACTTCGTATATGCGTCTCGTTCCCCCTTTTTTTTCTCTTTTCCTGGCGATTGAGACTCCTTCCTCTTTCTCTTGCGTCCTTGCGATTGAGCTCCCTTCTCTTGCCCTCGTGCAATCGAGACCGTCTTCCGTAGTTTGCCGAACTACGGTTTCTCTGATCTCTCATATCTGTTGAGAGTACGTAGGTATCGGATTATGATAATCCTAGCGAGCACACAAACAACTAACTTCTCTTTTCTCTCGCTTTTGTGCGATCAAGACTTTCCCGCTAACGACTAACCTACCTTTCTCTTGCCCTAGCGCAATTAAGACCAGACCATAGTTCTAGTTCCCGTAGGTCCCCGCACCTTTAAACCAATGACATACTACGTCGGTTCTACCGCAAACAGATAGCGCATAAGTCTCCAATGGTCGATCTGCATACACCTAACTGCTAGAATGTGTACGCTAGTATCGTCAACCCTTTTTCTCTCACCCCCGTGTGACCGAGAACACCCTTTGCTTGCCCGTAGTTAGCCTGAACTACGTTTTGCTCTGATTTCTCATGCCAGATGAGAAAACGTAGGCACAAGAAGCGACGTCTTGGCGAGCAACTTCCCCCGTAGTTTCTCGAACTACGTTGACTCTGACTTTCCGATTGCACAAGGGAATACGTAGGCATAGAGCGGCGATGCTCTATCTAGTCATTTCTTTCCGTTTAGCTTTAGCAGCTGTAAATAGATTGTTTTTCACCCATAGACTAGACAACCCATGCGTGAATCTCGTCGAGTATGACAGACGTGAGGGGTGCTCATACCTTCCCCTTGCGTAACCGATTCCCGAACCTAGGACTTGGTTGCGATGACCTCGTCTTTTCCCATTTTCGTCACGTTTTTTCCGATCATTTCCTTTCCCTCCTTTAGGATAAATAACAATAGGTGGAGACTCTGTTAGTCATTGTCGGCCTCCTTTTTCGCAGTAGCGACACACACATGATTTTCCTTATCCTTTTCTGCATACCTTTAAGGTTGACGCATCAGGATTATTTCGTTTAGGTCATCATACATAAATGATGTCTTCACATCCATTTGCTCATGTTTCAGGTCAAAACTCGCCACCATGGCCAACAACATTCTAATGGATTTATGCTTTACAACAAGTGAGAACACATCATTAAAGTTGACACCTTCTTTTTGAGTGAACCCCCTAGAAACCAACCTTGCCTTAAAGCGCTTCGACATCACTCCTTTGATTCCTTCATTAACCTTAAAAATCCACTTACGACCGACTAACCTTGTTCCTACAGGTTTTTCAATCAGCTCCAAAGTGTTATTATCATGAAGAGATTTCATCTCGCCATCCATGGCTTTTCTCCATTCAGTCTTATTTTGAATTTTCATAGCTTCCTTGTAATCTCTAGGTTCTTCCTTAAGTACCTCACTTGTAGAGATTAAGGAAAAAGCTATAAGGTCTACATAACCAAGTCTCTGAGGTGGATTAATGACTCTTATTGACATATCTCTTGCTAGTAGATAGTCATCGATAGTTTCCTCAGTCTCTTCAGCACCTTGCTCTTCTTTTTTGACTGCATCTGGGTTATGCACTTCAGCATCACTATGCTCCGCCTCAATAGGAATCTTTACTTGTTCCAGCTCCTCTTTAGAGATTTCTACACTTTGACCAACATCACCAGTTTTCTTGAATGCTATTTTGACTTCATTGAAAACTATATCACGATTTATGATACATCTTCTGTGACCTGGTTCTAGGCACCATAGCCTATACCCTTTGACTCCCTCGGGATATCCAAGGAGCATGCATCCCAGAGATCTAGATTCGACTTTGTCTTTCCTAATGTGAGCGTAGGCTAAATATCCAAATACTCTCAGATTATCGAGATCTGGTGGCTGACCGGACCAAACTTCTTTTGGTGTCTTCATTCCCAAGGCAGTCGAGGGACATCTATTTATCAGATAAGCTACTGTTGAAACAACCTCTGCCCAAAATACCTTCTTCAATATAACACTAACCAACATGCATCTAACCCTTTTAGGGATTGTTCGATTGAATCTCTCTGCTAAGCTATTTTGTTGAGGAGTACCTACTACAGACTCATGCCTTGCAATTCCAGACTCAACACGGTAACTATCGAAAGCTTCATTTCAGAACTCAAGGTCATTGTCGATTCTTAACCTATTAACCATTTTTCCAGTTTGAGTTTTGACCAGAACCTTCCAACTTTTGAAATTCTCAAAAGTTTCACCTTTAGTCTTCTGAATGAATACCCATAATTTTCTAGAATAGTCATCAACTATGGATAGAAAATACCTTGCACCTGCATGTGAAGGATTCCTCGCAGACCCCCAAAGATCAACATGGACGTAATCAATGGATCCATGTGTTCTTTGTTTACCTTTGTTAAACTTATCCCTATAGGATTTTCCAAATACACAAGGTTCATAAAACTCAAACTTCTAAACTTTGTCACCACCTAGCAGGTTCTGTTTCCCCAGTTTGACCAGGCCTCTTTCGCTGACATGACCCAATCTCATATGCCATATTTTTGTCTTCGAGACAGGCTTCGTGGATGCAAAATCTTCTGAACCACTTACAACCTCAACATCAAGGGTATACAAGTCTTGTTTCTTCATGCCTCTCAAGACTTTCTTCGACCCCTTCATGACTTTTAGGATACCTTGATCTCGTTTGAAGACATATCCTTTCTTGTAGAATTCAACAAGATAAATTAAATTCCTCATAAGGTCAGGTACATACCTAACCCTAGTCAATAGCCTTATTGACTCATCACGGAGCTTGAATCTTACATATTTAATAACTACAATCTTGCAAGCTTTATTGTTTGTCAACAGCACTGATCCACCATCTTGATTACATAATTCTTCAAACACATTCTTGTTTGGAGTCATATGTCAAGTACATCCAGAATGCATAATCCACTATTTGTAAGAGTTGCTGCTCGACACTATAAGGACATCAGATTATTCATAATCATCTTACTTAATAGTTGCATTGGTATTGTCCTTGCCTCCATGATTATTCATGTGCTCATGGCACATCATTCTTGTGTGACCCTTTTTCTTACAGTGATAACACTTAATCTCAGAAATTTCACCACCAAAAGACTTCGGCTGAGTTTTACCTTTCTTCTTCTCAAACCTACCATCTCTCTTCAATGATTTCCCCTTTAATGACAACCCTTCGCCAACTAATGATGATGGTTTCTTCTCCTTTCTTTTGTTCAAATCCTTCGAATATAAGGTTGTTTGAACTTCTTCAAAGGCCAGGGACTCTCTTCCATACAAGAGGGTTTCTTTTAAGTGAGCATGAGACTTAGGCAAAAAACACAATAATGTTATATGACAAGTTTCTTTCACTCATTTTTGTCAAAAAAGTGTTGATACCACTTTTGCTTTGGTTGGTTTGCAATATGTTCTAAAAATCTCTTAGTACGTTTGATTCGTGTGCTATTGTCCAGGAATTAGTCACAAAAAATGGAAATTAAGACACAAGAAATATGACAAAGAAATCAAGACATCATGCAAACAACAACAAGTTCGCTAGGTGAACTTGCTACGAAGCTCCCTCCAGAACATTATGAAGTTCGCTAGGCGAACTATGAAGCAAATGACTCACTAGGCGAAGTGGTAGCGAAGCTCTAACGAACACTCCCAGACTTGGATAGAGGCGAAAAAGACCATAAACTCGCTAGGCAAAGGATTGCTCGCCTAGTGAACATTTGGAAAAGTGTCAGGGGCGGTTTGACTGTTCAGAGGCACCTCACGTGCCTATCTTACTGTTCGCTAGGCGAAGGATCTGTTCGCTAGGCGAACATGACAAATCCTGAATGTTCTATTTAAGTGTTTTTATTGCTTTTTAGGTCATAATCCACATTTTTGTAAGATTGGAATAACATAACTTATCTCTCTTCATCTATTCTAGAGAGAGAAACACAAAACCCTAAGAGGGAGGAGGTAAGATCTTTGATCTCTTGTTGGAGTGTGGATGTAATCTTTTGATACCTTATGTATTTCATCTAATTTATGTTTGTGAACTAGTTTGGATTCTCTATTGATTTATTATCTTTGATTGCGTATTTGTGGGTCTTGACAAAATCTTTTCACATCTTTGATCTAAGATTTTCTTCTATCAATGAACAAACTTTTGACATGGTTTTGTATGTTGATATTCATTGTATCTTCTATGGTGTTGTGTTGATTAAGTAGCATGGGTAGCATGAGTAGGATAAATACGATATTGTACGGGTGAGTGATAATAGTGATGAAGAACGATGTTCACAACCATTTGGCGGATTAGATGAATACATGTAAAAAGGGTTAAGCGTATGTACGTATTTTCATCATTGTGTTTTATGCAAAACAATCGTTTATCCGATATGGGTGTCATTTTTGCTTACTTTTTTATCTTTAATTTGAACCGTGATAGAGATATACTCTTCAGATCTTGATCTAAAATGTTTACCTGTTAGGTCCTAAATGCTAGAGATAGGTTTAGACTTAGCATTTGCGCGAGTATCACTTCTTAATTCTCTGTGTTGTGTTTTTGTTGGATGAGAGATCACCAATGAGACAACACAGTTGTTCTCTCGACGTTGCGTTAGAGATAACCTCTGTCGTGGGTGATACGCAAGGGTATTAGACGGATGATTGTGTTGTGTTTAATTTGGTCAGAAGAATGCATATGTTATCAATTGATGAAATCCAATCCAAACAAGGCTCCGTTTATATATCAGTCTTACTTTATATTTTCCGTCTTTATATTTTCTGTTTTTATTCATGGTTCCTTGAACCCTTTTAAACCAAAACTTTTGAACAATAGGCTTAGAAAATATGGAAATCATTGAACGACATTCGTATCGCACCGATCCCTATGGAGACGATAAAACTTGGTACTTAATATTTTTTGCTTGCTGCTTTACCGTATCAACAAAATGGCGCCGTTGTCGGGGATTGGTATTGAGATATTAAAGTGCATTGCCACGGTTCTATATTTGTAAGATTTGTATATATTGTATATATTTGTTTCTTTTTATGTTTTATCTAGTATGCTCAGGAATGATAAGAACTCTTTCTAGAGTGGTTGCTATTGGTATAAAAGCATTAAACGAAGATTCGATCGAGTTGGATGGTGATGATAGTATGGAACAAGTGAATGTTGCCAAGGTACATGGTTTATTTTGTTTAGAATTTTAGAATGCTTAAGAACTTAAGTCTTTGTGCAAATGAAATTTTCTATTTTGGCAACTTATTTGAATGATTGTTTCACTTAGGACCAAAAACCACAATTTGTGAGAAAGCTTCCATTGTTTACTAAATGCTGGATTTTTGATAAACTTTGTTGATTCATTTGAGTCATGATTTATCTTGTTATCATTGTGAATTTGTGGAAGCATTAGAAATGATCAAGGAACTTGTTAATATTGAGAACAACTATGTCCAAAAGCAACTTACCCATGAGTAAAGAGAATTCGTTAACCCCTATGAGCCTAAACAATGTGAATCTCATTCTGAATTTTGTGAGATTCCAAAATTTTTCTTGAAATCTTGAATTTGTTTTAATTGTCCTCTTTTCCATAAAAAGCCAAGAGCATTCACTTGAGGGTTGAGTAAAAGATAAGTTGGGGAGAATGAAAAGGAAAGATAGTAGGTTGCTACAACTTTTGAAAAATTCAAGCAAGCATTGAAAAAATTGCTATGTGAATATGAATGTAAAAAAAAATGAGAAAAAGCATGTTTGCTTGGAAAAGAAAAAGAGTGAAAGAATAAGTTGTGAAATAAACTTGGGAAGGTTTGCAATTAAGAAACAAATGGAATGAAGTTGAGGTGTGTAAATATCATGTACGGTGAATGTCTCTTTTGCATCGGCAATTTCGTTTCAATGGCCTTTGAAATGTCCCTTGTTTGTAAACCCGACCAAGCTACAACCTTAAAGACCTTAGTGATCTTTTTGCTTCCATATTTTCACTTTTGATTGTTAGATATTGTATGAATTGGATTGATATTGACATTGTTTGTTAGGTGAGTGAACTTGTACCCGCGGTTGCAAACGCGTAATTTCTTCAATCCTTATTCTAAGAGAAGAGATATAGTGATTCATTCATGAAAAAATTAGTTGTTGATTGAACCATGGTTTAATATTTGCTTTAAGAATTTAGTTCTTGTGCATTGTTTGATTCTCAACATTTGAAACCATTGCTTGTTTGCATCATTTGTGTTTGAGCCAATTTCATCCATTCTTGGGTGAATCTTAACCTTGAGAAAATCCTCTTATTGCGAAATGAGAGGCATACTTTACTTGAGGACAAGGAAAAATCTAGTTGGGGAGAGTTGTTAGATGCCAAATTTCGCTTATTTGATCTATCAAATGTTGGCATCTTTCACTCATTTTTGTCAAGAAAGTGTTGATACCACTCTTGCTTTGGTTGGTTTGCAATATATTGTGAAAATCTCTTGGTACATTTGATTTGTGTGCTATTGTGCAGGAATTAGGCACAAAAAAATGGAAATTAAGACACAAGAAATATGACAAAGAAATCAAGACAGGATGCAAACAACAACAAGTTTGCTAGGCGAACTTGCTAGCGAAGCTCCCTCCAGAACATCATGAAGTTTGCTAGGCGAACTATGAAGCGAAGGACTCGCTATGCGAAGTGGTAGCGAAGCTCTAGTGCACACTCCCAGACTTGGACAGAGGCGAAAAAAACCATAAACTCGCTAGGCGAAGTTCGCAACGAAGGCTTCGCTAGGCGAAGGATTGCTCGCCTAGCGAACATTTGGAAAAGTCTCAGGGGCGGTTTGACTGTTCAGAGGCACCTCACGTGCCTAACTTACTGTTCGATAGGCGAAGGATCTGTTCGCTAGGCGAACATGACAGATCATGAATGTTCTATTTAAGTGTTTTTATTGCTTTTTAGGTCATAATCCACATTTTTGTAAGATTGGAATAACATAACTTATCTCTCTTAATCTATTTTAGAGAGAGAAACACAAAACCCTAAGAGGGAGGAG
Source organism: Lathyrus sativus (assembly GCA_963859935.3). Taxonomy (NCBI): domain Eukaryota; kingdom Viridiplantae; phylum Streptophyta; class Magnoliopsida; order Fabales; family Fabaceae; genus Lathyrus; species Lathyrus sativus. Next base: position 25,305,317 of record OZ012737.1, read on the forward strand.
GTAAGATCTTTGATCTCTTGTTGGGGTATGGATGTAATCTTTTGATACCTTATGTATTTCATCTAATTTATGTTTGTGAACTAGTTTGGATTCTCTATTGATTGATTATCTTTGATTGCGTATTTGTGGGTCTTGACAAAATCTTTTTACATCTTTGATCTAAGATTTTCTTCTATCAATGAACAAACTTTTAACATGGTTTTGTATGTTGATATTCACTGTATCTTCTATGGTGTTGTGTTGATTAAGTAGCATGGGTAGCATGAGTAGGATCAATATGATATTGTGCGGGTGCGTGATAATAGTGAAGAAGAACGATGTTCACAACCATTTGGCGGATTAGATGAATACATGTAAAAAGGGTTAAGCGTGTGTACGTATTTTGATCATTGTGTTTTATGCAAAACAATCGTTTATCTGATATGGGTGTCATCTTTGCTTACATGTTTATCTTTGATTTGAACCGTGATAGAGATATACTCTTCAGATCTTGATCTAGAATGTTTACCTGTTAGGTTCTAAATGCTAGAGATAGGTTTAGACTTAGCATTTGCGCGAGTATCAATTCATAATGCTCTGTTTTGTGTTTTTTGTTGGATGAGAGATCACCAATGAGACAACACAGTTGTCCTCTCGACGTTGCGTTAGAGATAACCTCTGTCGTGGGTGATACGCAAGGGTATTAGACGAACGATTGCGTTTGTTTAATTTGGTCAGAAGAATGCATATGTTATGAATTGATGAAATCCAATCCCAACAAGGCTCCGTTTATATTTTAGTCTTACTTTATATTTTCCGTCTTTATATTTTCTGTTTTTATTCATGGTTCCTTGAACCTTTTAAACCAAAACTTTTGAACAATAGGCTTAGAAATATGGAAATCATTGATCGACATTCGTATCGCATCGATCCCTGTGGAGACGACAAAACTAGGTACTTAATGTTTTTTGTTTGCTGCTTTACTGTATCAACAAATAATAACAACGGTTGATCTTCGTCATTGATGGTAACATCAATATTTTCAAGGTCAAGAATCAACTTTTTGAACGTATCCAGCTGCTCCGTCAACACTTTATCTTCATTAATCTTGAATAAGTACAAAGCTTCCTTCAAGTACAAATGATTCACCAATGAGTTTGTCATATACAATCCTTCGAGTTTCAGCCAAACACCAGCTGTCGTCGTCTCCTTTGAAACCTGGCTGAGAACCTTATCACTAAGACTCAGAACAATTTCATTGTGGACTTTCTCGATCATCGTTAGCTTTTCCTTCTTCGTCAATGTAGCATCCATGACATCTTCTCCCTTTAACGCTTCTAGCAAATCATATTGAAAAAGAAGGGCTCACATCTTCAAACGCCATTAAACCGAAATCATTAACTCCGATGAACTTCTCAATTTTAAACTTTGTTGACAGCATCCTCTCCATGCTCACTGCATCAGTTTGTTGTGATCACAAAAGATACCTTCAAACAAATAAAGATTTAGAAATGAAGTTCTTGGGTGAACAATGAAAACAGTTAGAACAAAGAAAGAAAGAAGAAAGGATAAAGAAGAAAGAAGATGAAAAATTAGGACAAATTTCTATACTATTCACTTTCTCAATATTACAAAAGATTACAAATGATTAAAACAATTGGGCTCACTCAACAACCTGAGTGATCTAGCCTATTTATAGACTAACTAGCTAACTTACAATACAAACTAACTAAACAATTGGATACTTAACACAAAGCCCAATTCGACATACATTTCAATAATACATATTAGAACAGACTTTGACTACAATATGTATCCTTCGATCATAACACACAACCTATCTTCAATTTCATACTTGTCTCCTGTCGAAATACATAAAAGTTATTTCTCGATAGAGTTAGAGTTCGACCAAAATCTCACAATGGAGAATTACCGACACATAAAACTAAGTTTAATGATCCATCTTCTAATCAAATAAACTATAAATCAATCTTTTCCTTAAGTAAAAAACTCTCACTCACACTTTCATTTACTTGGTCACAGTCACTAGGAGCACACTCATGATTGACAGAGAAACACCTTGAACCTTGAAGTTATCAATTGATTTCGCTTATTCCTATGTAAGCGACATACGTATAGTACTAAGAATGTTATATATAGGACGATATATTAAAAGAAAGATGCAATCATATTTATCCTAAAACTAAACACTTAGAACTTGGTCTAGAATATAAAATTTCTTTCTTATAAAATGGTTTAGTTTTTCAAAACATAATCATATTTTAAGAGCCCAACACATTTAATAAAATAAACACTTTTAGGCTGGTCTAGAATATAAAATTTCTTTCTATTAAAATGGTTTAGTTTTTCAAAACATAATCATAGAAATATGAGATGGATTTCTAAAAAGGACAGCAGAATACCTTTAATTCGTTTATTTTACATTACCATGATTTAAAAAAGTTTCATTTTGACAGCCCAAAATATTAAAATCACAAGAAACATCCCTTATTTTTCTCCTCGTACATGTTATAAACATACTTTTCACACTATTGTGTAGCATTACATGAATCATGTTTCATTATGTAATAAATATCATATTATATTTAGCCATACCCTTCTACCTATAAGGTCTCATATACCATATTTTAGCAAGAACAGTTCTTAAGTTCCCAAAAATAAAAGAGAAATATTAGATACATTTCTCAAAAAACATAATTGAATACCATTAATTTATTCATTACATTACCATACTATTATTAAAAAAAAAATTGATTATATTATGGTCCAAAAGATAAAAATTGCAAGCAACCACCCATTATTTATTTTTACACCTCATACACATACTTTTCACGCTATTATCTTTCATTATGCCAAAAATACATCAATCAGCATGAATAACCTGAATTGAGATTAACTCTTCGAAATAATATATATATATATATATATATATATATATATATATATATATATATATATATATATATATATATATATATATATATATATATATATATATATATATATATATATATATATATATATATATATATATATATATATATATATATATATATATATATATATATTAAACGCATAAATCGCATTTTGAATTAGTCGCATCATATGATAGATTCTCTAGATTAGATTTACATCTCCTGAAAATCTAAGCATATAGGAAATAATCAAGGATCAATATATCTACCCATGCTTGAACCTTTATTAAGGTTGTGCGATTCTTTTAAGTTTAAAAAGATAATAACAAATTTTATTTATAAACGTATAAAGAAAACAAAGAAAAATTTGACGATAAGGAAAACTTCTAAAGATCTTGGTGATCAGGATGACTTATGGAAGAATCTGGCTTAGCAAAATAAGTAGGGTTAGTCTCCCCCGGCATTATCACAACGATCTCTGCCTCTGAAACTACCTGATCCGTATCCATAACATGCATATTGGATGATTTTTCTTCATCATTAGATGATGCAAAAGATAAAAATTGTTTCCAGAAATAACATGATATGATGAGCAATGATAATGTGATGACTCCGAAAATGACTGCTAACCCACCGAACAAGTAATGAATTACTTCTGCTTCTGATGATGATGCTTTCATGGTGGAGTTGCTTGATAAGGTACTATAAGAACCCATTTTTAATCTTAATTTTTTTTCTTCTATTTTATATATTTTGTAGATAATTTGATTTGGGTAAATGTTACATCTGATAGAATTTATAGTACATGAGTACAACGTGTATATTATTTATCAGGGTTATATTATTCTTGTTTTTTATGATTTGTTTGGTTATGAAACGTGAAAGAGATGAAAGAAAGAGTTATAAGAGAAAAGTAGGTAAATATAACAAATTTCATGTATTAATTGATAGAAGAAAAGAGTTTTGAAAAATAACACAACTTTATACAACACCAATACAAGGTAGATTATAACTAGATAAGATAATGTGTATTTCAAGAAAAGTACAAAAATAACAAACCATACAAATATAACGTCTTGTTGATGAAATTTGTGTTTACAAATCTGGTTCATATAAAATGTATAATAGTTGTTGTCTTTATAATAAATATTAAAATGACCAAAGTTAAAATATTCAATTGATTTTATTGTTTTTATTTTATGTATTATACTATAAATATGATTTTATTTAATTTGTTTAATTAATTAAATAAAATATTTAATCAATTGTAATTAAATATTATTTAATTTAATTAACTCTTAAAAATCACAAATAAACATAGCATTTTCTATACACATGTTGATCCACTAACATTTAAAATTCAAGTTTTTTTTTTAAAATTTAAAAACTAATATTAATAATAAACATACTCTAGCATAAGATATGCTAATGCTAGAGAATGTTACAAAAACAATATATATATATATATATATATATATATATATATATATATATATATATATATATATATATATATATATATATATATATATATATATATATATATATATGATCGTATGATCGTATCTGACTAGAGAGATCAATGAGCTTCCATGCGTCTGAACTATCGAACTGGCTGCCTTGATGGATAGGGGGGAGGGGGGGAGGGAGGGGGTGTACCTGAAACACACTCCGATGCCATAGTGAGTGACGAGCAGAGTGATAACAAGTACAGAGAGAAGAGTGAGAAAGTTAAGTTACCTGACCCTCTAGTGGAAGAGGGTATTTATAATGAGCCCCCGGCGCAGAGCCAACGGTTACTCTGCGTTAGGCTGGGCTGCCATGCCCAACATAGATAACTGCTAGGGCTGACGTGCCGTCGTGAAGTCCAGCACGTGGTATTCGCCCTAGTGTAACTGTTTCATGCTATCCGGGAGGTGGAAGACCGAATCTCCAAGACATGGGTAGTTACTTGATGACGTGTCCCTGCGTGGGGGACATGTAGAGAACACGAGAGAGGTCTGAGGAGCTCCCCGGGCAAGCTGGGCTCTGCCCGGCGATGAGGGGGAAAGAGGTTGGCCGGACATCCACGAGGGTCCTGCCCGACGGCTGTTGGCCTGTGCTCGACGGAGAAAGATGATGTGCCAGACGAAACTTCTGCACGTCTGTGAGGTCCTATTGGGCCCAAATTCAGTGGGGTTTGGGCCTGCTCGATTGTGGGCTAAGCGTCGGCCCAGTCCAGAACAGTAGCCCTCCAAGTCGTTGTTCGCGGTTAAGCGAGCTATGACTTAAGTAGCGAAGGGCGTCGGACGCGTCGCTTTGTCGGGCAGGCTGTGGTTATGCTGGCCAGAAGAATCCATGACGTGGGGGAAACCCGCGGTCGAGGGGGAGAACCTAAAGAGACGCAGGGAAGGCGGAGGGTCGCCACATGTCTCCCTATGGCAGCTATGAGTTAGGCACCTGAGTGCCTAGCGACGCTTCGTTTCCTGTGCTAGGGATATATATACGCGGATCTAGCTCGTCTTTTAGTTCATTTGTCTCTTTTGTAGCTGCCCAACATCCAAAGATATCTGCCTGGCATCCTTGGTTCTTCTGCTCGACCTCCGCAATTTCTCAGTCCGACGCGACATCTTTTTCTGCCACCGTATCAAGTAAGTTCTCGCTTCCTTCTGGTGTTTAGCATTTCCGGTGGCTCCGCTGGGGGCGCCGGGATGACTGCGGGCTTCTCTGGTGAATACGCCGGAGGGTTTTTAGAAATTATGGCGGTAAATGGTTGTCCCCGGCCCTTGCGATGAGTGGCCCGGGGAGGATTGATAGGATTTTTAACGTCCTTAGGGTAATTGATGAATGCCCCGAGCACGAGTGAATGTGTGCGCTGAGGACAAAGAGTATATTTCTTAGGCTCCTCGGGGGGCAAGGCTACCCCGACTCGTCTTTTGGATGTCTAGGCGACCACACCCTTTCACTTGAACTGCGGTGGAAGGGTGGATTTGATTTGGTTGTCGAATTCACCAAGTTCCTCTACTTTTCAAGTAAAATGGCCGACCACGACGAAGAGGAGGTGTATTGGTACCTGTCCGAGGACGAGGAAGGTCGTGAGGACGTGGTCGTCGCAGATCCCACGAAGAGACCATTAGAGGAATGGGTCGGGGATGATCCTCTGAACTACATGTTAAGGTTCGTCGACGACGACTCTGACATGTTCTCCGTGATCGAAGATAGGGTGGCAGGGAGCCCCCGTCAGTTTCGTGCCTGTCGGCTACGGGAGTCGGATCGCATATGTTCGCGGTATGACGGTGGTCGGTTCCTGATGTATGAGTTCGCTTTTAAGGAGGTTGGGATGCGCCTGCCTTTCACGGGTTTCCAGCAGGGCGTGTTCAACCATCTGATGTTGGCACCGTCCCAACTCCATCCAAACTCTCTCACCTTCATCCGGGCCTTTGAAATTGTTTGTGACTATCTTAAGCTCGGGGCTACCATCCCGCTGTTCTTCTGCGTCTTCCATTTGCAGTGTCAGACGATGGCTGGTCGTCACAACTGGGTTTCTTTGAAGCAGCCGACCAGAATCTTCCGGCCGTACACTGACTTAGTGCGTGGGTTCAAAGACAGATGGTTCGTGGTCATACCGGCGACGTACGAGGCCTACGAGACCACTTTTTGGCGAGAGGTGATAGTCGTGGACGGGCGCTTCGAGGATAGTTATGAGTCCAATTTCCCCTTGGGTTGGGCGGACCTGCACTTTCGTTCGAGCACTGATAGCTTTATCTATCGACCCAGCTGCCTGGGCGAGGAGGATAGTTTGACCTTCCGAAAGCTGACGGACTTCGTCGGACGTCTTCCTCCTTAGAAGTGTGTGTTCCACGAAGGGGAGTATATCCGCAAGGCGAACGGGGAGATACGAACGAAGATCCGATGTATTAATACAAAGGCTCTGCTCGAGTGTCGGTCAGAGGCTGAAGCTCACTAACTCCTAGGTAGTTAGGCGTCTCCCCGACTGGTCTTATTCTTCGTTTTTGGTTTTCGATGCTAACTATTTTTCTTGTGCTCTTCTTGTAGGTGCAATGGGCTCCGTGGAGGAACGTGTGACCAAGCTGATGAACCGGGGTAACCGCCGTCCTCAAGGGAGGACCGCAACTGTTCGGAGGGATCTGGCCGTTGTTTCCTCGGGGGCGACTTCATTTATCTGTTAGGTGGATTATTAGAAGTCTCTTACTAAGTGTTTCAGCATGTGGAGTCTCTTTCTTGTGTGGTTGAGCATATAAGTCTCTTACTTTTGTATTTGAGCATTGGAAGTATATTGGTTGTGTGCTTGAGCATAAAAGTCTCTTCCTAAGTGTTTGAGCATTTGAAGTCTCTTGTTTGTGTGTTTGAGCATAGAAGTATCTTGCTTGTTTGCTTGAGCGTTAGAAATTTCTTGCTTGTGTGCTTTAGTATAAAATCTCTTACTTTAGTGTTTGACCATTGGAAGCCTCTTGCTTGTGAGCTTCAGCAAAATACTTGTAAGTACAAGGCAACTGGATCACTATTAAGTTGTGAGAGGAACTAGTATAACTCTGTCTCTCTCTCTCTTCTTTCATCCATTTCATATTTTCTACCTACCTCTGATTGAATCAGATTCTATAGTTTGTGCATAGAATCTGACCAATAGTTTAAAAAGAAAGAAAAATTCAACACAATTCAACCCTCCTCTTGTGATTTTATCACCTTTAGGAAGCCCCTTCTCCCATATACGCCTTATGCTTCTTTAGCTTCTTTTGCAGGTTGTATATATCACCATTGCAGCAACATTGACTATGAGCTTAACGTGTCGCGGCATGAGGTTGATGACTTGCGTGGTAAGGCACATTTGCGCAACGACCGTGAGATGGAGAACGTTCAGATGCTTTATGATATACAATAATAAATGTAGAGCATACAGTTGGGTGAGACTCGATGTCTTCAGATGATGCAAAAAATGAGCCAAAAAATGAAAAATTTGCAAGTCAGGGACACTGAGGATGCTTGACAACTAGGAAACAAGACCCTATTAATGGAGAACATGTGTCACTACTTTACAAGGCATTGCATGGAGCGTAAAGATGGTAGGCGTGACTACCGTTGAGGTCCTCTTCTCAGGTTCTATCCCTCCTTTTTTACTCTTTTATTCTTAAATTAAGGACACTGTAAGATTTAAGTGTGTGGGAGGAGTTTTACCACTTTAAGTATTTCATTTTTATTTGCTTAAGTTTAGGCTTATTTTTTTTATTTGTTTTACTTTTGATAAGTTAATTTATATTTAATTTTTTGATTTTGTTGTTAATGTAGTGTATCAAGTCATGTGCATGTGTTGTCGAGTCACTTATGTGTGTGTTTCTATTTTGTTGTTGATTTCCCCAAATTCTAGAATCCACCAAAATATTTGAAAAGGTTTAGGAGTCATAACTTACTTTGAAAGTATATAGGTTCCTAAAGAGGTGAGGCTAAAGTTGAGGAGACTTGGGAAAATTTTCAAAATCGGTATTGTCCCAACACCTAAAGCCTCCAAATTGTGGAAGTCGATTTGATACCTGTTGTGTCATAACCTTAAAATTTTGTTTCTTAGTAATCCTTGAGTAGTTTTTATATCCAGCCAGGCATCATCTAGAGTCGCACTTTAATTAGGCAAGTTGATGAATATAAGCGGAGAAATAATAATAAGGGTGTTTACATCTACTAAGTTGGGTAATCCTCACCTAGTTGCATAGTCCAACGATGGTTGAACGCCAAAAAATTGAATAAAAAAGAAAGAAAAAGAAAATATAACCCAAATGAATAAAGCAATTGCAAAAATGTGAATAAAGACGCTAACCGATTATCCTACCATGTGTGTGACGTTCGCATATATAAAGGGCTTTAATGTGATTGTCCCGAATGAAAGTGGATGAAAATAAATAGGAGAGTTAGATTATGGCACAACAACATAATTCAAATTGGTTTGTATAGGAGGGAGACTTTTGACCGCAAAATGCGAAATTATGTCTTCATAATATCCTTGGTGTGTTATTTGCACCAATCGAATTAACCATTAGCCAAATTGATTTATTTGTGCCACTTATGACTAATTGTGATGCTATGTTTCCTAAGTCCTTTTTATATCAATTGATACATTCTCACTAATATTTCATGCTAGCTAGCTTACTTGAGGACAAACAAGGGTTTAAGTGTGGGCGAGTTTGATGACTCATAAATATATCGTAATTTAAACTCAATTTGCATGCATTTTAATGTCGTTTTATATCCTTTTTGTAGTATTATGCCGGTAGTGTATGTATGTTTCAAGTACTTAGTGATTGGAAGCTTCCACGGATGAAACAATTAAAAATAATGAAAACAGGAAGAAAACCAAGTTCTCTTCTTTCTCGACTTCCACATAGCAGTTTCCTCCACTTCCTATTTTTACTCCACTACTTTGGCACAATTTTATTAATTTCTTGCATGGTTTTTAATCCATATATTGGACTTTTAGGACTCATAAAAATTATCCAAACTTATTGTAAGAGCCATAGAATTCAGATTTGTAAAAGCAATTATCTTCTCACATTGAAGAAAATTGCAAATTTAGATTTTTATCACTTGAAATTAATTTCTGCAAGTATTATTGTTGCTACTTTATTTTTAATCTTGCTAGAGTTTTCATCAGCATTTATTTCCAGCAAACTGTACTGGAATTACAGTCTCCGCTCGGAGCAATTTATTAAGTTATCTTTCTTTCCCTTTACTTTATGTTTATGTTATCGTTTAATATTATCATTATGAGCCTGGGCATGAAAATTACACAGAATATGTTTAACATAATAAACATGTTAGCATAAATCTATCGAGTCTGGAATGTGAAGACTATGGTACCGACAGTGCTCTAACGAGTCGTTAAAATTATAATCATAATGAAAATTGTTTTTGGATCTGAATAAATTATGTTTTTAAGATTAAAGTTTGTTGCAAAAATAGAAACGTAGAGATACCTGTTTCAATTCGAAACACTGAAACGCTTGTCTGACTGTAGAAAAATTCACTAATTGATTCTAAACATTGCGAAAGTAATTTTTTATTAGACGGTAAATTAAAAACACGCGGAAGCAGACAATTAGAATACATAGCTAAAGTCCAATATCGGTCACACGAAAGTAGACAGTAAATTTTAATTCTTTTTTTACAAGAAAATATTGTCTCAATCTAAACCAAATTAATTTCAGCTTTTGTCAATCTAAACTTTGACCATCGCCTTAGATAAACAAAGTGATATTAAAAAACGGTAGTTATCAATTGATTTCTGAGAAATCAATACTTAACACAATATAGTCATGCACTAGCTACCGAATCAATAACTAAGTTCAGCAGTGTGGAGCCAGACCCTTATGTCAAAGGATGCAAAAATAAATGAACTCAAAACTAAATAAATTAATGGTGCAAATAAAATTTGTAAGAGTTTAAAGTGTAAGTTATATGAATAACACCATAGATGTGAGGGTGCAAAAGTAACTAAATTCATGACCAAATGAACAAATGGTGTAAATAAATTTTTTAGGGGGTTGAAACAGTAATTTATATGGACCTATATTTAAAGTTGAGGGGATCCTCTGCCACTACTCTTAAGTCAATAATTGTATGTAATCTTGAAGGTATTTTTCATCATGTTTAACTAACCCATTCTAGTTCAAAATTTAAAATTGCTTTCTTACAAAATAGTTTTTTTAAAATCATAATCATAATATTTTTTTATTCACAAAATTTAGTTAACCATAACACCCCTACCTTCAAGGTGTGATAGAAGTTTCAAAACATAAAAGAGAAATATTAGATATATTTCTTAAAAAGAATAATTGAATACTATAAATTCTTTCATTTTAGTTACTATTATTGAAAAAAAATAATTTTGATTATATGACTGGTCAAAAGATTAAAATCACAGCAAACTTTTCTTAATTTTCTCTTCGTACAACTTATAAACATACTTTTCATGTATTTGCGAGGAATATCAGAAATTGTGTTTTAGTATATTAAAAAGCATGACATTATATTTGAGAATATGACACTTTTACATTTATATATTTATTTATGTAGTAAATACGACATACAACGTGTATAATATGAATTATTTTTTTCAATTATTTAGAAAAAATAAAAAGCATATATATTTTTATATATATTGAATACATGAATAAAATATTATGAGTTAGTGACAAGATTTTATAAATTAGCATCTCAAACTAGAGTTTCATCTTATAAAATTAGATCAAAAATAATTCTCACAACTTTTTTTACTCTAAATATTTTTATAATTTGACAATCCATGTAATTCCCCTTTTCTAACAACAAATCATGATCTCTTTATGATTTTTCCCTAGAAAGAGAGAAATATGATAAGTGAAAGGAAAAATTTATGTTAAGAGAAAAACAAATAAAAATTGCATTATAATCATAATATCATTATTTCAAACTAAACCATCATGCTCAAATAAAAAACAAACTTCACTTAAATTGAAACCAAAACAATAACAACTTTATGATATGAAAAACCTCTAAAAACAAACTTCACTTAAATTAAAACCAAAACAATAACAACTTTATGATATGAAAAACCTCTAAACAACTCGTTGATCATGATGACTTATGGAAGAAATTGGCTTAGCAAGATAAGTAGGATTAGTCTCTCTCGGCATTATCACAACAATATTTGGTTCTTCTGAACTGATCTGATCGATATCCATAACATGCATATTAGAAGATTTTTCTTCGCGATTAGATGATATAGAAGATAAATATTGTTTCCAAAAAGAACATGCTATGATAAGTATCGATAACATGATTACTCCGAATATGACAACTAATATATCAAAGAGGTAAGGAAGTGGAGAACTCATGTTTTTCAAATTTTCTACTTCTACTTCGATGGTGATACATTCATGCGATTGCTTGGTAAGGTACTATAAGAGTCAGTTTTGTAAGAGTAAAAGAAGAACTTTTGACTTTTGACTTTTAACTTTTCAAATCACATTAATAAAAATGAGGTGTTTGGTAAATCCTATTTATTTTTTTGTTTGTAGCTTTTTTTTTACTAGCATATGACTTTTCATCAAAATCTATTTGAAGTAGTTTTTTAAGCTTTTAACTTTTAATTTGTCTTTTTTTAATTTAATTTATAGCCTTTTTTATAACAAATTTCTATTTTTACTCTACAATATGTACCATTTCATATTTGCTAATGTTAAACCGCATATAGTTTTGAGTTACCAATGTAATATTACTTATGTTAGGGCTATTATTTAATAGTAGTCTAATTAATATTAAGTCTATGACTAAAGTATAAATGTCATGAAAATTAAGATTATTATGTAGATACCAAAATTAAAGTTATTAATGTCATGAAAATTAAGGTTATTAAAGTATAAATGTCATGAAAATTAAAATTAGAGTACTGAAACCTAAGAAATAATCTTACGGTTATTTATGTGGATTATGATCCTTATTTGTAGAGTGATTGAAACATACAGTTTATCAGGATTTTCTCTTCGTCCCCGTCAAAAGAGATTCAAAAAACTCTAAGAAACTCTACAAATTAAAAGATAATATACCTACAACCTTATGGAAAACTCTAGTATGCTTCTGCTTTCATTCATTGAATGAATTCTGGTATCAATTTAAGTGATATGAGTTGATGAAATATGAACTGTGAGGATTTTATGTTCTTGATTTTTATATGGATAAAAATACTTAATGCAATGAACAAATCTAATCATTGATATCAGAGTCATTCATATTTGATTTAATTTAAATTTTTGATAGTTTTTTACATTAGAGTTTCAAAATTGGAATCTTTTTAATTTTCTATTTTGTGGAAGATTTATGTTGTTAAGTTGTCAATTACTATTTTGCATTACACTATTTTGATGAGGCTAATGTGCCATAGAAGAATTCATTTGATCGATGCTTGTATAGTTATTGGTGGGATTGTGTTATTTACTATGCTTGTGCCTAACAAGTGACGTGCAGTGAATGGACGAGTATGGAATTTTTTTAGTTTCGTAACACTGCCATCAACAAGTGACACACAATATGCTTAATTTTATTTTTTATTGAACATGTAATTTTAATAAATAAATAATTAATTTTGGTATTTATTATTATTATTATTATTATTATTATTATTATTATTATTATTATTATTATTATTATTATTATTATTATTATTATTATTATTATTATTATATGATATATTAGTTGTTATTATTAACATTTTGAGTGAGTCAATTAAAATAAAACATCACTAAAGTGACATCTTTTTTGAGAGATTTGAAATTTTGTTCTTTATAGGACATATGTCGAATGTGATACTTCAAAAATAGGTTCGGCAAGATAAGCCATAACCAACTAAATAACGAGAACTAGATAAAAGAGCACAAAAGCAATAAAAAACACAATCAATATCAGAGTCCTAATGTTCCTCATACGGATAATATTAAAACCATTAAAATTTAGGATGACTTTATGTTGGGCGGAAGTTGGTGACAAGAGAATTCTTGGACCTAAGATAATCCAAGAAACTATCAAGAAGATAAAGATGATCCAGGAGAAAATGAAGATAGCTCAAAATTGCCAAAAAAACTTATGAGATTGGCGTAAAAGGTTGGTAGAGTTCGAGGACGGAGATCATGTATTCTTGAAATTTATTCTAAGGTTAAGGCTAAAGGGACCATTCAAGACAAAAAAAGTTGTGTCTGAGATACATTGGACCAAATCAAATTTTAAGACGAATAGGTGAAGTGGTATACCAATTAGCATTTCCACCTTCACTATTCGGCCATCATGATGTATTCCATATGTTTCAACTTCAAAAATATCTTCTGAATTCCTTTCAACCTATCCTTCTAAATACAATTGAAATCGAAGTTGATCTCTCTTTTCAACCCCGACCAAGTTGTATTATGGATTATTCCATCAAGACATTGCAGAAGAAGGGAATCCCTCTCGTAAAAGTGTTATGGGAAGAATCACATACAAACAAAGCTATTAGGAGCTAGAGTCAGAGATGCGAGATTTATGTCCTCATATTTTCATATAAATTTCTAAATTCAAGGATGAATTTTAAAGCAAGGAGAAAGAATGTAATACTCTAAATCCTCCATACTTGTCAGCATCTCTTAATGGTAAATTAGACCGACTAATGAGGAGAGTAAAAGCTTGATTAATTTCTAGTGGCACTCATTTGAAGTTAAAGATAAACACTAAGAGAATTATAGTATTTTTAACATGGCACTATACAAGATAATTGACTGAATAATTCCTTAAAATGTCATTCTCTTTCTCACTCTAATATTCAGAAATTTTTTAAAGTACAAAGTCCTAGAGAAAGAGGGGGAGGCGCATCAGAAAAAGAAGAGGGAGAAAGGCGTTAGTTCATCATCAGTCTTCATGCATGTGTGAGGTCTTGAGAATTTTTTGAGAATAATAGCCAAAACAAGCATTGGATCATCACCATCTCCAACCATTTCAAGTTTCAAGTCAGAATTTTCAAGTTAGGTTTGATTGGGGATTAGTAAGTTAGGTTTGATTGGGGATTAGTACCACATTAGGAAAAGTACGAGGAAAATAGCCTTACTTTTATGATGAGTGTTCTTTTCTTAGGAAAAGTATGAGGAAAGTAGCCATACTTTTATGAATATATGTATTTATTAAAAAAATGATTAATAGTTAATAAAAATAATATTAAATATATGAAACATGAAAAAGTTAGTAATAGAAAACAAAATATTAGTAATAATAATAGTAATAATAAACTAAATAAATAAAGTAAAAGGAAAAAAAATCTGATTAAGATTAGATGGGGGAGTATTGTGTCTAGATGGAGGATGATGTTTTACGTGAGGTTAGTACCATGAAGAAAAAGAAAATGTAGGTGGTGGTTTATTATTTAGAAAATGAAGGTGAGTTATTCATATCATGGAAGATATTGTGTATGAAAGAGTGATGATAGAATATGGTGTATAATGAGTTTTTAGTTTATGTGGAAGTATGAGGGTGGTGGAAGTATGAAAAACTAGTATGATTTATGTGGTTTTAAAGAGAGAAAAGTAGTAGGAAGTGTGTAGTGTAAGCTTTGAGTGATAAGTTGATGGCACATAACATGGGGAAGAAGAAAATTATGAAAAAGTGGTTATGTAGATGGAAACTCAAACAAATCACTTTTAAAAAACTTATTTGACAAGTTTCTAGAAAAAAATAAATAAAATTTGAGACTTATTTGACAAGTTCATAAAATAAAAAAATTTATGAGACTTGTTTGACAAGTTTCTAAAAAATAAATAAAATTTATGAGACTTATTTGACAAGTTTCTAAAAAATAAATAATATTAAAATTAAAAATTAAAAAATAAAATTTAAAAAATTAAGTATAAAATATGAAAAGGTATTTACTAACAAAAAATAAATAAAAATGATTAATTAAAAAAATATATTAATTAAAAGTAGAAATAAAAACGGTAAAAAAACCAAATAATTGGACCGGTATCGAAGTGGTCAGAAAAATAAAATGAATACACCAAAATGATCAGCGTAAAATATACGATTAAGAAAAAATACAGCATTTGGTCAAATTTTGAAATAAACTTTACCCGCTAAAATCGCTTAAACTGTCCAAAAATGTGACCGAAAGGTGATCGAAAAATTTAAATGAGCACGTCAGATTAAACTACGTGAAACATAAATTAATATCACTGATGTTTGCAAGCTCGACTTTAAATATTTTTGTCCACTGATTTTACGCATAATTGACTTTTAATTTTACCGATTCGGCTGTAATTCTAAAAAGTTTATTTCAGCCGATAAATTAAGTATTATGCAAGATGCAAAACATGATAAACAACACAGATGATGCAAAAAGATGTGGGATCTTAGATTCAAAAATTAGGGTGTGACAATTTACCTCTTATGCCCTCATCATTCCTCACAATATTACCAACATGCCCTTAATCTCCTTTTTCACTTAATATCTATTTTATTCTTATTATAATCCCAATATTATTATTATTATTATTATTATTATTATTATTTTTTTTTTTATTATTATTATTATTATTATTTCCTAAATAAATAATAACAAGTAATAGTAATAATATTAATTATCTAATTTAAATAATAATCACCTATTATCCAAATAAATAATTAATTACTAATATTACTACTTAGTTACTAACCACACCACCCATCTCTATTCAATTGGTCACACATTCCCAACTATTTTCTCAATGTATAATCCTAAAGTTACTACCTCACATCAAGGCTATCAAACACAACAAAACACACCTGATCACACACGTATACACAACATCCGATAATTCAACTAATTAAAATAAAACAGGGTGTTACAACTCTCCCTCACTTAGAGGGATATTTTTGCAAATTCAAAGGGATAAAGGGATAAAAAAACATCTAACTCACTTGAACTATAAGTCCTCTACCCTTGTGTATTGAGGAATTTTTCTAAAACAAATCTTCCTCCACCCCCGTTGTGTGATGATCTTTTCAAGGGATAAAATCAACCAACCAAAATTAGGGAGTTGAACTACGGAAACTCTGATCCTTCAAATTTGAGGGTACGTAGGCATATGGTTGTAAACTCTATCGAGTACAATAATAATAAAAAACTTAGGATTCCCCTCTTACATCTAAGTCTTCACTATATAATAATAGGATTTTTTGTAAATAAAAATAAAAAGTCAATCATTCAAATAGTAAGCAAACATACCCTAGAACTTAAGGAGGATCCCATTGAGTACAATGGAGGTGAGAGGTGCCTAACACTTTCCACTCGATTAATTGACTCCGAACTTAGTGCCTCACCCTTAAGGATTAGGTTTCTCATTATTTTCCTATCCTTCGGACAAATAAAGTATGATGGCGACTCAAATTTTTTAGCCAGCCACGACAAATGAGTTTTATCTTTTTTAAGTGTTTCTGAAAATGGTCTTGATATGCTTAAGATTAATAAGCATTTATTAAGAAATGAGTTTGAAAATGCACTTGACAAAGTTAAGGTTTATTAAGAAAGTGGTTCTAGTTTGAAAGAAGAAGGTTTTAAAAAAGAAAGAAGATTTTGAAAATTTAAGAAAGGGGAGGAGATGAAGAAGCTATTCTAAAGCATAAAATAAAAGTTAAGGAAAGAAAGATCTAACCAAGATAAAAGCCTTTGACATAAACAAGCCAAAACTCCCATCCTTTGGACTCAAGCAATAAGATAAGCAGAGAAATAAACGAGAATCAAATGGAAAACCTTGTATCCAAGCCAAGTCTTCATAAAGGTCTCTCAAGGGAAAAGTATCAGATAAGATCAAAAGTCTCAAGTTATAACTCCAAAGCGTAGGGCAAATAACCTAATTCTAAGTCCATAAGTCCAAATCCATGTAAGGGATAGTCACTAAATAGTCCAAGGAACATTAAGAGACTTTTAAGTGTTTAACATTTATTAATGTATTAAAAAGAAAAGAGAAAGTCCAAGTGGACAAAGGTAAAAAGGCATAAACATAAACAAGATGAAAATATGATATGAAATGATAAGCATAAAATAAAGCGCATAAAAATGAAGAGCATAAAAATAAATGACATAAAGTAAAAGTTAGCACAAGTAAAGTTAGTGTTATTGTTAAAATTAATTAAGAAGACATTTTGTCATTTAAGGTAGATTATTCAACTAATCAACCCAACAAGTGTGAGAACTTTGCACCCATCCTTTGAGAAGGGCTCCAACTTGGATAAAATCAACAAGTATGGTATTGTCGCTACTGTGAAAATCGAGGTCGGCAATGACAGAAGAGTCACCACCGTGCGTTATTTATCCCAAGAGAGAGAAAGAAAATGCTCAGAGAAAACCTAACGAAAAGAGGGATAAGATCGGTCGTCGCAACCAAATCTCGGGTTCGAGAGTCGGTTACGCAAGGGGAAGGTATTAGCACCCCTCACGTCCGTCGTACTCGACGGGATACACGCTTGTTATCTATCTAAAAGGGTGATTGAAACTATCTAGCTAAAGGCTTGAGGGTAAAAGAAAAAGAAACGACTCGACAAAGCAACGACGCTTTGTGCCTACGTATCTCATCTGAAATGAAAAGTCAGAGTCAATGTAGTTCGACCAACTACGGATGAAAGGGGGGAAGGTTGCTCGCCAAGACATCGCCATCTTGTGCCTACGTACTTTCATCTGGTAAGAAAGATCAGAGTAAACGTAGTTCGGGCTAACGGGAACACAGGTTTGTTCAACTGTTTTTTAGGTCCGAGTAGGGTTAACAAGTAGTTCTAGCAGTTGGTGTATGCAGCTCGAGCATGGGAGACTTAGGCGTTACCGTTTGCGGTAGAACGAAGAGTTAACAACACTCTTGTTATGAAGATGATTTTCCAAAGTTAAAGGCCCCAAAGGGCAAAAAGGAGTTTGAATGATTTTTTTAATGTTTTTTAGAGGAGAAGTGTTTTTTTGAATTGGTTTGTAATTCATATCGCACTAGTGACTATGACTTAGGAGTGATCGCATCACATATCACCCAAAGGGTGCTATACTAAACAATCAATTCATTGAAAGGAAATCCTTCAACAACCATTTCCCAAGTAGCTTAAGGCTCGTAATACAATATTCATTCACCTTTATTAGGTGTTTTAGGATTGTTTTGAGATGAGAAGAGAAAAGACGCACTAAAGGGGGATTAAACCAAACCTAAAGTTGTCATACAATGGTGATCCTAAGATTGAGATGAAAGGGAATGAACCTATCCTAATATTATCATGCACAGGATTGAACACCTAATGTCTCTCCTACTCCCGTCCTAAACGGAGGGACTAGGAATCCTAGGGAGATCATGGCACAAGACCAAGTAAACAACAGATAAATCAATCGCAGATGAAATGAGAAAGAAAATAAAATAATGTTTTCAAAAATGAAAATAAAAACTTAGGATATTAAAATATCATATGAAAATATGCTACAATATGAGAAAATTGCAAAAAGAACCAATCAAAAATAACAAAAATTGACAATGTTATGAATTTTTGAAATTTAAAAGGAAAAATAAACATTTTAGTGATAAAAAGATGGGAGATGCGCTTGGTGGGTGTTGAACCCACCACCTTATGATTGCCAACTAAAAATCCTACCAAGTGAGCCAAGGCGCGCGCGTGTGAAATTGAAAGCAATAAAAATAATAAATGGTTAGCATGGAAAATAAAAGAAATAAAAAGCA
This sequence comes from Lathyrus sativus, assembly GCA_963859935.3. Lineage (NCBI taxonomy): Eukaryota > Viridiplantae > Streptophyta > Magnoliopsida > Fabales > Fabaceae > Lathyrus > Lathyrus sativus. Next base: position 25,324,449 of record OZ012737.1, read on the forward strand.
AAACTCCCCAAGCTGGGCTTGAACCGGAGACATGATAGTGAAAGGCAAGGCATTTAACCACTGGGGTGGCGATACATCCGAGTATTATGCCACCCCAAAATAAACATGTACTTGGCAAGGTGGATTTCTGGGCAAGGCAAGTAAGCAAGAACACAAGTCACAACATGAAAACGAGAACACCATAACTCAATCAATACTCAACCAATTTTAGCAAAATTTGGGTCTATCTTGAGTGAAATTCAACAAGGAATGCAATGGTAATGTCAATTTTCCAAGATGATGCATCAAAGTTAAAACACGAATGCAACTGTCATGTGAGTGTGTGATATGCATTTTGAAATCAAGGGACCAAACCAGATGCCTTTGAACTCATGTAATGGTCTGAGCAACTTTCAAATATGTTCTTCATGGAATTTAGGTGCAAGGATCACACAAAAATAGTCCTAATCAAAATCTGTCATGCAAGTGGTAAGGTGGAGCTTGGAAATTGCAATTTGAAAGCCACAACTCAAAACAGAAAGAAATATGATCAGATGGAGATATGCACAAGTTGCAAATACATGGTTCATGGATTCTTGATGCAAAAATCATACAAAAACAAGTTCAATCAAAAACTGATGTGTAAGTTGCACAAATTTCCTTGGAAATGCATTATGATGGCCATAGCTTAAAACAGAAGGGATCATGGTTAAATGAAGGTGGGCACATCTTCTAAATATGTTATTCAAAGATTCTACATGCCTAGATCAGTCAAGAACATTTCCAAACCAAAACTGGTATGCAAGTTGCACAAATGGACCAAAATGCTTGATATGTGGTTTTGGAAAATAAGATCAGTTCAACATACATACACAATTCAATCACCACACTTTAAAGGATTCTCAATTGTCAAAACATGAATTCAAAGTATCTTGCAAGATCAAAACAGATGGCACATGAATTGAAAGCATAAAACAGAAACTGGCAGCAGCTTGTGCTTGTCAAAACAAGACTTTCATGATATCAACACAAACTAAACAAGACATGATTAAAAGATCATGACAGCAAATTGGTTATCAAAACAGCATGCATACACATATGGTTCAATGTACATAATAGGTTTGCAAGTTAATGGCAATTTGGCTTTAGACAGTTCTAGCAGCTAGCATCATATCAAACAAATGTGCATACACAACAGAATAACTTGGCCTTAAGCAAAACGTTCTATCAAACTAGACATGTTGATTGGCTTTGGTACAGCAAACATGACAACAGGAGCAGCATCAAACATCTCAATTAATTCATGCCTTGCAATGAAAGCTACCACACTATAGTAATGAATACAAACCAGTTCCCACAGCAAAACCTAGTTCTAGCATGCTAACCATCACAAACAACATGTTCTGTTTACAAATAAAACAAGACAAACAAGATTGGAAAGGTTGAGAATAAAGCATAGCATCATGGTTGTGTTCATGAATTCAAGCAGTTGTGACAGCAACATAAGATAATGTCAATGATCAATAGTTTAGCCCTAACTTCATATGCACACATCATCTTGCACACATATGTCAAAGGCTAGTCTACAACAAAATGGTACCATGGCAGTTTCAAGACCCTAGGCAGTGGTGGCAGCAGGCATGGATTTTACAAAAAGGCAAGGCTAGCACAAATCATCAAATGGTCCTAATACTCCTAATGTATACAACAGTTTGCAAGCTTAACAAAGGCATCATAGCAATTTGGTTCTTCAACAGAAAACACATGATACACGAATGCAAGTACTCATAACTTTAATCAATGAGGATGAACAGCAATTCAAAACAGATTCACACTAAAGGCTCATAATGCATCAAAACAAAACACACAAGCTTATCATAGTTTGACAAATGCAAGCAGGGTATGCATATGTGTAATACCCCAAATTTTACCCTTATATTTAGTCAGTCATTTCGCATAGCATCTCATCTGTGCATTTGCTAACCACTATCAAGTCATGGAGGTGTTTGTTTTGCAGGATTGGTTCCAGGGGTATTTTGGTCATTTTACGTGGATTCTGCTAATTCCTTGAAGACGGGCTATTACTGAGCTTTGAGACACTCGAGACACTATTTCTGAGGCATTTATCTATCACCGGGTTTGATTATATCAAGGCGCCAATTCGATGTGTTCGGTATTGAAATTTGTCGAGCACAACTGGATTTAAGGCCTAGTTTATCGCTCATGGTTTATTTCCAGAGCACTCCCGATTCTGTTAATAAGGCACAGTTTAATTGGATATTATTGGATTGTTGCCCTTAGCATTTGATCAGTGGAATTCAATTACGGGCAATGTTATCATTGATACTGAATCTGTTGTGATTACGGCGCACATCCGTGTTTGGTTATAAAGTTGCTGGCTAGAATTTAAGTTGGAATGCAAGTGAATTTAATCAGGTGATGAGATTAGGACTACAAATAAGACAAGTGCATGAACAAGAATATCATTCGGGAATGTTTATGGTTTATGACTAGGTTAATGAATTTAAATATTTGTGGATTTATTCACAAACGTTTATAATTTTTTTAACTAGGAACAAATATAAACAAATTCAAAACTGAGCGATCATGGATATATAAAAGAAGTTCTGGCATTTTTATTTCATAAAAGATATCATTATACAAAAAAGAGTAAATTGTTTCACATTCTGAATTGCTGTAAAATTACAAATTACAGATGTTACTTCTATCCTAAAAAACCTAAGTCCTAAAACATCCATTAGTGTTCTTCATGATGCTCCCTCGATCTTCTCCGCAAATCTCTGATTGACCTGCACAATAGAAAGAGAAACAAAACAGAATGCAGGAATGGGTTAAAAATTGTTTTCGACACTCTCAGAACAACGTCATCACTGAGTGCCGGGAGTGGCACAACCGAAGCTGCGTCCTACCCCCGTTACCGACCCGCGCCGTTGGCGTCAGATTAGGTAACATGTGTTCTTATCTGAGGGGCAACCGAGAGATAAAAGAGATAAAAGAAGCGGGACTGATTCGTTTTTCCATATTTGGATTCGTTCATCAAGTTTGGTTTCCAAACTGATACAAGGGTAAAGCAGCATCATCAACTTGGTCATAAACCCGGATGCCGACGGGTGTGAGCCACTCTGTGCTCGAACTTGTCAACACCTGAAATGCAAGCATCAAAACAGTATCAGAGTTTTCAAAGGAACCCACCACTGACTAAGAACACTTGCATCAGCCCTAAACCAACAAGAAATTCATAACAGGGAAACTAGTTCAACAAGGGAAAAACAAGTCAAACAAATCTGTCACGGACAGGAATAACCACAAAACTGCATCCCAAGTATGAACAGAAAGCTGCTACTAATCCTTATCAGAAAAAATAGGGTAGAAACCAAACTGCATCAAACAATGTATCAAAAAGTTCAGGAGTATCAGTTAAAGGCGAGTTTCAATTTGATATCACAGCCAAAATACCTCAGAAGGTAGCCCGTTCGCAATTCAAACCAGTTCGAATTGCAAGTCACAAAAAACGTGAATAACCACATCGAATCGCATCAGACAACAGCACAAATCATAGCACAAATCATACCAGTCAAGCGAGGCGCATGAAAAGGACAAGGGCTCAGTCAGAGCATCATTGCCCTAAGATCACAGCCCGGTGCCAAGGATACTGAACGATATCCAATTCAGTTCCGCATCAGAAATTGGAAGAATCAAGAAATAGAGTTCAAACTTCGCAGTTGGATACAAGCAGCGGACCTGACGTTAAAGTAGATGATCAAACCGTAGTTGGACCTATATCAGAAAAAAGACAAATCAGATTATCACAAGGCAACTCAAATGGAAGTGTAACAAATACACATCTGATAAACCGCAAAGAAAAACCCGCATCCAAGCAATATCAGTCATAATCAAGCCCAGAACTCATGTCCTGAACCAAATTCAACAGAATCCAGCAGAGATTATCAGAGGCAATAGCGGTATCATAAGATTCCCTCATCAGGCTCAGAACATTGTCATCATCGCCGTATGACCATCCTCGGCGGCATTTAACTCGACCAAAGCCGTAGTAGCGATTCTGAAAAAAGAAGAAGAAAAGTCGTGAAGATCAAACCAGATGGATATCCAAAACGAATTCGATATTAGACAGATATCCAAATGAATCCATAATTCAATCAAGGAACGTGTTCTGATAAATCACAAAACAAAATCTGTATCAGAAAGGAAAGAAGATCAAATATGAATCTACAAAGTCACAATTCCAATAATATCAGCAGCAAATCGTATCAGAAACAAATCACGAGCCCAGAATCATATCAAAAAAAATCCCAATCAAATCGAAAATATCAGGTTCGCAAATCGTATCAAAAATCAAGTCACAATCCAACAATCAGAAGCCCAAAAGAGAGTCAAATCAGAAATTATAAAAAGGGACAACCTCACCATGGTGAAACCCTAACGAAAAATCGCGAGAGCCCCAGAGGAAACGACGAAGAACACGAAACCCTAACATCCGCGAGAGAGAAACTTAGAAGGGTTTCATCGAAGGTGGCCATCAGAATACGAATCGAAAGGTTGGAGAAGATTCACCAGCGCCTAGACGAGCAAATCCTCTGGGCCTCATAAGACTCATCATCGGCCGCCGGAAACCACCAGCGCGTCGTTTCCAACCCTTAAACGTAAGCACGGATTTCATCATTGTCGTATGTTTAACGGTTTGAAATTGAATTTCTTTCAGGAGAGATGCATCATGAAGAGAATAGAGAGAGAAGAAGAAGAATGCAAACGGCGCCGCGAAGGGGGTCAAAGGGTTCTGAAACCCTAAATTGACATTTTGATGCATATACACTAACCGGGTTGGGTCCGGGAGTGATGACCGGCCCAACCCCTCTTATTTTTTTTGTTTTTTTGAAAATTTGTTTTTTTAAAACCTTTTATTTTTGTTTTTTTAAAAAGTTGTTTTTAAAACCATTTTATTTTGATAATTAAAAACTGTTTTTTAAAAAAACCTTTTTGTAAATATTGAAAGTATTTTTTAAAAATAAATAAAAAACTTTAAAAACCTTTTTATAATAAAGTTAAAAAAACCTCTTTTCATATAATAAGTAAAAATTTTTTTCAAATAACTTAAAAATCTTTTTTTGAAAAAATATCTAAGTTAAAACCTTTTTAAGATTAAACTTAAAATATTTTTCTACTAACTTTACTCTCTCTTTTTTTTATAGATTCATTTAACATCTCCTTCAAAACAACAAAAATCTTCAATATTGCATTTTTCCTCCTGACCCGTCCCATTACTGTCTAACTTTGTTTACTAACGGGTGTTCATCTTTTGCAGCTCCTGTTCGCTACTATTGCGTGGTGTTTTATTTAAGTTTTATTATTATTGTAACTGCTTCTCGGTTGTAACCTCGCGAACCCTAATAATCGCGCTTTAATTACTGCCTTTAAATTTCTGCTCGCATAGTTAAATTAGGATATTATTCTCTGTTTGCACAATTCAGTTATCTCACACATTCATCAATATTCCTGTCACATTACGCACATCCGAAGGTTAGGTCTAGCTTTTGGTCGCCGCGCCAATAGTCCTCAACTTCAAACCCTTACAAACTACAAACCCTAATTTTCACACATGTCTCGTTGTGGACAAAATTACCTTTTTACCCCTAGCATTAGGTCAAAGAGCCGCCGCGCTCATTTTAGGGTTTCCCGCCGCGGAATCCCTAATTTAACCCTAATTACAACTTAACAATTCAACGTAGAGATTTGGAGTTTCTACACTCCACGTAAGCGTGTCCTTAAGACATGTTTATTCCCCTTGAGACCTTGGCCACCGTCAAGAAGTCTCTAACCTCCCTTTTGAGGGGAACTACGATTACTCTGATTCCATTCCCGTAAGGATACGTAGGCACAAGATGCGATGTCTTGCCGAGTAAACTTAGAATTAACCCCTTAGGTCTCTTTTCTCACTTTTAATCCTTTGTACATATACCTTAAGCAAATGAATAAAGCAAATAGTAAACATCTGAACAAAAGGTTCCTGTAGAGTACTACAGAAGTTTAGGGTGCTAATACCTTCCCTAATCTTAACCAACCCCCGAACCCTAGATCTTTCCCCGCATTGTGTTTACGATGCAAAAATAGGTTTTCCCTCTTTTGACCTTTTCCTTCGGATAAATCAAAGAGCGGTTGTGAATCAAGAATTGTGATTCAGACTAATTAATAGTTTGATATCCTATTTCCACCGCAACAGAAAATGGCGACTTCACTGGGGACTCTTAAACTTTTGAGGGTTATCCCTAATTTGTTCGTTACTATTTGTTTTATTATTCATTTGCATGTATATATTGTACTTTGATTTTGGGACTATTCCTTGTGATGTGAGATAAGTCCTACGCCCGGACTAGTGACATTATTATAGGATGGGGATATATTCGATGAGGCTTATAGGGGGTGAATCCCGACCAAGCTGATTCGAGAATCACCGCTCAGTTGAGGCCTTTTCGAAAATGGTTCGGTTGATCGAGTATAATCGTGAAAACTTTTTTCCATGGTCGATTGGAGTCTGTGATATTGAGGACCGTAGTACCTTAACACCACCTTGGCCTTATTTAGGACGTAGTGCGGGAGCTATGTGGGAGTAATCCTACAACGGTTGCTACGCGATACTACACTCAAAAGAGGTTCTCTTGAGAATATTATTAACCCCCGAGTCAGTCGGAAGGTTGATAATATCCGAAAGATGGGCTGATGACTTTGGGCACTTTTTAGAACCTTGTTCTGCAGGTACAACTAACCTATAGTACACTCCTTTTGGGATGGGTAGACCTTAATTCCGCTCACGTACCTTTAACCTAGGACTTTGTGTGTTTTCATGCATTGCATTCATAAAACATCATATCGCATTAAGATTTCATGGAATTCAAACTCCATTTATGAACATTGCAGGATACCATGGATCACCATAGAAGGCATACTTTGAAATTTACTTTTAAGGGTTTTAATCTGGAAGTCCTAGAGAAGCTAAGGGATTTGGTTCAAGATCAAGAAAAGTTCCAAAACAGATATGGAAGGCTATTGTCTTTGTTGAAGGTTCAAGTAAATGAAGGACTTCTTGCGACTTTGCTACAGTTTTATGATCCAGATTATCACTGCTTCACCTTTCCAGATTATCAGCTTTTACCTACCTTAGAAGAGTACTCTCAGTTGGTGGGATTACCTATCTTGGATAAGTCTCCATTCCCTTTCTTGGAGGAAGACCCTAAAGAACGAGATATTGCTAAAGCCATTTGTCTAAGGATATCCGAGGTCAAAAACAATATGATCACCAAAGGGGGGACCTCCGGTTTTCTCAGGGACTTCCTAATCAAGAAGGCCCAATTTTATGCCGATCATAAAGACATGTTTGCCTTTGAGACAATATTTGCTTTGCTTATTTATGGGTTGCTGCTTTTTCCTAGTTTTGAGGGGTTTGTGGACCTTAATGCAATCAAGACCTTCATGAGGAGAAATCCAGTTCCAATGCTATTGGGTAATACTTATCATTCAGTACATCTTCGAAACTTTCATGGTGGAGGAATGATTACATGTTGTGTGCCATTGCTATACAAGTGGTTTATTTCTCACTTACCCAAGTCCGGTCCTTTCTGGAGACCTAATCAAGAACGTTGGTCGCAAAAAGTTATGGCTTTAACTCACTCTGATATTGATTGGTATAACTGCATGTACGATGGGATATCGATCATTGATAGCTGTGGAAATTTCAACAATGTGCCTTTGCTCAGTTTCAATGGAGGAATTGGCTACAATCCAGTCTTAGCTCGCCGACAGTTGGGATACCCCTTGAGGGAACCGCCTAAAGGTATTCATGTGGAGAAAATCTTTTTCAAAGACGACAAAAAGCTTCAAGATCAGATTCTATCTTCTTGGAATCATCTGCACAGGAAAGACAAAGAAAGTTTGGGCAGACCTAATTGTGTGTCCATGGAACCATACCTTCAATGGGTCCGAGGAAGAGCTATTGAGTTGAAGATGCCCTACTCCCGCCAAGATCCTTTACCTCAAAGGGAAGAACCTGTCCAATATTTCATGACTGAAGTTGAGACTTTGAAGATCGCTTTGAAGAGATCACAACGCGAAACAGAAGCATGGAAGAACAAATACCATGTGATGGTCAGCGAGTATGAAGAACTTCAAAAGCAGATTCAGTCGAAGGATGATGAGATACAATCCTACAAGAAGAGAAGGCTCTACGAGTATTTATTTTCCTCCGGATCTCCGTCTGCTCACTGAAAATTGTGGAAGATGCTTCTCTAGGACTTTCTAGGCTTTTATTTAGCTATTTTGGTTGCAAGGATATTACTTGTAATTTGTCTTCAATGAATTAAAAGTTTCCTTGGTATTCCGCAATATTCGTAAATATTTGAATTCCATGAAATCTTCATTTGCATTCACATTTTAGCATCATACTTTTGCATTGCATGTGTCTCCCAATTTCTCATACTCGGTTCTCTCACCTTCCAATTTTGTCACCCTGAGTTCTCTGCATCGATACGATCCTTCAAAAGGATGGAAGATCAGAACCAAGCAATCAACCGTGGCAGCCATGAACTCGAAGATCTTCGAGGAAGTGTAGGGCAGATTTTGGAAATGCTACGAGCTCTTAGTGTGAAGGTGGATGCTCAGTCTACTGTTGTTTCTGAGGCTACTAATACCGTTATGGAATCTCAACCAGCTGTTACTGTCGAGAATGTACCTCCTCATGGTCTTCAATCCGGTTTGGTGCCTCCTAGTGCTCAACCAGTTCGACGAGCTACCCCTCCAAAGTGCAAAACTCCTAACTCCGACCATGGTAAAGGACTTGCACGTTCGAGGAACCGCAAAACGGCTACTCCTCAACCTTGGCGACATCAGCAGAGTTATGTTCAAGGTTATCCGTTTCCATATGTTCAACAATCCTATGTAGCTGCTGTTGCACCTCCTTTCGATCAGCAGTTTCCTACATACCAGCCTGTGCAGTCAGCTCAGGTATATCAAGCACCGATTTATCAACAACCTTCCGGTTATCCGCCCATGCAAGTTCCTGTCAACAGTCAACGAGTGCCCAACGCTCTTGTTCATCAACAATCACAGGATCAGGTTCCTTATCTCCGTAAGAGTCAGTATAAGCCTTGCCCTCCAATTCCGATGGCTTTCACTGAGTTATACCCCCATTTGGTACAACAGGGTCTGGTTACCACCCGTGCTTTGGGTCCTCCGCCTAATCCATTACCTGCAGGTTACAACGCGGCCGCTCATTGTTTATTTCATGAGGGTGCGCCCGGCCATGACCTAGAGAATTGCTACGCTCTTAAGAAAGTTGTCAGAAATTTGCTAGAAACGAAGAAGTTGTCTTTTAGCAATGCTCAGCTGAAGATCGAGACTCCTCTCGGGGTCTCTCACTTGTCGAGTTCGAATTCTGCAAAGCATGCTACTCCTGTGGCAAATCAGTCGAACCCAGTAATTATTCAAAGGCCTAGCCCGCTTCATTTCAGTAACCCTCAAGATGATATGACCGGGATCAACGAAGAATCTGGGAAAGTTATTTTGAAGCAACGACTGAAAACTGTTGAAGATGTGACCAGCATAACTGGGGCAAGCCATGACGACTCACAGTGATCATGAACCAGACGTCCTTTCCATTGAGGCTCCGCCAAAGGAAACCGTTGCTCTTAGATTTCATAAACATCTAGAAGGATTTTTCCGACAGTTCATTAGTTTATTTATATGTATTTATCTTTGATTAAGCATATTTAGCATGTACGAACTTGTTTATCTTTGATTAATGCAACGCATATGTTTGTCTTGAATAAGTCCATTCGTTTCACTCATTCAAAATATATTCTTCATAAATTATAATGCCAACTTTACCCGATCTCTTGTTCTGATGGAGAATTGGGAGGAGGATGACGAACCCAAAACGTCAGATTTCTTGTCATATGCTTTCGATTGAAACCCGCTGATGATGTAAGGCATTGTTTCAAATCCCAAACACCGGAGATATAAGGATGATAATCCCTCGTTAACCTCTTTGAGCTTTGAAGTAGGAGTTTTTTTTTAAGAACCCTCAGCTTAACCTGGGGCAGGGTAGGTTTCAGTTAAACCGATCGAGCGTTTAGATCCTCAAAAAGGAAGAGCAAACCTTCGAGAAGTCCAATACAATGACTATCCCTCAGTTATCCAAGGAGTGGGGCAGTCACGAGCCTTTCAAAAGATTTACACGACTTGTGCAAAAAATAAGAGCCCGCTAAGTCAAAACCTATGAAGGAGACTTAGGCAAAACTGGGGCATCCCGCTGGACTCCAAAGTCAGATCAAAAGACGTTGTCCAGGCAAAAGTTAGGGAATAAGAACAAACCAGTAGTCTTTTTTAGAATCCCTAATAAAGGACAAAATCGTGTGATCAATTGCCATAGGTGAGTGACTGCTATGTCCAAAGCCTTGATAAGTTCTCGACCATAGCAAAATCGTTTGAGGTATGAGCGTTCGTATCCGATTAACTGAATTAGGATTGGAGAACATCACGAAGAAGGGGTGGGTACAAATATAACTTTGAGCCTATATCTTTTGTTTCTTAAACCGTGAGCCGAGCCGCGATACAACCTTTAAAAGACCTAATTGAAGTAGGACTTCGGTTGAAAGCATACTCGACCAGATCACGTTTCCTGACTCCTACGAGCTATGCTCAAAAATTCATGTTGGCATTATAATTTAAACTTATATCCTGACTAGTGATTTCGGTCACAAGTTTTGGCGATATCTTTTTCAAAACAAAAATTCAAGACAAATGTATGTGTACATTGACAAGCTCAGGATAGGCATTTCAGGCATGATGACTTTGCTTGATATCTTAGAGATTTATATATGGACATAACCCATGGAACTTGAAGATCTTGCTAAACAGGGGCAGGCGGTTTCCCAGTTCACTTACCAACGCGAGTCTGAAGTTCTTAAGAGCTATTTCTCAAAGATTTCGTCGTAACACGATTAATTTGTGCCAGTTACGTTGGGACCTGACAAACCTCTCAAAGAGTTTGAAACAATGGACCAACCAGACTCCGTGTTCTCTATAAAATCCTCTTGGGATGACCATACCTCACAACGCAAGTATCCTGGGGCACCGTGTTTTTTGAAGAAACAAATGGCGGCTACTATAAGGCCCTTCAAGATCAAAACCATGTGGTTTCACAACTTTTCTTCATGCACCCGAGGGTTTTTACTCACAGCGGCCTTCATTCCCCAGTAAATCTCAGTGTTGCAACAGGCTCCTAAACTTTTGCCTCATCACAGTCCCCAGAGAGACTATAAGCTGACAACCTTTTTCTTGGGCAACTCGAAAGTGTCCCTCAGGTTTTCTTCGCCCCATGTGAAGACATGATACTGTGCACCCAAGCAGATTACCTTCTCCCCAGAGAATTCAGAACTTAAAAACCAGATTTGGTTCTACCATTGATCCTTCTCACCCATGATTGACGTATTGACTGCCGAGAACGCAGGGTATCTCCGTCGAGGTGTTTATTTCATCTCTCGACCCGTCTCTAGTCTGTTTTGTTAGCATACGCAAGGGCATAAGCATCACGTGCATATTTCATACACATACTCATTGCATACTCATTTCATAACATCTTGCATATTTAACTACTATATAGACATTAACATACATATGCATTAACATATGCGCTAGCATCATTGGTTGTTACCACAGAGTAATTGGGTTTGTCCATTCCCTTCAAATAGATTGTCAGCCTTAAGCATAAAATACATATGTGTTTCCAGTTTCCCCACAGAGCTCGATCCTCGTGGATGACGGTTACTTCAGCTATCTTTCCTCACCAGGATAAGATATTTACCCTTCGAGATCATTCCTTCGATGGAGTCTTGATTACCAGTCCGCTTTCTAGCTCGATCCTAGATTGAATCTCAGTCTTGTCGGTCGTCGAGCCCAACCAAACGTGCATTTATTTTGCACCATCTAAAGATGTTCACCATACCATGACAGATACGCGACTGTTCTCGCCCGAGAAGTGTATCACTGTACGCGGATGTGCATTTATTTTGCACTATCTTTCAAGAAAATCAACCACAATCCTTTACAGATACACGCCAGTTCATGCCTGGAAAATCTATCGGTACAACACTTTACATCTTACAACATCGTTAAGCTACTTTTCTCGCATTGAGAAGCCAATCCTATCTTCGTTATGACTCGCAGCAAATGGCCATCTCCATTGAGCAGTTGGGCTTCCATTTTCCCTGTCGTCTTGAAGTATGGGGAGGTTTGAACCAAATCGTCTTCAGGAGAGCACGATCTTGAAGTACGGGGAGGTTTGAGCGGAATCATATTCAGGAGAGCACGATCTTGAAGTATGAAGAAGTTCATTTACCCTTTAGTAAAAGAAGGAGCGGAATCATATTCAGGAGAGCACGATCTTGAAGTATGAAGAAGTTCATTTACCCTTTAGTAAAAGAAGGAGCGGAATCATATTCAGGAGAGCACGATCTTGAAGTATGAAGAAGTTCATTTACCCTTTAGTAAAAGAAGGAGCGGAATCATATTCAGGAGAGCACGATCTTGAAGTATGAAGAAGTTCATTTACCCTTTAGTAAAAGAAGGAGCGGAATCATATTCAGGAGAGCACGATCTTGAAGTATGAAGAAGTTCATTTATCCTTCAGTAAAAGAAGAATCAGAATCGTATTCCAGGCGCCGACCTTAAATATGAGAAGATTTATATATCAGATAAGCAGCAGCCTCTTTATTTGAGTGCTTATTCGTTTTGGCACATAAGTCCCTTCCAACGATAAGTGACAGTTCTCTCTCGAGAAGCTTATCAGGGCATTTCCCATTAAAGTCCATTTATTTTGGCATACAGCCGGTTCTTACCCTGTATATTTGCTACGGATTCCCGACAAGTCCGTTCGATCCTGTCACGAGGGATGGGTTACAGAAGCTTGGATGTTATTCTTTGCTCAATGCTCCATGCATTCTGTGATCGATCTTGCAATCGTACGTGATCCAGTTTTACTTTTAGATTCCCTAGTGGAGGCCGCCTCATGGGTGCCATCTCCATTTGAGAATCTCATTCCCGTTCTAAAAATGACATTTGGTCGTATTCGCACCATTTGACCATCGTTTTAGAATTCCTCAGGGTTGTACTGTGTCCCCGCGCGTCATTTTCCCCAGTGTGTTTCTTCTCGTGGCGTCTGTCCCTGTGTCGTCGCATTCGTCAGCATTTTCGTATTCATCATTACAGCATACGCATCATATCATATTCATGGCATCGTCTGCATTAGTCTGGTCCATAGCACTGCATATCGCCGCATATAAGGGCAAAATTTTCGGTTATCTATATTTAAATCCCTCCACCATGATTCCTCGGGTCTCTGTCACTCAAAACATCTGGTGTAGATATTTAAATAGGGGCAACTGTAATACCCCAAATTTTACCCTTATATTTAGTCAGTCATTTCGCATAGCATCTCATCTGTGCATTTGCTAACCACTATCAAGTCATGGAGGTGTTTGTTTTGCAGGATTGGTTCCAGGGGTATTTTGGTCATTTTACGTGGATTCTGCTAATTCCTTGAAGACGGGCTGTTACTGAGCTTTGAGACACTCGAGACACTATTTCTGAGGCATTTATCTATCACCGGGTTTGATTATATCAAGGCGCCAATTCGATGTGTTCGGTATTGAAATTTGTCGAGCACAACTGGATTTAAGGCCTAGTTTATCGCTCATGGTTTATTTCCAGAGCACTCCCGATTCTGTTAATAAGGCACAGTTTAATTGGATATTATTGGATTGTTGCCCTTAGCATTTGATCAGTGGAATTCAATTACGGGCAATGTTATCATTGATACTGAATCTGTTGTGATTACGGCGCACATCCGTGTTTGGTTATAAAGTTGCTGGCTAGAATTTAAGTTGGAATGCAAGTGAATTTAATCAGGTGATGAGATTAGGACTACAAATAAGACAAGTGCATGAACAAGAATATCATTCGGGAATGTTTATGGTTTATGACTAGGTTAATGAATTTAAATATTTGTGGATTTATTCACAAACGTTTATAATTTTTTTAACTAGGAACAAATATAAACAAATTCAAAACTGAGCGATCATGGATATATAAAAGAAGTTCTGGCATTTTTATTTCATAAAAGATATCATTATACAAAAAAGAGTAAATTGTTTCACATTCTGAATTGCTGTAAAATTACAAATTACAGATGTTACTTCTATCCTAAAAAACCTAAGTCCTAAAACATCCATTAGTGTTCTTCATGATGCTCCCTCGATCTTCTCCGCAAATCTCTGATTGACCTGCACAACAGAAAGAGAAACAAAACAGAATGCAGGAATGGGTTAGAAATTGTTTTCGACACTCTCAGAACAACGTCATCACTGAGTGCCGGGAGTGGCACAACCGAAGCTGCGTCCTACCCCCGTTACCGACCCGCGCCGTTGGCGTCAGATCAGGTAACATGTGTTCTTATCTGAGGGGCAACCGAGAGATAAAAGAGATAAAAGAAGCGGGACTGATTCGTTTTTCCGTATTTGGATTCGTTCATCAAGTTTGGTTTCCAAACTGATACAAGGGTAAAGCAGCACCATCAACTTGGTCATAAACCCGGATGCCGACGGGTGTGAGCCACTCTGTGTTCGAACTTGTCAACACCTGAAATGCAAGCATCAAAACAGTATCAGAGTTTTCAAGGGAACCCACCACTGACTAAGAACACTTGCATCAGCCCTAAACCAAACAAGAAATTCATAACAGGGAAACTAGTTCAACAAGGGAAAAACAAGTCAAACAAATCTATCACGGACAGGAATAACCACAAAACTGCATCCCAAGTATGAACAGAAAGCTGCTACTAATCCTTATCAGAAAAAATAGGGTAGAAACCAAACTGCATCAAACAATGTATCAAAAAGTTCAGGAGTATCAGTTAAAGGCGAGTTTCAATTTGATATCACAACCAAAATACCTCAGAAGGTAGCCCGTTCGCAATTCAAACCAGTTCGAATTGCAAGTCACAAAAAACGTGAATAACCACACCGAATCGCATCAGACAACAGCACAAATCATAGCACAAATCATACCAGTCAAGCGATGCGCATGAAAAGGACAAGGGCTCAGTCAGAGCATCATTGCCCTAAGATCACAGCCCGGTGCCAAGGATACTGAACGATATCCAATTCAGTTCCGCATCAGAAATTGGAAGAATCAAGAAATAGAGTTCAAACTTCGCAGTTGGATACAAGCAGCGGACCTGACGTTAAAGTAGATGATCAAACCGTAGTTGGACCTATATCAAAAAAAAGACAAATCAGATTATCACAAGGCAACTCAAATGGAAGTGTAACAAATACACATCTGATAAACCGCAAAGCAAAACCCGCATCCAAGCAATATCAGTCATAATCAAGCCCAGAACTCATGTCCTGAACCAAATTCAACAGAATCCAGCAGAGATTATCAGAGGCAATAGCGGTATCATAAGATTCCCTCATCAGGCTCAGAACATTGTCATCATCGCCGTATGACCATCCTCGGCGGCATTTAACTCGACCAAATCCGTAGTAGCGATTCTGAAAAAAGAAGAAGAAAAGTCGTGAAGATCAAACCAGATGGATATCCAAAACGAATTCGATATTAGACAGATATCCAAATGAATCCATAGTTCAATCAAGGAACGTGTTCTGATAAATCACAAAACAAAATCTGTATCAGAAAGGAAAGAAGATCAAATATGAATCTACAAAGTCACAATTCCAATAATATCAGCAACAAATCGTATCAGAAACAAATCACGAGCCCAGAATCATATAAAAAAAAATCCCAATCAAATCGAAAATATCAGGTTCGCAAATCGTATCAAAAATCAAGTCACAATCCAACAATCAGAAGCCCAAAAGAGAGTCAAATCAGAAATTATAAAAAGGGACAACCTCACCATGGTGAAACCCTAACGAAAAATCGCGAGAGCCCCAGAGGAAACGGCGAAGAACACGAAACCCTAACATCCGCGAGAGAGAAACTTAGAAGGGTTTCATCGAAGGTGGCCATCAGAATACGAATCGAAAGGTTGGAGAAGATTCACCAGCGCCTAGACGAGCAAATCCTCTGGGCCTCATAAGACTCATCATCGGCCGCCGGAAACCACCAGCGCGTCGTTTCCAACCCTTAAACGTAAGCACGGATTTCATCATTGTCGTATGTTTAACGGTTTGAAATTGAATTTCTTTCAGGAGAGATGCATCATGAAGAGAATAGAGAGAGAAGAAGAAGAATGCAAACGGCGCCGCGAAGGGGGTCAAAGGGTTCTGAAACCCTAAATTGACATTTTGATGCATATACACTAACCGGGTTGGGTCCGGGAGTGATGACCGGCCCAACCCCTCTTATTTTTTTTGTTTTTTTGAAAATTTGTTTTTTTAAAACCTTTTATTTTTGTTTTTTTAAAAAGTTGTTTTTAAAACCATTTTATTTTGATAATTAAAAACTGTTTTTTAAAAAAACCTTTTTGTAAATATTGAAAGTATTTTTTAAAAATAAATAAAAAACTTTAAAAACCTTTTTATAATAAAGTTAAAAAAACCTCTTTTCATATAATAAGTAAAATTTTTTTTCAAATAACTTAAAAATCTTTTTTTGAAAAAATATCTAAGTTAAAACCTTTTTAAGATTAAACTTAAAATATTTTTCTACTAACTTTACTCTCTCTTTTTTTTATAGATTCATTTAACATCTCCTTCAAAACAACAAAAATCTTCAGTATTGCATTTTTCCTCCTGACCCGTCCCATTACTGTCTAACTTTGTTTACTAACGGGTGTTCATCTTTTGCAGCTCCTGTTCGCTACTATTGCGTGGTGTTTTATTTAAGTTTTATTATTATTGTAACTGCTTCTCGGTTGTAACCTCGCGAACCCTAATAATCGCGCTTTAATTACTGCCTTTAAATTTCTGCTCGCATAGTTAAATTAGGATATTATTCTCTGTTTGCACAATTCAGTTATCTCACACATTCATCAATATTCCTGTCACATTACGCACATCCGAAGGTTAGGTCTAGCTTTTGGTCGCCGCGCCAATAGTCCTCAACTTCAAACCCTTACAAACTACAAACCCTAATTTTCACACATGTCTCGTTGTGGACAAAATTACCTTTTTACCCCTAGCATTAGGTCAAAGAGCCGCCGCGCTCATTTTAGGGTTTCCCGCCGCGGAATCCCTAATTTAACCCTAATTACAACTTAACAATTCAACGTAGAGATTTGGAGTTTCTACACTCCACGTAAGCGTGTCCTTAAGACATGTTTATTCCCCTTGAGACCTTGGCCACCGTCAAGAAGTCTCTAACCTCCCTTTTGAGGGGAACTACGATTACTCTGATTCCATTCCCGTAAGGATACGTAGGCACAAGATGCGATGTCTTGCCGAGTAAACTTAGAATTAACCCCTTAGGTCTCTTTTCTCACTTTTAATCCTTTGTACATATACCTTAAGCAAATGAATAAAGCAAATAGTAAACATCTGAACAAAAGGTTCCTGTAGAGTACTACAGAAGTTTAGGGTGCTAATACCTTCCCTAATCTTAACCAACCCCCGAACCCTAGATCTTTCCCCGCATTGTGTTTACGATGCAAAAATAGGTTTTCCCTCTTTTGACCTTTTCCTTCGGATAAATCAAAGAGCGGTTGTGAATCAAGAATTGTGATTCAGACTAATTAATAGTTTGATATCCTATTTCCACCGCAACAATATGCTATCATTGAAACAGCCCTATTGCATAAACCTAAGTGATGACAACAAGTTAATGCAAAACAGAATAATGCCAACCATCAAGCAAAACATGATTCAAAGAGTATCACAATCTTATGCTAGCAAACATAGGCCATTGGTCCTCATGAATTAAAAACAGGCCTCACACTTACATGACTCATCCCAATGATCCTTGACAAATCCAAAAAGCTTATACAGCTCACAAGAATACTCAAAACATGCTATAGATCAAGCTTGAACACAAGAAGAATCCAAAAGTAAGCTAGAATGGAAAATGACCTATGAGTTGCAAAATGCATATGATTTTGAACAAGGCAAGAACAAAAATGCTGCAGACCAAGACCTAGCCAGTTTTAAATGATACCAACATCACATGAATCCAATATGTAAGGGTTTCCAAATCAAAATGTTAACTAACAAGATCATGATATGAAAATGGTAATGCAACAGAAGCAAGTTAGTATTCTCACAAACAGAACCAAACAACATTAAGCTTGACAAATGCAAATATCCTCACATGTTCATACATGATATTTGATAGGATCTCAATATTTAATACAAAACAACATGACATTGTAATGATGATCATAAGAGTAGTACACATTTATGAGCAAACAAACAAAATAGGACAGATTCAAACATGGAGTGCATTGTACCCAAAACACATTGTAACCACTAATGCGCCTCAAACACATTCATGACAGTTTAAGGGGGATAGTAACTACCAACCTCTTGTAGACCTCCAAGCAAGTTTGTGCAGTATGGAAAACCTTGAAGCCTCCAAATAAAATCCAATCCAATGCCTTGATGATGATGACAACCTTTCTTGCACTTGAAGTAAACAAGTGAACCCTTAGGACAGTACTTGAAACAAGTGATGATGATGGTTTTTTAGGTTATGGATAGTTGGTACATCATAAACCTAAGGTGTTTGGAGGTTTACAATGATCAAAACAGGCTTGGTATGTGATTTGGCAGATTTTGAGTGTGAAGTTAAACATTCTTTGGTTGAAAGTTGACTTTTGGGAAAATGAGGGTTTTGACTGGTTTAAAGGCTTGGACACCTCCCACACATCATTTGTGGATTATGTGGATGGTTTGTGGTGATTTTGGTTGAGTGAAAATGGTTTTGGAAGCTGTTTTGCTCAAGACAGATTTTTGAGGGTTTTGGGGTGGTTTTCTTCACTTGTAATAAAATGAAAGGTAGTATGAGAGCAATGAGTTTCTCTTGGGTTGTAGAGTGCTCTGGTGTACCTCTCAACATGGAGGAGACCTCTATTTATAGGCAAGGCAAGGCTTGAGACAGATTTGTCTTTTGCATTTTGGAGGGATTTTTGTAAAGTGCAAATTTGTTCAAGATTGTGGACAGCTCCAAATCCAAGCTTTTGGCTATAGTTTATGCATAAATCAAGTAGCATGAATGACAAAGAAGTGACTGAAGTATGGCTAGGAGTAGGAGAACTGCAGCTGCAAGACTTTTCTTCCATAAAGTATCTCTTTCCTCATTTCTTCCATTAAAATAATGCCACTTGCTTCCCACTTGCAAGACTCATCAATCCTCTTGATTTTATGCATTTCTTCTCATCATACACTCTAAATAACAGATAGAAACAAGATCCAATGGCTGATAATAGCTCAAGTGATAAAAAGGTGAGTTTGTGAAAAAGTGAAAATGTTGAACTCAAGTGTTAAAACCTCAACTTGCTGAATTCATAACTCTCAACTCATAAGGTCTATGGAGGAGTTCTAGTACATTTTGGAAAGCCCTCATGTAGCTCTACAACTTTCATGTTTTCATGATCCTCAAATTCCAAATGGAACTAGGTCAAAAATCCACTCAAAGTTGCTGAAAAACATGCCTAAAAAGTTCAATAACTTAGAATTTTCGAAGTTATTTTTCCCTCTTGTAATGAATTTGGCCATAACTCCAAATCTATGCATTTTCTGCTCATGGACCACTGTGGGACTTTTGTAGGACTTGTCAAGAGCTTTCCAATGAGCTTTGAACCAACTCAATTGGATGTGTGGTTAGGGAGTTATGGTCTTGCCCCTTTCAAAACCCTAATTTCCCTATTTCTCGATTACTCCTCCATCCTTGATCCAATAGTCATGAAAATTCATGGGTAATTTCAATATGCCATTAGGAACATTTTCTATTCACACTTTGAGTTCAAATTCCTTATGATTGCAAAGTTGACTTTTCGGTCAACCGAACGATCGATTGATGACTACCGAGTCGACTGTTGATGTCTCGGGTCTTTTGAGGCTTTGAAACTTCTTGAGTAGACTTCTCTAAGCCATATGAACTTTATAGACCATGATCCCCCTATTGGAACACCATTTAAATCAAAATTCAAACTACAGTTGACTTTTTTCCCCAAATTACCTGATTTTCAATTGACTGATCAATTGAAGCTCTTACAATTAAAATTGATGGTCAATCTTTCATCCCCAAACACCTTAGGACATATGTAGGGCCATGGAAACAAGTTTGCTTGAAGAAACAAAATTTATCCTGATTAAAATTAAAACCCTAATTTCACCCTTTTTGCCTGTAGCCACTTGCACTTAGTATAAACACTTGGATGAGCTCCACAATGACCCTCAAGGTCTCCAATGAGCTTAAATGAAAATCTCTCTCCATTACCATGGACTTGTAGTCTTCAGATGACCTTCAAGTGGCCTCCTAAATAGGAGGTGACCCACATACACATTTCTGCCTATCCCAAGGGCTATGACTTGTCTCTGATGATGATAACCACTTGACAACTTGAACACAAACCCTTGATTAGGTTTAGAAACCTTGGCACATCCCGCTTGTTGCACACACATCTCTTGATCCCCTGTAAAAATGCAAAATGTTATGCAATGCAATATGCTGAAACATAAACCAAGTAAAGAAAAGGTTGGGCAAATTTAAGGGTACAACAACTGCCCCTATTCAAGCGACTTAGACCTGAATGGGTGAAAAGCGAACGACTTTTAAACAATCAAGGTAAAAGGCGGTTGAATACCAAAGAACCCGGAAATTTGCCAGCCACAGAAATTAACTGGAAACATTCTGTCGGGGAGACGGAAACAAGAGGTAACAATCTGGCCTATGTTTCAAAGGCACATGTTTGAATATGGCGTAATGCTCCATACGAAATGGAAATGCTACACGTTTGGGTAGATGCTATGAAAAATGAAAATGCAAAGGAACCGCTCCAGCAAAATAAATGTTGGAGGAACGAAAGCCAGCTCCGCTGGGTAGACCGGGTGTACCAAGTATGATTGGACTTTTGCTGGAGATCAAATCAAACTCTGCTGAGGAAAACTTCCTGGATCTGAATTAGATAGGTCAGGCGAGGACTGACAACCAGGCGAGAATTGGGTCTTAAAACAAGTTAGGTGAGAACTAGTTTCCTGTTTTTGTGCTGAACATGAACTACTCTTGTGGTTTTCCAGATGATAACTGGACTTCGAAACGCTCTTTACCAGGAAGCAACTGGTATTAAAGAAAATTGACCACCAGACGAGGACTAGAGTTTCAACTATAGGCTAAAGAAATATTGATCGGACGGGTACTGGTTTGAATAGTTGGCATTTACCAGGCGAGAGCTGGACTCAAATGTGTCTTACCAGACAAGAATTGGTATTCCATGAAGACTTATCATACGGAAATTGAGCTTCAAAAGGAAGACAGGCCAGGCAAGGACTGGACTCTGAAACTGTTATCTGGATGAGGATTGGAATGTGCCAAGCACGGTTGGGCTTTTGGTTTGAGGATATGACCAGGTTTATTGTTACTGGATTTATCTCTGGTTACCAACAAGAATGGATTTAAAAGGGGAATGACTAGACAAAAACTAGTATCCGAGGATAGACTGTCAGACGAGAGCTGGTGTCAACAAGGTTAGGCTATCAGGCAAGAACTGACCACCAAGCGGGAACTAGGTTTATCAAAACGGGTCAGGCAAGGACTGACTATCAGGCGGGGACTGGGTTCAACAAACAAGGTCAGGCGGGCACTGACTACCAGGAAGGTACTGGAATCTACGAAGAGGTTGGACGAGAACGGATTACCAGGCGGGTATTAAAATCTACCAAAAGGTTGGACGAGAACGGATTACCAGGCAGGAACTGAAATCTACCAAAAGGTTGGACGAGAATGGATTACCAGGCAGGAACTGGAATCTACCAAAAGGTTGGACGAGAACAGATTACCAGGCGAGTACTGGAATCAAGAAGTTAGGTTGTCAGGCACGAACTGAGCTTCTAACTTCAGGTATCAAACGAGAACTGATTTATGGTTTTGGATATCGAGAGTTGCTTTTGGGTTGGCCAGACATGAACTGGACTTCAAAACTGTGTTTGCCAGACGAGGACTGATTAAACAGTGAGCTACAAAAAGGGTGACCAGACGGGAACTAGTCGAAAATCTGACATGTACCAGACATGAACTGGTATTTACTGAAGGTTGACCAGACAAGAACTGGTTTATCAGGCGAGCACTGGGCTTCGGAAATGATTTTGGTTACAAAGCTGGACATGTAACAGGTTTCAGGTTGTTTGATGAGGTAATGACACGATTCCACAACACTCAACTCTTGCTGACAAGAACAAGCTTGCTTGAACAAATTGCCCCAGTCTGATCTTTGGGAAAGAGTTCACCTTGAGAAAAAGGTAGTTTGCCATGAGACGATCTCGAGATGGCTTGCCCTGAATCTGCCCCGAGAAAAGATTCGTCATTGGTTGAATAATTCTGATAAGCTCTGAAGATATGGAAGGGAACATTCCCTTTTCGCTTAAGGTGACCTGCCCCAGTTTTGCAATGACTTTGCTCCTGATTGGCTGATCTGTGGGGAAAGTGTTTCTTGGCTGCGAGATAGATTCGTCGAATCTCGACCTGATTGCCCCAGATTAACTGACTTTTGGGTGGCTGACTCTCATGCTGCGATCATTTGATACAACTTGTCTCAGTTTCTCGATGTATTAGGCGTTCTGCATTCTATCCTAATCATTCTTTCCACTGTGGAAATTTTCCTGCTGTCAAGCATTTACTCGCAAGTAAAACCAATTTTCCTTCATAAAAGATATTAAATTCAATGCATATGACAATTTTGAAATTCCAATTTGTTCACTGGGAAAAAAAATTGTGACATAAGGTGTATGAGTTACTTATCAAAATGTCAACATTAATACAATGTTGTAAGAGGAATCCTTTTAGGAGTCAGTTTCGACGCGATCTTTACCGAAGTCTGCTTTCGAAACAAACCTGCTTCAATTAGGACTTTTTCATATTGTAACGTGGTCAGGTTCACGGTTTTAAGAAAGAAAGGATAAAGACTCAAAGTTTATTTTAATCCACCCATTCTCCTTGATGTTCTCCAATCCTATATTCAGCTAATTCGACACTAGCGCTCACCTCTCAGAGGTTGTATGACAGGAGTGATGGTTCAGGAAACCACAAATTTTCGAAGTGACAGTCACTTGCCTTTTCGTCTTTGGTGCCTGAATCACACGACTTGCTTTTCATCATCATTTTTTATTTCCCTAACTTTTTTCCGGACTGGCTCTTTTAGGCTTCTTTTGATTTTGAAGTCCAGCGGGATGCCCCAATTTTGTCTAAGCCACTTGTTTTCAAGTTCGACTTAGCAGGCTTTTGATTCTCTTTTTTTGAACAAGTCGTGTGACACTGGTTGTCTGACTCTTTGGGGAATAATGTGACTGTCTCACTCCATTATGGTTTTTAAGGTACGACCTCTAGAGAGGGATTATGATTGGTCCTCGAATGGGTACACTCCTTCTACAATTTGGATGTTTTAGTCGAATTAACTGACACTTACCCTGTCCCAAGTTAAGATTGAGGGTTTTTTTGTTTTCAGAAAGAACTCCTACTACTAGGCTTGAAGGGGTTAACGAGGGATTATCTTCCTTATATCTCCAGTGTTTAGGGATTTGAAACAATGCATGTACATCATCAACAGGTTTTATTCAAAAGCATACAATCGGAAGCTTACGCGTCTTTAAATTTCGTCATCCTTCTCGGGTCCCTGCTTAAACAAGCGTTAGACATCAATTAAAAACATAAGTGAACACAAATGGATTTAATCAAAACATGCATATTCATTTCATTAATATCAATCGAAAACAAACAAGTTTTACAAGTAAGATTTGGGTTCTGACAGAAAAGAAAACAAACATGCAAAGAAAATGACAAGATAAAACAAGATTGCCAGCTTCGAGGAATTGGACTTTCAGATCTTGCTGGCTGCTGGAGGACGTGACCCTTGCAGTCTTCAAATTTAATCAGATGAGAGGTCGACATGTACAACCAAATCTCCTTCGGGAAAGGAAATGTACTCTTTGTCTATCAACTGCTGCACTTTGGCTTGAAAGGCTTTGCAGTCGTCAGTTGCGTGCCCCAGGGATCCTGCATGGTACTCGCATCGAGCGTTGGGATCATACCCCGGAGGGTATGGCTCTGGCAACGGTTTGAGAGCCTTAGGCTCCACCAAAGAGTTACGAATCAAATGTGGAAGAATATCACTGTGAAGCAAAGGCACTGGATGAAGAGGAGCATTCCTTCTTTCCAGATTATTGCTGTGAGGCCTATTCTGATTCTGGCGCCGGTTGTTTTGCTTCCGAGGAGCACGAGGTTGTTGGCAACGGGCTGGCTGTTGAGCAACGGTTGGAGCATATACAACATTAGCTTCTCTTTCTTTCCCAACATAAGGCTTCTTTGCATCTTTCGAGGAATCAAGAGCAACTTGAATCTTTCCCATTTTGATGCCGTTTTCGACTCTCTCACCAGTAATAATCAAATCCGAAAAGCTCCCAGACATGCTGCTCACTAAGGGATCATGGTTAAATGAAGGTGTGCACATATTCTAAATATGTTATTCAAATATTCTACATGCCTAGATCAGTCAAGAACATCTCCAAACCAAAACTGGTATGCAAGTTGCACAAATGGACCAAAATGCTTGATATGTGGTTTTGGAAAATAAGATCAGTTCAACATACATACACAATTCAATCACCACACTTTAAAGGATTCTCAATTGCCAAAACATGAATTCAAAGTATCTTGCAAGATCAAAACATATGGCACATGAATTGAAAGCATAAAACAGAAACTGGCAGCAGCTTGTGCTTGTCAAAACAAGACTTTCATGATCTCAACACAAACTAAACAAGACATGATTAAAAGATCATGACAGCAAGTTGGTTATCAAAATAGCATGCATACACATATGGCTCAATGTACATAACAGATTTGCAAGTTAATGGCAATTTGGCTTTAGACAGTTTTAGCAGTTAGCATCATATCAAACAAATGTGCATACACAACAAAATAAATTGGTCTTAAGCAAAACAGTCTATCAAACTAGACATGTTGATTGGCTTTGGTACAACAAACATGACAACAGGAGCAACATCAAACATCTCAATTAATTCATGCCTTGCAATGGAAGCTACCACACTATAGTAATGAATACAAACCAGTTCGAACAGAAAAACCTAGTTCTAGCATGCTGTTGCGGTGAAATTTGGATGTCAAGCTATTGATTAACTTGAATCTTAATTCATTTACAACCGGTCTTTGATTTATCCGAAGGAAAGGTTAAAGAAAGGAAAAACCTAAAAGGGAGAGATCTAAGGTTCGGGGGTTGGTTAAATTTAGGGAAGGTATTAGCACCCTAAACTTCCGTAGTACTCTACGGGAACCTTTTGTTCAGATGTTTACTATTTGCTTTATTTATTTGCTTAAGGTATATGTACAAAGGATTAAAAGTGAGAAAAGAGACCTAAGGGGTTAATTCTAAGTTTACTCGGCAAGACATCGCATCTTGTGCCTACGTATCCTTACGGGAGTGGAATTAGAGTAATCGTAGTTCCCCTCAAAAGGGAGGTTAGAGACTTCTTGACTGTGGTCAAGGTCTCACGGGGAATAAACATGTCTTAAGGACACGCTTACGTGGAGTGTAGAAACTCCAAATCTCTATGTTGAATTGTTAAGTTGTAATTAGGGTTAAATTAGGGATTCCACGGCGGGAAACCCTAAACTGAGCGCGGCGGCTCTTTGACCTAATGCTAGGGGTAAAATTGTAATCTTGCCTGCGGCGAGGCATTTGTGAAAATTAGGGTTTGTAGTTTGTAGTTTTGAGGATTTGAAATTGAATGTGTGAAGTTTTACGGACTATTGGCGCGGCGGCCAAACAATTAGACCTAACCTTCGGATGTGTGCAATGTGACGGAAATAATGGTAAACGCGTGAGATAATTGAATCATGCAAACAGAGAGATAATGTCATAATTTAAACCATGCAAGCAGAAATTTAAAGGCAGAATTTAAAGAGCGATTGTTAAGTTCGCGAGGTTACATGAGAGGAGCAAATACAATATGATAATGAAATTTGAATTGAACAATAATAAAATAAAATAAATAACAGTTCTAGTTATTATTTTAAAAAAAAGATTTTAGTTATTATTTTAAATTTATCTAAAAAAAAGTTTTTCTTAAAAATAATAGGTTTTCATATTAATTTGGAAAAGATGTTAATGTTATTTATTTTAAAAAACAGATTTTTATATTATAACAAGTTTTAATAAATTAATGATAACAATAATAATAATAATGGTAATAATAATGATAATAATGATAATAATAATAAATAATGATAATAATAATACTAATAATAATAATAATAATAATAATAATAATAATAATAATAATAATAATAATAATAATAATAAAGCAATAATGAATTTTAAATGTGCCAAATAACCCAACAATGTTGCTAACGCAGAAATGCGCTAATCGCAACCAGATCTAAATCGGACGAAACAAAATTTATCGCAAATAAAAAGAAATTAAGCAAAAAATAGTATTATTGCTCACACAAAAATGCGATCATCGCAACCAGATCGAACTAACACAAATGTCACGCGTCATGCACACAAATGTGCAAACATCGTATCGACATAATTCGATCAAAAATTAATCTTATATATATAAACTCTAACAATTTAAAAATTATATATATATATAAACGTAACAGTAATAGATAAAGAAAAAGAAATAACGGTAATAGATGAAGAAAAAGAAATAACGGTAAAAGATGAAGAAAAAGAAACAACAGTAATAGATGAAGGAAAAGAAATAACGGTAAACGATGAAGAAAAAGAAACAATAGTAATGGATGAAGAAGAAAACTAAATAACGGCAAACGACACTCACTCCTCTTAGGTTTTTTTCATTCTCCCCCTCTTTTCCAACAAGGCAACACATGTATATATAGGGAACAAATTAGGGTTAACACCAAATTGTCAATAATGTCCCTAAAGCCCATTTTAAAGCCCAAACTAAATAATTAGTTAAGAAAAAATAAAATTTAAATAATAAAAAAAATAAAAACTAATAATCCTATTGATTCCTAAAATCAAAAATATTATAAAAAGAACAAAATTTTTTCCAATATTTTTTATTTTATGATTTTTTGGATATTTTTATGAATAATTTAGAAAAAAGTGAAAAAAATAATATTTTAAAAAATGATTTAATTAAAATACGAAAATAATAATTAAATAATAATAAAAAACTATTTTTGTTATTTTTTAATGAAAGATAGAAAAATTTAGAGTAAAAATAATAAAAAAACAAAAAAGTGACAAAGGTGAGATTCGAACTCTCAACCTCTCACACTCATAACTCCTTACACATGTCCTCCTGCCAATTGTGCCATTTTTACTTTTTAGAAAAAAAATGCATGCCATATGATATTTACCTGCAAAAAGTCAAACGACTACACAAATTTGTTAGTAATTGATTAAATGCAATAAAAATGCAATGAAATGCGACGACAAATCTTAGGGCAAAATTTGGGGTATTACAGTTGCCCCTATTTAAATAACTTCACCGGGTGATTCGAGCAACGGAGACTCGAGAAATCATGGTGGAGGGATTTAAATACAGATAACCGAAAATTTTGCCTTTAGACGCAGTGCTATGCAATGATATGGACAAAGCGAGAACAGGTTAATGCAGATGATATGATGCGTATGCTGGAATGATAAATTGTGAAAATGCTGACGAATGCGACGACACAGGGACGGACGCTACGAGAAGAAACACACTGGGGAGAATGACGCGCTGGGACACAGTACAACCCTGGGGAATTCTAAAATGATGGTCAACTGGTGCGAACACGACCAATTGTCATTTTGGGAACGAGATTCTCAAATGGAGATGACACCTGTGAGACGGCCTCCACTGGGAATCTAAAAGTAAAACTGGATCAAGTACGATTGCAAGATCGATCACAGAATGCATGGAGCATTGAGCAAAGAATAACATCCAAGCTTCTGTAACCTATCCCTCGTGACAGGATCAAACGGACTTTTCGGGAATCCGTAGCAAAAATACAGGGTAAAAACCGGCTGTATGCAAAAATAAATGGACTTTAATGGGAAATGCCCTGATAAGCTTCTCGAGGGAGAACTGTCACTTATCGTTGGAAGGGACTTATGTGCCAAAATGAATAAGCACTCAAATAAAGAGGTTGCTGCTTATCTGATATATCAATTTTCTCATATTTAAGGTCGGCGCCTGGAATACGATTCTGATTCTTCTTTTACTGAAGGATAAATGAACTTCTTCATACTTCAAGATCGTGCTCTCCTGAATATGATTCCGCTCCTTCTTTTACTAAAGGGTAAATGAACTTCCTCATACTTCAAGATCGTGCTCTCCTGAATATGATTCTGCTCCTCCTTTTACTAAAGGGTAAATGAACTTCTTCATACTTCAAGATCTGTGCTCTCCTGAATATGATTCCGCTCCTTCTTTTACTAAAGGGTAAATGAACTTCCTCATTCTTCAAGATCGTGCTCTCCTGAATATGATTCTGCTCCTTCTTTTACTAAAGGGAAAATGAACTTCCTCATACTTCAAGATCGTGCTCTCCTGAATACGATTTGGTTCAAAACCTCCCTATACCTCAAGACGACAAGGAAAATGGAAGCCCAACTTCTCAATGGAGATGGCCATTTGCTGCGAGTCATAACGAAGATAGGATCGGCTTCTTAGGTGAGAAATGTCGCATACCGATGTTGTAAGATGTAAAGTGAGATTTTCCAGGCGTGAACTGGCGTGCATCTGTAAAGGATTGTGATTGATTTTCTTGAAAGATAGTGCAAAATAAATGCACATCTGTGTACAATGATAAACTTCTCGGGCGAGAATAGTCGCGTATCTGTCATGATATGGTGAAAATCCTCAGATGGTGCAAAATAAATGCACGTCCGGTTGGGCTCGACGACCGACAATACTGAGATTCAATCTAGGATCGAACTAGAAAGAAGACTGGTAATCAAGACTCCGTCGAGGGAATGATCTCGAAGGGTAGATATCTTATCCTAGTGAGGAAAGATAGCTGAAGTAACCGTCATCCACGAGGATCGAGCTCTGTGGGGAAACTGGAAACACATATGCATTTTATGCTTAGGGCTGACAATCTATTTGGAGAGAATGGACGAACCCAGTTACTCGGCGGTAACAACCAAATGATGGTGAAACACAATGAACCTGTGAATGCATATGTTAATGTGAATGTATGTTAATGTCTATGTATGCAAGATGTTATGAAATGAGTATGCAATGAGTATGTGTATGAAATAGGCATGTGATGCTTATGCCCCTGTGTATGCTGACGAAACTGACTAGAGACGGGACGAGAGATGAAATAGACATCTCGACGGAGATACCCTGCGTTCTCTGCAACCAATACGTCAATCATGGGAAAAAAAGGTAGGACCACATCTGGTTTTAAAGTTCTGAATTCTCTGGGGAGAAGGTAATCTGCTTGGGTGCACAGTATCACGTCTTCACATGGGGAGAAGAAAACCTGAAGGACACTTTCGAGTTACCCAAGAAAAGGTTGTTAGCTTATAGTCTCTCTGGGGACTGTGTCAGAGCAATGATTTAAAAGTGTTTCTGCAACAATGAGATTTTTCGAGGAGTGAAGAGATCCTTCCGAAATTTCCACTAGTCAAAGTAATTTCTTATATTTCCGATTGCGTTTTCGAAGAACAGCTTTAAAAATTTTCAATGCACCTTTCATTTTCAAAATTTTAAGAATAAATGCATTTTGCATAACAATAGAAAACAAGAGTAATGCACCAAGGAATGTAAGTAACAAAATGGTATCTTTTATTAAAGGGTGGCAGCTTGCTGAAGGCATAGCTCCACAAATGATTATGCTTTGAAATTGGCAACATGGGAAAAGGTTACATTGAATCCAACGACACCTACTGACACTAATAACTAAGACTAATCCAGAATCTTGCTTTGGACGAGAATGAACGAACTGGAAAATGGCTCTCATGCGGAAAGTGTGTTTGCAATGATCGGTGTTTTCTGATGCAATGAAATGCCTTTGTCCCTAACTTTTTCCTGGACCGCCCTTTCGGGTTTTCAATCCACTGGGACGCTCCTTTTTGCCTAAGCCGCCCTTTCGGGTTTTCAACTTAGCGAGCTTTTTATTATTATTTCTTTTTTTCAACCCTTACTTTTGCCTAAGTCTCCTTTTGCAGGTTTTCAACTTAGCGGGTTTTTAGGCATAATATTTTCGGACTGCATCAGAATTCACGGGATGTGCAAGCTCTTCACCATCCATTGTTGTAAGTATCAGAGACCCTCCGGAGAAAACGGTCTTTACAACAAATGGGCCTTCATAATTGGGCATCCACTTTCCACGCATATCTTTATGCACTGGCAAGATCTTTTTGAGTACGAGCTCTCCTTGACGGAACTCACGGATACGAATCTTCTTATCAAATGCTCTTTTCATCCGTTTCTGATATAATTGCCCATGGCACATAGCTGTCATGCGTTTCTCGTCAATGAGATTCAACTGATCCAGTTTGTCTTGCACCCACTCAGCTTCCTCAAGTTCAGCTTCCATCAACACCCTTAAAGAAGGTATCTCTACTTCAATGGGGAGTACAACGTCCATTCCATACACCAATGAGAAAGGTGTTGCCCCTGTCGAAGTTCTCACTGAGGTTCTGTATCCATGCAAAGCAAACGGTAACATCTCATGCCAGTCTTTGTAAGTCACGACCATCTTTTGCAGGATTTTCTTGATATTCTTATTCGCAGCTTCCACGGCCCCATTCATTTTAGGACGGTACGGAGAAGAATTGTGATGCGTGATCTTGAAACTATCACACAGCTCTTTCATAGTCTTGTTATTCAGATTGGTGCCATTGTCAGTTATTATCCGACTTGGAATTCCATAACGGCAGATAATTTCTTTCCTGATGAAGCGGGCAACCACTTGCTTAGTCACGTTGGTGTAGGAGGCAGCCTCTACCCACTTGGTGAAATAATCAATAGCAACAAGGATAAAACGATGACCATTAGAAGCCTTCGGCTCGATTGCCCCAATCATGTCAATGCCCCACATTGAGAACGACCATGGTGAAGACAAAACATTTAACGGCGAGGGAGGTATATGCATCTTATCAGCGTAAATTTGGCACTTATGGCATCTTCTAGCGTATTGGATGCAATCAGCTTCCATAGTTAACCAATAATACCCAGCCCTTAACATCTTCTTGGTCATAGCATAACCATTGGCATGGGTGCCGAAGGTCCCCTCGTGAATTTCTTGCAGTAACATATCCGCTTCCCGTTTATCAACACATCTGAGCAAAACCATGTCGTAATTTCTTTTGTATAACACACCATTACTAATAAAGAATTTCGAAGCCAGTCTTCTCAACGTTTTCTTGTCCAGACCGGTAGCACCATCGGGATACTCTTGCTTGGCTAGATAGTTCCTGATGTCGTGAAACCAAGGCTTTTCATCCACCTCAATCTCTTCGACTACTTGACAATAAGCGGGCTCAACTTTGCGTTCAATATGGATAAGAGGTGCTTCATTAACGAATTTAACTTTCCACATGGATGCTAACATGGCTAAAGCATCAGCAACGTGATTCTCAGATCTAGGAACATGCTCGAACTCTATCTCGTCGAAATACTTAATCAGCTTGACAATGTAGTCCTTGTAAGGGATTAACTTCTCGTTCTTCGTTTCCCATTTGCCTTGTACTTGGTAAATAACCAAGGCTGAGTCACCGCTTACTTTGAGAAGTTTGATTCGGAGGTGAATTGCTGCCTCGAGGCCAAGAATACATGCTTCATACTCTGTGACGTTATTAGTACACTCAAAGTCTAACCTGGCTGTAAACGGAGTGAATCCACCCTTTGGGTTCATCAAAACGGCGCCTATACCATGCCCATTGAAATTCGAGGAACCATCAAACATCATCTTCCACCAAAGACCTGGTTCCGGACCTTCGCTCGGATCTGGCTCTTCACAATCTCTCTTGATCAACAAAATATCCTCATCAGGAAATTCAAACTTAAGAGGTTCATAATCTTCAACTGGCTGATCTGCAAGATAATCCGATAAAATACTACCCTTAATTGCCTTCTGGGGTACATACTGGATGTCATATTCGGATAACAACATGTGCCAACGGGCTAGCCTCCCGGTTTGAGCAGGTTTTTCAAGAATATACTTGATCGGATCCATTTTAGAAATCAACAATGTGGTATGACAGACCATATATTGCCGAAGGCGCCTAGCGGCCCATGCCAACGCACAACAAGTTTTCTCCAATGGTGAGTATCTGTTTTCACAATCAGTAAACTTCTTGCTCAGATAATAAATCGCATGTTCCTTTCTTCCAGTCTCATCATGTTGCCCAAGCACACAACCCATAGACTTCTCAAGAACAGTAAGGTACATAAACAACGGTCTTCCAGGTACGGGAGGAATCAGAATAGGGGGGTCTTGCAAATAACTCTTAATTTTCTCAAACGCTTTTTGACAATCAGGGTTCCACTCAACCGTCTGCCCCTTACAAAGCAATTTGAATATCGGCTCACAGGTAGCGGTCATGTTAGAGATAAACCTGAAAATATAGTTCAAACGCCCAAGAAAGCCTCTAACTTGTGTCTCGGTTTACGGAGCTGGCATATCTTGAATGGCTCGGACTTTGTCAGGATCTACCTCAATCCCTCGTTGGCTAACAATAAAACCAAGCAATTTTCCAGATCTGACACCGAAGGTACATTTAGCAGGATTCAACTTCAACTGATACTTCCTGAGTCGTTCAAACAACTTCACCAAATGGTCTAGATGTTCCTCTTCACTCTGAGATTTGGCTATCATATCGTCCACATACACCTCGATCTCCTTGTGCATCATATCATAAAAAAGAGTGGTCATAGCGCGTTGGTAAGTTGCCCCTGCGTTCTTCAAACCGAAGGGCATGACTTTGTAGCAAAAGGTCCCCCAAGGAGTAATGAAAGTAGTCTTCTCTCGATCATCGGGATCCATTTTGATCTGATTATAGCCAGAGAAACCATCCATAAATGAGAACAACGCAAAACTGGCTGTATTGTCTACAAGTGTATCAATATGTGGCAGAGGGAAGTCGTCTTTCGGACTTGCTTTGTTCAGATCCCTGTAATCCACACACATCCTAACTTTACCGTCCTTCTTGGGCACTGGCACAATATTGGCAACCCAATCTGGATATTTTGCAACTGCCAAGAAACCTGCATCCAACTGTTTTTTAACCTCATCTCGAATTTTCAAAGCCATGTCGGGTCTCGTTCTTCGAAGCTTTTGTTTGATAGGTGGACAATCTGGCTTAAGTGGCAACTTGTGAACAACAATATCTGTGTCCAGACCAGGCATATCTTGATACGACCACGCAAACACATCAATATATTCTTTTAACAACTCAATCAACCTCGGCTTAACCTCTGTCCCAAGCATTGCACCAATCTTGACCTCTTTCTTGTTCTCATCTGTACTAAGATTAATTAAGTCCACCTGCTCTTTATGCGGTTGAAGCTCTGTGTACTCGTACTCAATCAATCTTGTTAGTTCAGCGGGTACTTCAAAATCTTCTTCACCCTCGTCTTCAGCTTGATTGATGGGTGCATCCCAGTTAGGAGTGTCAGTAAAGTCATTGGATCCAACGAGGTTTGCGATGTCTCTGCATGATGGAAGGCTTACTTAATTAAAATGCTCGAAGATATGTAAGATAAGAAATGAAATGCTGTTTTTTTGTTTTATTTTTTGGAAAAAGGTTGCCAACTTCATTTTTTAAAAGTGGAAACGAAAAACGCAAATGAACCAAAGTGGAATTGAACAAAATGCCTTTATTACTATCCTTTTTAAAAATGAAAGGTGGCCCAACAAAACGACCCTATAGCCTTGGGCAGAGCTACGGATTTTTATTTGAAAACGTAAATGAAAAAATGCTAAAATTACTTTGACGATGGAAAGATAACAGGGATCTCTACGGCCTCCCAGTTGTTCAAAGCTGCATCACCCTTAAACACCAGGTTGCTCAGATCTTCATCTTCCTCACAGTCACTGACGACATTGACTTGGAAACCTCCGCTGACAAATACCTCTTGGATAACCTTCGGACGCCCTTCGACAGTTGTGGCAGCTCCATTCTGAGTCGGTTTGTAACCCAACCCAAAGCGATCAGTCTTGGTCTTGACATCAATTACCTCTCCCCAACCTTCCGGAATGCCCCTGTCAATTGTTGATTTGGTACTCTTCAGAGATGCAAAAGATGGATTACCCTGACCCACTGTCTCTTCGACTTCTAGCAGAACAGCATTGGCGATCTCGAGTGCTTGAAAGGAGATTTCCAAAGCATTTTCATCGGCCTCGATGTAACGGAAAGAAGACAGGTTACTGACCATCAGATCCTCCTCACCGTGTATAATAACCAACTTTCCATCGATCACGAACTTCATCTTTTGATGTAACGTTGAGGTTACTGCCCCAGCGGCATGAATCCACGGCCTTCCAAGTAAGCAGCTGTAATTGGGATTAATGTCCATGACTTGAAACGTGATATTAAAAACTTGCGGACCAATTAGGATAGGAAGCTCAACCTCCCCCATTACCGACCGGCGAGAACCATCGAAAGCCTTGACGATCAAAGGAGTAGGTTTCAACACAGTCTCTTTGAAAACCAACTTATCAAGAACCCTCTTGGGTAGAACATTCAGAGAAGAGCCGGTGTCCACTAGTACTCTCGCTAAATTGTCCTCCTGACATTTCACCGATATATGTAAAGCACGATTATGATTCGGACCCTCCTTTGGTAACTCTTCGTTGCTGAAACTAAGGGTGTTACATGCGGTCAAATTGGCAATCACACTATCAAACCGACTGGTGCTGATATCTTGATCCACATGTGCTTGAGTCAAAACTTTCTGCAAGGCCATCCTATGAGCGGGTGAACTCATCAACAGAGACAAAATCGAAATCTTGGAAGGAGTCTGATGAAGTTGATCGATAACTTTATAGTCACTTTTCTTGATGATCCTCAAAAACTCAGCATCTTCATCATTCGTAACGGCCCCCTTGCCTTTGTCTTTGGCAGGCACTGGGATACTAGTTGTTTCCGTAGGTGGGACCTCATTGAAACGGGGAGTATACACACGGCCACTGCGAGTCATCCTGCTTACCTCTGCGATATTGGTCACAGTATCCTTAACCTCTTCATTTGGAATAGTCTTCCCAGACTCCTTGTCAATCACCGTCACGTCATATTTCCAAGGCACAGCTTTAGGATCACTGAAAGGAAACGGACTTGGTCTTCGAATAACTATAGGCTTAGGCTGATTCACCTCAGGGATAGACGACTTTGGTATATCGAACACGGGATTGGCAGAACCTGCCCCTGACAGATTAAACACTGGTACCTTACCCTTTGATTCAGGCTGATGGAAGACAGGCTCAACCACAGCGACTTCATCCTTCTTGGCTTGGCTTGTCACTTGTAAAACACCCTCGTTAATCAACCTCTGAACATCATCCTGAACCAACACACAACCCTTAATACTGGCTTCACAACTCGCGTATGCAACATGGGAAGTATCTACCAGACCGGCTTCAAACAGCTTCGCATGGAATATCTTAAGAGGAGTCTTAATCTGATCAACATCAAGGACATAACCTTCCTCAGAATCGGCACTAATGGCATTAACACTCTCATGGTTAGGAAAAGGGTTCTTCTTAACATTCGGTTGAGGATCTTCAAACGACAAAATCTTTTTTTCCAATAAATCCCTGACAAGATTTTTGAGAGCATAACAGTTCTCCAGATCATGACCAGGCGCACCCTCATGAAATAAACAATGAGCAGCGGCGTTGTAATTGGCGGGTAGAGGATTAGGAGGCGGACCCAGAGCTCGAGTAGTGATTAGACCTTGCTTGACTAATGAGGGATACAGCTCGGTGAAAGTCATTGGAATCGGCGGACAAGGTTTATACGGTCTCTTGTTCGGAACATTCTGGCGAGGAGCCGGATTCCTTGGCTGTTGATGGGCAGGAGCGTTGGGCACTTGTTGATAGTTAGGAGGCGGATAAACAGGATATTGTTGCATAGGTTGATACATAGGAACCTGTTGATTGAAAGAAGGCGCAACAGCTGCCACATAGGGTTGTTGAGCATACTGGATCGGGTACCCTTGAGGTTGAGCATAACCTTGCGGATATCGATAAAATTGGTCTCTTCGTCTACCAGAGGATATAGCATTAGTCTCCCCTTCTTTCTTCTTCTGAGAGCTATACGGAGGTTTCTTCGGCTGATCCTTGGAAACACCATGATTACTTGTCATTTTACCGCTTTTCATACCCAATTCAATCTTGACACCCACAGCCACGATGTCAGAGAAATTCGAAGTCACACTACCCACCATCCTCTCGTAAAATTCTGGACGAACCGTGTCGACAAACCAATCAGCTAACTCTTTCTCGGTCAAAGGAGGTTCCACTTGCGAGGCAATCTCTCTCCACCTTTGAGCGTACTCTTTGAATGACTCAGAATTCTTTTGTGACATACTCAGCAACTGTCTTCTGTCAAGAGCTAGATCCATATTGTATTTGTAATGTTTGATGAAAGCGTCAGATAAATCTTGGAAACTCTTAATGCGAGACTGGTCCAAAGTTAAGTACCATTTGGAAGAAGCACCCTTCAAACTATCTTGGAAGCAATGAATCATCAGTTTATCATTCTCAACATGGGCAACCATTTTGCGATAGTACATGATCAGATGACTCTTAGGACAAGTGGCACCTTCATAGCGATCGAAGTTCGGAGTCTTGAACTTCGGGGGAATGACCAGACCTGAGACCAAACAGACGTCCCTTGCAGCAGTCCCAAAAATTTGATCGCCCTCTACTTTTCTTAATCTCTGGACGATAGTGTCTACTTCCTCACGAAGCTTGTCATGTTTCTCATAACCTTCAACATTCTCATCAAGATTATCAAAGTCTGTCTCATTGAAATACGGTTGCGCACGGGTGTGTACGACAGGTGGTGCAAAGATAGGAGCCCCCCTAGAAACTTCAGAAAATAAAGGAACGGCTTGCTGAACAGGCTGATTAATCGGAACAGTGGCTTGAGGAGGCACAAAACCGGGAGCAAGACCATAAGGTGGGTCCCTTGCTACGGTCATATTCGGTGGAGGGTCCACAGTTACGCCGGCAATCTCGGAAACAACAGTGGGCTGGGTATCCATCTTAGCATTCATGACATGTAACAATTCCATCATACGCCCCATACCCCCTCGCAGGTCTTCAAGTTCATTGGTAAGGCGATCAATCTCTTTTGTCTGATCCTCCATTCTCTTCCGAGTTTGAGCTCTGGTGTTGTACTGGTGCCGAGGACTCAGGGTGACGAAACTGGAAGGCGA
This sequence comes from Lathyrus sativus, assembly GCA_963859935.3. Classification (NCBI taxonomy): domain Eukaryota; kingdom Viridiplantae; phylum Streptophyta; class Magnoliopsida; order Fabales; family Fabaceae; genus Lathyrus; species Lathyrus sativus. The sequence continues at coordinate 25,362,059 of OZ012737.1, forward strand.
GAGAACCGAACATGAGAAAACGGAAGACACATGCAATGCAAGAAAGTATATGATGCTATGATGCAAATGCAAATGAAGATTTCATGGAATTCAAACATTTACGAATGTCGTGGGGTACAAATTTTTTTTTCTTGTTTTTCATTTTTATTTTATCCCGCGATATAAATGATGTTTGAATTCCATGAAATACAATGCAATGGGATGCTTTATGGATGCCATGCACATGAATACACAAAACCCTAGGTTAAAAGTCATGAGTGGAGTTAAGGTCTACCCATCCCCAAAAGGAGTGTACTATAGGTTAGTTGTACCTGCCGAACAAGGTTCTAAAAAGTGCCCAAAGTCATCAGCCCATCTTTCGGATATTATCGACCTTCCGATTGACTCGGGGGTTAATAATATTCTCAAGAGAACCTCTTTTGAGTGTAGTATCGCGTAGCAACCGTTGTAAGATTACTCCCACATAGCTCCCGCACTACGTCCTAAATAAGGTCGAGGTGGTGTTAAGGTACTACGGTTCCCAATATCATAGACTCCAATCGACCATGGAAAAAGTTTTCACGATTATACTCGATCAACCAAACCATTTTCGAAAAGGTCTCAACTGAGCGGTGATTCTCGAATCAACTTAGTCGGGATTCAACTCCCGATAAGCCTCATCGAATATATCCCCATCCTATAATAATGTCACTAGTCCGGGCGTAGGACTTATCTCACTGCACAAGGAACAATCCCCCAAACCAGGGCATAAATATATACATGCAAAATAACAAAACAAGTAGCAATAAATATGAACAAATTAGGGATAACCCTCAAAAATTAAGAATTTATCCCCAGTGAAGTCGCCATTTTCTGTTGCGGTGAAATTTGGATGTCAAGCTATTGATTAACTTGAATCTTAATTCATTTACAACCGGTCTTTGATTTATCCGAAGGAAAGGTTAAAGAAAGGAAAAACCTAAAAGGGAGAGATCTAAGGTTCGGGGGTTGGTTAAATTTAGGGAAGGTATTAGCACCCTAAACTTCCGTAGTACTCTACGGGAACCTTTTGTTCAGATGTTTACTATTTGCTTTATTTATTTGCTTAAGGTATATGTACAAAGGATTAAAAGTGAGAAAAGAGACCTAAGGGGTTAATTCTAAGTTTACTCGGCAAGACATCGCATCTTGTGCCTACGTATCCTTACGGGAGTGGAATCAGAGTAATCGTAGTTCCCCTCAAAAGGGAGGTTAGAGACTTCTTGACTGTGGTCAAGGTCTCACGGGGAATAAACATGTCTTAAGGACACGCTTACGTGGAGTGTAGAAACTCCAAATCTCTATGTTGAATTGTTAAGTTGTAATTAGGGTTAAATTAGGGATTCCACGGCGGGAAACCCTAAACTGAGCGCGGCGGCTCTTTGACCTAATGCTAGGGGTAAAATTGTAATCTTGCCTGCGGCGAGGCATTTGTGAAAATTAGGGTTTGTAGTTTGTAGTTTTGAGGATTTGAAATTGAATGTGTGAAGTTTTACGGACTATTGGCGCGGCGGCCAAACAGTTAGACCTAACCTTCGGATGTGTGCAATGTGACGGAAATAATGGTAAACGCGTGAGATAATTGAATCATGCAAAGAGAGAGATAATGTCATAATTTAAACCATGCAAGCAGAAATTTAAAGGCAGAATTTAAAGAGCGATTGTTAAGTTCGCGAGGTTACATGAGAGGAGCAGATACAATATGATAATGAAATTTGAATTGAACAATAATAAAATAAAATAAATAACAGTTCTAGTTATTATTTTAAAAAAAAGATTTTAGTTATTATTTTAAATTTATCTAAAAAAAAGTTTTTCTTAAAAATAATAGGTTTTCATATTAATTTGGAAAAGATGTTAATGTTATTTATTTTAAAAAACAGATTTTTATATTATAACAAGTTTTAATAAATTAATGATAACAATAATAATAATAATGGTAATAATAATGATAATAATGATAATAATAATAATAAATAATGATAATAATAATACTAATAATAATAATAATAATAATAATAATAATAATAATAATAAAGCAATAATGAATTTTAAATGTGCCAAATAACCCAACAATGTTGCTAACGCAGAAATGCGCTCATCGCAACCAGATCTAAATCGGACGAAACAAAATTTATCGCAAAGAAAAAGAAATTAAGCAAAAAATAGTATTATTGCTCACACAAAAATGCGATCATCGCAACCAGATCGAACTAACACAAATGTCACGCGTCATGCACACAAATGTGCAAACATCGTATCGACATAATTCGATCAAAAATTAATCTTATATATATAAACTCTAACAATTTAAAAATTATATATATATATATAAACGTAACAGTAATAGATAAAGAAAAAGAAATAACGGTAATAGATGAAGAAAAAGAAATAACGGTAAAAGATGAAGAAAAAGAAACAACAGTAATAGATGAAGGAAAAGAAATAACGGTAAACGATGAAGAAAAAGAAACAATAGTAATGGATGAAGAAGAAAACTAAATAACGGCAAACGACACTCACTCCTCTTAGGTTTTTTTCATTCTCCCCCTCTTTTCCAACAAGGCAACACATGTATATAGGGAACAAATTAGGGTTAACACCAAATTGTCAATAATGTCCCTAAAGCCCATTTTAAAGCCCAAACTAAATAATTAGTTAAGAAAAAATAAAATTTAAATAATAAAAAAAAATAAAAACTAATAATCCTATTGATTCCTAAAATCAAAAGTATTATAAAAAGAACAAAATTTTTTCCAATATTTTTTATTTTATGATTTTTTGGATATTTTTATGAATAATTTAGAAAAAAGTGAAAAAAATAATATTTTAAAAAATGATTTAATTAAAATACGAAAATAATAATTAAATAATAATAAAAAACTATTTTTGTTATTTTTTAATGAAAGATAGAAAAATTTAGAGTAAAAATAATAAAAAACAAAAAAGTGACAAAGGTGAGATTCGAACTCTCAACCTCTCACACTCATAACTCCTTACACATGTCCTCCTGCCAATTGTGCCATTTTCACTTTTTAGAAAAAAAATGCATGCCATATGATATTTACCTGCAAAAAGTCAAACGACTACACAAATTTGTTAGTAATTGATTAAATGCAATAAAAATGCAATGAAATGCGACGACAAATCTTAGGGCAAAATTTGGGGTATTACACATGCTAACCATCACAAACAACATGTTCTGTTTACAAATAAAACAAGACAAACAAGATTGGCAAGGTTGAGAACAAAGCATAGCAGCATGGTTGTGTTCATGAATTCAGGCAGTTGTGACGGCAACATAAGATAATGCCAATGATCAATAGTTTAGCCCTAACACTACAAGAAAAAAGGAGATTTATGACACTTGAGTTGCGACAGTTATCACAAAACCGTCCTTATTTATGGATTGCGACGGTTTTCACGACAGTTAGGGTCAACTGTCGTAGATTTTTTGTGACATTTATAAAAAAACCGTCCTTATTCCTAGACTACGACAGTTCTCACGACGATTTGAGCTAACCGTCGTAGATTTTTTAAACATGTTGTATAAAATAATTGCGACAGTTACCAAAAAACTGCCCTCTTTCCACACTCGCGACAGTTAAGGTGAACTGTCGTAATTACTTTAGCCAATCATAATCACTATTTTTTTATTTATTCCTTTGGTTTTTCACTTTTTTCTTTCATTTTTATTTTTCAACCTTTTCAATTTTATTAATTAATTTAATAAATAATTATTATAATTATCATGACAATGTAGTTTAATATTTTTGTCTAAAATAATAGTAAAATATGTTCTGTTTTATTATATAAATAATTAATTTTTATTAAAATTAATTTTGGTAATAATAAAAATTAATTTTTCAACACTTGATTTGCGACGGTTATAGAAAAACTGCCTCGAAAACATACTTGTGACACTTACTACGGCGGTTCAGTGCAACTGTCGCCATTCATTATGTTAGCTTTTAAAAATTAAAACACCAAAATTGAGAGATCCTTCAATATATAGAAGTATATCAATGGATCTACGGCAGATGTAAGAATTGCCTCCGTATTTCTTCAAACTTCAACTACCGCCTATTTTTCACCATTCGTTCTTCTAATTTTTACTAATTCGCTTTCTACTTCCCTTTTCTCCCCATAAAGCCTATATTTCTCCCTAAATCACAATCCCTCAGTCTTGATTTCTGTAATCGATTTCTAAAAATAATTTCTCCCCCAAATCGCATTTTGTCAAGTCCTTCAATCTCTCATACTCTCTAGATAAATGATGGCAAACACTCAGTTTTTATTTGACGTTACAAGATGAAAAATCCGCCATTACTTTCGATTTTCATCTGTTTTGTCAATTTGATTAAATTTTTAAAAATTCTTTTGACCTAAAAGCTTAGTTTTGGAATTAGTTGATGATTCCTTTATTTCTTTCCTTTTATGTTGGAATTTTATTTTGTAGTTGCTGTTAAAGTTAGAAGACAACAAATTGATTGAAACTGTTGGTATTTCGGTTGAAGACTCTGCCGGTTAAAGCTTTGGCAGAAAGGAAACCACTGCATGAAATAGGGAAGGTTGAAATATTGGAGGGGATGAGTGTTAAAGGAAATCTAAACGGAAAGAAGTAAGCATTCTTTCCCCTAGAATGTCTGTTTGTCTTTAGTTTTAGTGAATGTAGTCACAAAGTAACTTGACCATTGATAATAGTTTGACGGTTCAAATCGGTTTGTCTAATTTACGATACGAGATCTTGGTCAAAATATGATGATAATTCGATTGACTATATTTCTATTGGTACCAACACTTTAGCTCGTATGCATGAAATGGTGTCTGACTCTGAGGCATGATAGTTTGATTGACTACATTTCTATTGGTAGTACCGACACTTCAGTTTGTATGCATGAAATAATGTATAGTGTCTGACTCACATTCATGTATTGTAGTCACATTCAATTAATTATTAATGATGTCTCAGTCAGAGTAGTCAATAGCGACCAATAGAGGTGTTATACTGCTATAGCGGAGCGGAAGCCAATCACTATGGGAAGAGTTTTGGCGGTGCAGAACACTATAGCGGCCACTATAGGATAAATAGTGGGTAGTGGAGCAGAGCGGTTCCTGCCCCAGAGTGGTTCCTGTCTAGTTATTATTTTCCTCTACGTCAATTGTTCAGTGCTGGATCAATGTTTGCTCCAAATTAGATGGGGAATTTAAAAGTGATCATTGCTAATGTTTGGGCCTCTACATAAATTATACAAATTATTAGCTAAATTACTTTTATAGTAATAACTTGAGTTGCTACTGAGACTTTTCTTAGTTAATAATATTTGCGTTACTCTTATATTATGCAGAATACCCGATGAAGCAGAAAACATGCCTATAACTCTTGACTTGGAGAATGTAAGACACAAGAGGGAGAATAATATCTTACAATAGATTCGAACAAATCCTCCTTCTCCTCAGTGCTTCTCTGCAGGACTCACTAAACCTAACCCTTCAAAGGGTTCCAGATCCCAGCTAATGGTATGTTCAAAATCTACGATTAAGCTATTATTATTTATCGATGATGACTTACTTATAAATAATGCTAACATTAAATTAGATAATCAAACTATTCTTATTACTATCATGCTGCAAACTTGAAGAGGGGTTTTGACAACATATACTTTTGAAATCGAAGTGTCTGTACTGTGTTATATAAGAGTTGAAAGTGTCTGATGAGTGCTTATGCAAATACTTTATTGTGTTAGTTCTCTCTATCTTTCTCAACATTATCATTTGATGCTTGTGTTTTGTTTGTTATAGCGTTTTCACTCCATACTATAGTGAAACTGTGCTTTATAGTACATCTGAATTACAAAAGGAGAATGAAGATGGAATATCTATTCTATTCTATCTTCAAAACATATTTACAGGTAATGTTTCTATTCTCTTTGATTCCCTTTTGTGAAGAATAAAAATGTTAATGTTTAAAGTTCTTAGAGTTCTCAGTACTCAATGTATCTGAGTATATTAATGAATCATGATGTAAAATTGAAAGCTTACCTGACTTTTTCTGAAAGAACACTAATGTAATATTATGTTTCTCAAATATTGACCGACTGAACCCTTGTAAGAGCTGTATTTACTTTTCACACCTGCAATTTCTATCCATTAATCGTTGTCTTGAAACTTCATTATTACCCTACTGTGTTTCCCTTCCCCAATCTTATCCAATTTTAGAGCAAAAGAAAAAATAAAATAAAAGTAAGAGGGGAATTAAATTTATCATGCTAATTCATCTGTCAAGAAAGAACTGTGTGAAAAGCTATAGTTGTTTGTGGATAGGAGTAAAACACGAAATGGTTTTAGCTATGATGAACTTTGCTAGTTTAGGATTGAAATTAACTATTTTATATTGTAGATGAATGAGACAACTTTCTTGAAAGAATCGGTCGAGTTTCATCTACTGAGGATGCAGAACTTAAAGAAAGTTCTAGTGACACTTTGGAACTTCGTTTTTGGGCATCTTATTGAGGGCAGACTCTGGCAAGAACAGGTTATAAATTCTTGGCAAATCCTATTTGTCTGAGTTTATGTTTCCATTTGACATGAGTGGATAGGTAAATAGTGTATTTCCTGAAATTTTGGTCTCTTCCTTGAACACCGCGCTGATGTTTCTTCAATCCCTTCCTCTTTGAATTTGCATTACGTGGCATGATGTATTACAGGAGAGCTTTGGTGCTGCAGAGCTATCTAGAGAGCAGATCACTGGGAGGTAGTTAAATAAAAACATTTTGTGTTGCACTGTCATTTTATGTTTTTTATTGTTCTAATTAAGCTTGACATGTATATTTGTTGACATCTGTTGTTTCTATAGTGGACAATTATTCTCAAAACAATTTCATTACAAGTCAAGGTTTTGAATCATCCCGAGAATCACGGGCACAGGCAGATTTGATTATGTTGTATCATGCCAAATTTATGGTCAACAAAAGCAGCGAAAGGCACCAGAAACTGCTGATATTGCTTTGTTGTTGCAGAGGTATCAAAATCGTGTGCTCTCATTTTACCAAGAACTCTTAGTGTCAAGACTGGCAGTCTGATTAGATATTTTATATGGGCATCTGTGTGATAGTAGCTTAGTATGTGTGGCAGTCAGACATTACTGTTTTCCTGAATATTTTATAGAATGAAGTGTGCTTTAGATGCCCTCCTAATGTCAAATATCAGTTGCATATTTGAAATTTGAGAGTATCTATCTTTTTGTGTGTGTATTTGTTAGTATTAGAAAGGGATAAGAGAAAGAGAGAGATGGATTTTTCATCTTCTAACCAACTTTTGTATTTCTGTTATTGTGTTGTTACAAAACAGTTACAACAATTCTGCTTTTATACAGCATATAAGAATGACTTGCACTAGCAGGTTCTAAACAAACCTAATGACCTGCAGTATCAGGTTTTGAACAATGCTCAGACTGACACATGTCAGTATTTGAGCCTATACTTACTATATACTTTAATAGTTAGTGTATCACATGTTTTGCTCTCTCTTTTCGGTTGATATTTTTGCAAGTGCCATAATAGTTATAGGGAATTATTATAAACTCTAGAACCTCAGCAGATTCAATAACTTTTCTTAGTAGGAATCATTTTTTATTACTCCCTCCGTCTTATACTAAGTGTCTTACTTGAGCTATGCGCGGTTCTTAAGAAAATGATTAGATATGTTAATTTTAATGATATAATTATTATCATTTACTAAAGTGTCCTTATTAGTTATAGTTAGTGGAAATAGAGTGAAAGTTAATAAATAAGGGTATAATATTGGAAAAAAATAGTAAATGTTATGTTGTTATTGTAAAGAGACATTTATATTTAGACATAGAAAATGTGCAAATGGAACGCTTTTTATGAGATGAAAGGAGTAGTGTCTTTCCTGTGGCGTTCACCGGAAGCATTGTGGCTATTAATTTATTTATTTTAATTTTTGTGTGATGTAAATGTTGTAATAGTAGGGGAGGATGTTGATGAATGCCATCTCATTCATGTCTTGGTGCTGGTAGATATTTTTAGTGAAGCCGCCGATGCTGATTTTTCTCAATTAAAGTATAATTTCTCTGTTCTTTTTTTTCAAATACTTTAACTTACATCAAATTTGTCCTTTTTATTAGGAATGAGGGTCTCCAAGTTGCTTTTATTCATGTTGATGAAAGTATAACGGATGAAAAGACCCCACAAGTGTTTTACTCAAAGCTTGTCAAAGCAGATATAAATGGAAAGGATCAGGTGGAAAAAAGCTTTGACTAATGCCATTTTTACGCATTATTATTTCCCCATTATTGTACTTCTTTCTGATAAAGCCAGACCTTATGTTTTGGTTCAGGATCTCCTCAGGTAATTTTAATGCTAGGAAATTCTTATCCAAGTGCTGGAGGTCCACTTTCACAAAGCCATATTCAAGCAGTACGTCACTTGAACTCTATGGGAATGTTGAATGATTTGAATTCCAGTGACGGTTCATCCTTTGACCTCAATGACTTCTCTCAACTATCAGCCTCTATTCACTGAGTTTGAGTTGTTTGTTGAGGCTATTGATAATAAGCACGAACTGGCTTTGTCTGGGCATCAACAATTTCTGGTATTTTTTGTTTCTTTTCCGTACTGTGTATTTCTGCTTGAAGATCCATTAGTTTTTTTTAAGAAATTCAACCTATTTTCTTCCAGGGAGTGTATGCACTACTTTTTGCAAGAGAAGCGTTCATTCTGTTGGATACCGCCTAGCAGGATCAATGGGAAAAGTAAGGTACTCATTTGTTGGTTTACATAAAATAGCTTCAGTTATGTTAGTTAATGCACTGAAAGCAATTCATGTATATCTATAAATCCCAAAAAAGGTATTTAGTATCTTGAAGCCATGTTTTTGACTCAAAAAATATATGAAGATGTGAACAGTGGACCCAAACTTTTTAAATGCATGGTAGGATGTTGTTATTACCAATTACCGTTGATAGAGTCATGGAAATATACCATGTTGCTTATCTTTTATGGTACTGTATTCACACATATTTTTCTCCTTCCAAACATTTTAAGCATTTTTTTCTTTCTTTTGGCTAACGATTAACAATTGTGTACGCGCATGCTTAGGAGCGCAGTAGACTTGGAACCTCTGCAACCATTGCTTAAAAAATTTATTGGCTGGTTAGAGGCAGATACTTTGCCATTGGTTATGGAGACTTCAACACCAAAAGCTCCGATGGATCGCATGTCCATATGGATTGGTATCAAATCACTATAAGTAGTTTGTTTTTCTTTTCTCTTATTAGCATTAAGATTTAGCTTAGTCAGCTCTTTTGTAATATTGACATGGTACATTTTGACGCATGTCTTGTGAAGACTTGGTTTCTTGGATCCCCCAACTTTTGAAGAAGGGATATTGGAAAATTATCCCTTTTTTCTTGATATTGTACTCAATCATATTAGTGGTGATTCACTTGAATTTTCACACGCTGTTACTTGCTTGAGACTACTTTTTGAAATGCTTGGTACACATTTTCCTTTTCCAATTCCTAAAGTTAATTTTTCCCCTTTCTTTTTCCTTAATTTTAAAATATTTGTTTTTCTGACATTTTCTTTTGGCGTGGTTTAAGGCTGTAAGCTTTGGTTAAGCTCTACACTGTCTCCAAATGCAATGCGCAACACTCTACTTGGTCAGTACTTCCATATTCGCAATGAGAAAATCCATATAGATATTTTTGGTCTATTCCAACCCTTTCTACAGGCATGTGCGTATTATTAATCTGGTGTTTCTTTGTTTGCTTGCTCTGTGTGTGTGTTTTGTTTTTTGTGGGCGGGTGGGGGTGGAGAAGGATGGCTTGTTTTGCTGCTGACATTATTTGAATGTCTGATCAAATCTTGGCTTGCTAAATTTTGTTGCTATTATTTCTGCACCCAATGAAGTGATTTTGCATGTTGCATTTGATTTTTCAAAGGCAGTGGAAATGGGATACATATCACCAAAATTACTTGAACTCATTAAACTCTTCCAATCATTTGGGTATGCAACTACGAATTCACTATAATATTGTATTATGCCTCAGAGCAAACTCATAATCTATCATTCGGTGTTTGCAGAGAACCTAGTCAGTTAATGTGCCTCATTTTTGTGGAAAGAATCATTGCGGCTAAGGTGATTGAAATATTTGTGAAGAAAGTTTCCCAGATATCTCATCTCACAGTTGCCTATGTAACCGAAAGCAATACATCAGCTGATGCACTGGCTCGTAACAGGAAGAAAGAGATAATGGATTCTTTCTGATCCGGAAAGGTATTTATTTTTTCATATACATTAGGATTTTTTTTAAATGGTTGGCTTAAAAAATCTCATAATAGATTCTTAATTTTTTATAGATCAATCTTCTATTTACTACTGATGTACTTGAGGAAGGAATCCACGTGCCAAACTGCTCGTGTGTGATACGATTTGATCTCCCCACGACAGTTTGTAGTTATGTCCAATCCCGAGGAAGATCTAGGCGTGCTAACTCCCAATTCATCTTGATGTTGGAGAGGTGATTATTCTCACTGCAAGGGTTAAAAACTTTTTTATGACTTGTTTAGAGTCTGTTTGATGTAGCCTTGTAGGAGATTTCTTCTCCCCTTAACACTCTTAGTGAATATTCTTGAGCCACAGACGTTCGAATACAAACATACATTCAAATTAACTAATTATTAAATTATATCTATAGGGGAAACTTGAAGCAAAGTAATCAGCTTTTTGACATAATCAGGGGGAACGTTCCATGACTGATGCATCTGCTACTTATGCAAATATTAGATCATTTGTTGCTGGTGCACACCAGAATGTGATTATTCCCATGATGACCAAAACAAAACCATGAATGAATGGCGTGGACGGATCATTAGGCAATAATAACAACAAAATTGCGATGTAAATTTCCAGAAAATAATGTCGGGAGCCGGTTCAGGTCTCCTTTCATTTTCTATCTGCTATTTAACGATATCAAATTCAACAACAATGAAGGTTCAATCATGAATGTGTTTCTGATTACAATCTTCTCGAACTTTAGGTGTCATTTCATCGAAGTTTGATAGGAGAATTACGATAGGTTCTAAGCCTGAACTCCCGGTTCTTGACAATATTCTAAACTCAAAAGTCGGAGCTATTTATCTCAGAGATGCTGCATCGCCAATATCAAAATATTACGAAACGAAAAAGTTGGAGCCAAAAAGCAATGAGATAGTACCAGTTTCTGATGTCAAGGTAACATTGACTTCTCTTTTCTTGGAATTTGTTTGAGAGCTGGAATTCCAATTGAAATGTTAAATGTTCTTTTAAATTAGGTGTGTTATATTAATGCAGGGTGCTCTAAGGAATGCAATATGACAGGGACTCCAAAGGTATTTATTTGTGTCCTAAACGTCTCGATGCCACCCATTTTTCAGGTTAAGGTTGGATAATATAGAAGTTAGCAAGGATAGATCTGACAAGAATTTTTCTATTATGAGGTTCAAGTGGTAGTAGACAATGGTCAAGGTTCAAGTATACATTTTTGTTATATACACTAAGTAGTACTTATTTTACAATGCAAGTTAGTAAGGTGAATGGTGATGATGTAACTTGTCTCTTCAAAATTTTATCATAGTAACTGTGAACGGGTTCTTGACCTTATTGTGGATATTTATAATTTTTTTGTTTAATAAAATTACAATTTTTTATGGTATTTTGTATTAATTGAATTGAATATTGTAATAGTATTGGTATTATACTAACATGAAGAGAGGAGATAATGTAGCAATTTAAAAAAAAAATTACGGCGGTTCTAAACTGTTACTATTTTAAATGAAATATATAATATATAATTATGGCGGTTACACCCGTCGTTGTTTTCAATGAAATATATATTATATAATTATGGCGGTTACAACCATCATAATAATATATTAGAGGCCGTTGCAAAACCTTCGCAGAATGTTACGACAGTTGGAACGACAACTTTTCAAACCGTTGTAAAACAGCCTCGCGACACATGTTTCTACGATAGTAGGGGAACCATCATGACTTGAAACTTACGTCGGTTTTAACCGTCATAATCTGCAAAATTAACTGTCGTAATTTGCTTATTTTCTTGTAGTGTAACTTCATATGCACACATCATCTTGCATACACATGTCAAAGGCTAGTCTACAAAAAAATGGTACCATGGCAGTTTCAAGACCCTAGGCAGTGGTGGCAGCAGACATGGATTTTACAAAAAGGCAAGGCTAGCACAAATCATCAAATGGTCCTAATACTCTTAATGTATGCAACAGTTTGCAAGCTTAACAAAGGCATCATGGCAGTTTGGTTCTTCAACAGAAAACACATGATACAAGAATGCAAGTACTTATAATTTTAATCAATGAGGCTGAACAACAATTCAAAACAGATTCACACTAAAGGCTCATAATGAATCAAAACAAAACACACAAGCTTATCACAGTTTGACAAATGCAAGCAGGGTATGCATATGCTATCGTTGAAACAACCCTATTGCATAAATCTAAGTGATGACAGCAAGTTGATGCAAAACAGAATAATGCCAACCATCAAGCAAAACATGATTTAAAGAGTATCACAATCTTATGCTAGCAAACATAGGCCATTGGTCCTCACGAATTAAAAACAGGCCTCACACTTACATGACTCATCCCAATGATCCTTGACAAATCCAAAAAGCTTATACAGCTCACAAGCATACTCGAAACATGCTATAGATCAAGCTTGAACACAAGAAGAATCCAAAAGTAAGCTAGAATGGAAAATGACCTGAGTTACAAAATGCACATGATTTTGAACAAGGCAAGAACATAAATGCTGCAGACCAAGACCTAGCCAGTTTTAAATGATACCAACATCACATGAATCTAATATGTAAGGGTTTCCAAATTAAAATGTTAACTAAAAAGATCATGATATGAAAATGGTAATGCAATAGAAGCAAGTTAGTAATCTCACAAACAGTACCAAACAACATTAAGGCATGACAAATGCAAATATCCTCACATGTTCATACATGATATTTGAGAGGATCTCAAGATTTAATACACAGCAACATGACATTGTAATGATATTCATAAGAGTAGTACACATTTATGAGCAAACAAACAAAATAGGACAGATTCAAACATGGAGTGCATTGTATCCAAAACACATTGTAACCACTAATGCACCTCAAACACATTCATGACAGTTTAAGGGGGATAGTAACTACCAACCTCTTGTAGACCTCCAAGCAAGTTTGTGCAGTATGGAAAACCTTGAAGCCTCCAAATAAAATCCAATCTAATGCCTTGATGATGATGACAGCCTTTCTTGCACTTGAAGTAAACAAGTGAACCCTTAGGACAGAACTTGAAACAAGTGATGATGATGGTTTTTTAGGTTATGGACAGTTGGTACATTATAAACCTAAGGTGTTTGGAGGTTTACAATGATCAAAACAGACCTAGTATGTGATTTGGCAAATTTTGAGTGTGAAGTCAAATTTTCTTTGGTTGAAAGTTGACCTTTGGGAAAATGAGGGTTTTGACTAGTTTAAAGGCTTGGACACCTCCCACACATCATTTGTGGATTATGTGGATGGTTTGTGGTGATTTTGGTTGAGTGAAAATGGTTTTGGAAGCTGTTTTGCTCAAGACAGATTTTTGAGGGTTTTGGGGTGGTTTTCTTCACTTGTAAGAAAATGCAAGGTAGTATGAGAGCAATGAGTTTCTCTTGGGTTGTAGAGTTCTCTGGTGTACCTCTCAACATAGAGGAGACCTCTATTTATAGGCAAGGCAAGGCTTGGGACAAATTTGTCTTTTGCATTTTGGAGGGATTTTTGTAAAGTGCAAATTTGTTCAAGATTGTGGACAGCTCGAAGTCCAAGCTTTTGGCTATAGTTTATGCATAAATCAAGTGGCATGAATGAAAAAGAAGTGACTTAAGTATGGGTAGGAGTAGGAGAACTGCAGCTGCAAGACTTTTCTTCCATAAAGTTTCTCTTTCCTCATTTCATCCATTAAAATAATGCCACTTGCTTCCCACTTGCAAGACTCATCAATGCTCTTGATTTTCTGCATTTCTTCTCATCATACACTCTAAATGACAGATAGAAACAAGATCCAATGGCTGAGAATAGCTCAAGTGATCAAAAGGTGAGTTTGTGAAAAAGTGAAAATGTTGAACTCAAGTGTTAAAACCTCAACGTGCTGAATTCATAACTCTCAACTCATATGGGCTATGGAGGAGTTCTAGTACATTTTGGAAAGCCCTCATGTAGCTCTATAACTTTCATGTTTTCATGATCCTCAGATTCCAAATGGAACTAGGTCAAAAATCCACTCAAAGTTGCTGAAAAACATGCCTAAAAAGTTCAATAACTTAGAATTTTCTGTTATTTTTCCCTCTTGTAATGAATTTGGCCATAACTCTAAATCTATGCATTTTCTGCTCATGAACCACTGTGGGACTTTTATAGGACTTGTCAAGAGCTTTCCAATGAGCTTTGAACCAACTCAATTGGATGTGTGGTTAGGGAGTTATGGTCTTGCCCGTTTCAAAACCCTAATTTCTCGATTTTTCGATTACTCCGCCATCCTTGATCCAATGGTCATGAAACTTCATGGGTAAGTTCAATATGCCATAAGTAATATTTTCTATTCACACTTTGAGGTCAAATTCCTTATGATTACAGAGTTGACTTTTCGGTCAACCGAACGATCGATCGATGACTACCGAGTCGACTGTTGATGTTCCGAGTCTTTTTAGGCTTTGAAACTTTTTTATTAGACTTATCTAAGCCATATGAACTTTATGGACCATGATCCCCCTATTGGAACACCATTTAAATCAAAAGCCAAACTACAGTTGATTTTTTCCCCAAATTGCCTGATTTTCAATTGAATGATCAATTGAAGCTCTTACAATTAAAATTGATGGTCAATCTTTCATTCCTAAACACCTTAGGACATATGTAGGGCCATGGAAACAAGTTTGCTTGAAGAAACAAAATTTATCTTGATTAAAATGGAAACCCTAATTTCACCCTTTTTGCCTGTAGCCACTTGCATTTGATATAAACACTTGGATGAGCTCCACAATGACCCTCAAGGTCTCCAATGAGCTTAAATGACAATCTCTCTCCATAACTATGGACTTGTGGTCTAAAGATGACCTTCAAGTGGCCTCCTAAATAGGAGGTGACCCACATACACAATTTTGCCTATCCCAAGGGCTTTGACTTGTCTCTAATGATGATAACCACTTGACAACTTGAACACAAACCCTTGATTAGGTTTAGGAACCTTGGCACATCCCTCTTGTTGCACACACATCTCTTGATCCCCTATAAAAATGCAAAATGTTATGCAATACAATATGCTGAAACATAAATCAAGTAAAGAAAAGGTTGGGCAAATTTTGGGGTACAACAGCTGCCCCTATTCAAGCGACTTAGACCTGAATGGGTGAAAAGCGAATGGCTTTCAAACAATCAAGGTAAAAGGCGGTTGAAAAACAAAATACGCAGAAATTTGCCAACCACAGAAATAAACTGCAAACATTCTGTCGGGGAGACGGAAACAAGAGGTAACAACCTGGCCTATGTTTCAAAGGCACATGTTTGAATATGGCGTAATTCTCCATATGAAATGGAAATGCTACGCGTTTGAGTAGATGCTATGAAAAATGAAAATGCAAAAGAACCGCTCCAGCAAAATAAATGTTGGAGGAACGAAAGCCAACTCCGCTGGGTAGACCGGGTGTAGCAAGTACGATTGGACTTTTGCTGGAGATCAAATCAAACTCTGCTGAGTAAAACTTCCTGGATCTGAATTAGATAGGTCAGGCGAGGACTGACAACCAGGCGAGAATTAGGTCTTAAAACAAGTCAGGCGAGAACTAGTTTCCTGTTTTTGTGTTGAACATGAACTACTCTTGTGGTTTTCCAGATGATAACTGGACTTCGAAACGCTCTTTACCAGGAAGAAACTGGTATTAAAGACAACTGACCACCAGACGAAGACTAAAGTTTCAACTGTAGGCTAAAGAAACATTGACCGGACGAGTACTGGTTTAAACAGCTGGCGTTTACCAGGCGAGAGCTAGACTCAAATGTGTCTTACGAGACAAGAACTGGTATTCCATGAAGAATTATCATACGGGAATTGAGCTTCAAAAGGAAGACAAGCCAAGCGAGGACTGGACTCTAAAACTGTTATCTGGATGAGGATTAGAATGTGCCAAGCACGGTTGGGATTTTGGTTTGAGGATATGACCAGGTTTATTGTTACTAGATTTATCTCTGGTTACCAACAAGAATGGATTTAAAAGGGGAATGACTAGACAAAAACTAGTATCCGAGGATAGACCACCACACGAGAGCTGGTGTCATCAAGGTTAAGCTATTAGGCAAGAACTGACCACCAAGCGGGAACTAGGTTTATCAAAATGGGTCAGGCAAGGACTGACTACCAGGCGGGGACTGGGTTCAACAAACAAGGTTAGGTGGGCACTGACTACCAGGCAGGTACTGGAATCTACCAAGAGGTTGGACGAGAGCGGATTACCAGGCGGGTACTGGAATCTACCAAAAGGTTGGACGAGAACGGATTACCAGGCGGGTACTGGAATCTACCAAATGGTTGGACGAGAATGGATTACCAGGCAGGAACTGGAATCTACCAAAAGGTTGGACGAGAACGAATTACCAGGCAAGTACTGGAATCAAGAGGTTAGGTTGTCAGGCACGAACTGAGCTTTTAACTTCAGGTATCAAACGAGAACTGATTTATGGTTTTAGATATCGAGCGTTGATTTTGGGTTGGCCAGACATGAACTGGACTTCGAAACTGCGTTTTCCAGACGAGGACTGATTAAACAGTGAGCTACAAAAAGGGTGACCGGACAGGAACTAGTCGAAAATCTGACATGTACTAGACAGGAACTGGTATTTACTGAAGGTTGACCAGACAAGAACTAGTTTATCAGGCCAGAACTGGGCTTCGGAAATGATTTTGGTTACAAAGTTGGACATGTAACAGGTTT
Source organism: Lathyrus sativus (assembly GCA_963859935.3). NCBI lineage: Eukaryota > Viridiplantae > Streptophyta > Magnoliopsida > Fabales > Fabaceae > Lathyrus > Lathyrus sativus. The sequence continues at coordinate 25,379,141 of OZ012737.1, forward strand.
CAGGTTGTTTGATGAGGTAATGACACGATTCCACAACACTCAACTCTTGCTGACAAGAACAAGCTTGCTTGAACAAACTGCCCCAGTCTGATCTTTGGGAAATAGTTTACCTTGAGAAAAAGGTAGTTTGCCATGAGACGACCTCGAGATGGCTTGCCCCGAATCTGTACCGAGAAAAGATTCATCCTTGATTGAATAATTCTGATAAGCTCTGAATGTATGGAAGGGAACATTCCCTTTTCTCTTAAGGTGACCTGCCCCAGTTTTGCGATGACTTTGCTCCTGATTGGTTGATCTGTGGGGAAAGTGTTTCTTGGTTGCGAGAGAGATTCGTCGAATCTCGACCTGATTTCCCCAGATTAACTGACTTTTGGGTGGCTGACTCTCATGCTGCAATCATTTGATACAACTTGTCTCGGTTTCCCGATGTACCAGGCGTTCTGCATTCTATCCTGGTAATTTTGGGGTACAACAGGTACTAGCTCTCTTAGGTGGAAAAGAATCAACACACTACGGAGATAGTAAAATTACATCTAAAATAAAAATGACTCATATCTAAAATTGGACCAAATGATCACTTTCCGATTAAGGACAAATTTAGCGATATGTTAAGTAATCGTAGCACAATCTATAAGGAAATTCATACTCTGGGAGGACGATCAATAACAATTTATGTATAGTACATGTTAGAGATATGATATAAAGATCATACTCATAAAACATGTAACACAAGTCAAAATAAGGTGGATCAAGACCTAAGTCAAGGAAAGATGGATCTATTACATCAATCAACCTCTCATGATACTTTAGACAAACTTATGCATCAATCCAAAGTACCTCAATTGATCAAATGATTAATCAAATAGTAGATTTGAAATAATGAGAGTTCATCAAGAACATTCAAGATCTCATGAACAAAATGGCCCACACATCCTCCAATTGATCAAAAGAAATGTGAAAAATAAAAAGAAAGGGATGAAGAAGAGAAGATTAAACATAATAGAAAAACCAAATTGGATCCAAGTGATGATCAAATTATCATCAAAATCAATCATCCATTTTGGTGGATTAGGATTTTCACCCTATTAACATCCAAGATCCATTGAGTTTGATGAAACTTGTGACTAAATCAACCAAGATCCAAGGCCAACAGTAGTCAACACAAGTCAAACAAATATAAAATGCAATAATATAAATTAAAATGCATTAAAATGATTTTTAAAATTAATTTTTAAATGAAAATAAAGATTACAATGCAAATGATCCATCAAATAAAATCACAAATGATTAAGAAAATTCATGCAAGTCAGAAACAAGTCAAGAATGATATATAAATTTTTTGAGAAATATAAAATGGATAAAACTTTTTTTTAACTAATTAAAATGCTTTAAAAATGAGAAAAATCATGTAAAATAAAAATTATGAAAATAACATATGAAAAATATAAAATCAGAAAGAGAAAAAAAAAAGAGAATTTTAGAAATTATTTTGGGATTTTTTGGAGTTAAAATGAGTTTTCTATGAATTTTGAAAGAAAATGCAATTTTAAAAGAAAAATAAAAAAATGGAATAAAAGGAAAAAAGGATGAGCGTAGGATCTGACTTCATTAATTGATGTGCCAGATCTCATGCTCCTTAGATGATGATGAACAATGGAAATTAGCAAATAATGTACACAGGATCACATTTAAAATGCACAAATTAAATTAAAACAAACTTTCAACGTGTATAACACCTCAGATCATCGTCCCAGCCTCTCTGGTCATCTTCTCTGGTGAGATGCTCACCGAAGATGGCTAAGTGGTAATATTAGGGCATGAAACCACCATCATTATAATCGTCTCATCAAGGCAAACTAAACCTCACACTCCATTTCCATTTATTGAAAGAGAATAGATAGAATTTTGAGGAAAATCAGAAGAACACACGAACACTAAAACAAAAATTAAATAATGAACACAAGCTATCAACATCAGCTAGGTTAGGGGAAACAATCAGCAAGAAAAGGACTACGTTGTGTTAATTTGTTTGATTGAAAATGGAGCCTCAAACTATTGTCCAAAAACGATCGTTTAATTGTCTTTATCATTCTTTCTCTGAACTTTAACTTCAGCATTTTGAGTGTTCACAATGAAATTATTATCATAAAAATCTTCAGAGGAGACATAGGTATCATTGATGATATCATTATAAACCTTATCAATGACAGGGGTGTCAACAACATGACCATCAACCATGGTAGGTTAGTCACCAGCTGGTACATATGAGAGTTCAACCATGGGTTCATCAGTTGTAGGGATAAATGTTCTAACATTTGGTTCAACATTTTGATCAGCGCATGGTTCAACATGTGGTTCCACATTTTGGCTCTTATACATGGTTTCAGCATGATCTATATCCTTCCCAATTGGATTAGAAACATCTTCCCCATTACCAGACATAAATTCGAAAAATGTTACGTACATGCATATTAGGTTCTTTTCAGGGACAATAGCCCTTTCTGATGCTTTCCTTTACTTGACTGCATTACTATTTGACTTACCAGTTGAAGTATCCACTAGAACAATCATGTTCAAAGGTTTTAGGTCTAGAAACATGATAGGTTGTTCACCACTTTCACTGAAATTAGAAACCCTATATTTCTTTGAAGTTCTTTTATCTCCCAATTTAACTCTATGCATCTCGACCCCATAAGGATTTGTAACAAGCTCGAGTTTAGAAGGATTATAATTTGTTGTCGTTTGGCTTATTTTGAAACCGGTTTGAGTGAGACGATTGGGAACAAACGTGCTAGCACAAAAGAAATAGGAAGTTTGCTTACTGCTGCGTGTGGGGACGAGGTTATTGTGAGATATTTTTGAATTTGAAGGGATTTGTCTTATTTTACGTGCTGGCATCCATCACAACTATCACTTCTTTCCCGCTTCTTCATTGTCAGTATACCACTTTCTCTTTAATTCGTAATTTGATTATTCTAATAGATTTGGAAGTTGATGTTTTTTTGTGTATTCACTACTATGGAAAATCCATTTAACAACAGTTGGGAATGATGTATAATCATGGGGGCACATGCATTGTTATGTAGAGTGTCGTTGTATATATGATACTTACAATCACAACCTAGTAACCGTTGTAATAAAATGGAAAGCGTATGCCCTATCACAACAGGTTTGCTAAAAGACCGTTGTGATAAAAATAATGGTCCTAGGTTCAATTCCCAACTGCATCGTTTTGACATTTATTTTTTCTGGACAGCGCGCGAGATATTATAACGGTTATGATATATAACTGTTGTTACATTTTTTGCAGAATTAACAAATATTATCCCGCTTTTATAATTAATCCCATTTTTTAACCTGTATTATTGTTGACCATATCACAATAGAAAATACAACTCACATTTGTGATAAAGTTATCATAATAATATTAATTGTATCCTATTCATAATATCACATAATTGTATCAGAACAAACATCCTACAATTTTTCAGAATAAGCAACTTACAGTTTACACATTATATAACATCACATAATTGTAACTTGGTGTTTTGGTTTCTTGTCTCTTGGTGTCTTGTCTCTTGTTGTCTTGACTCTAAAGACCTATGATTTCAAATATTTATACTTGTTAGTAAAAATATTTAGAAACTATAACATATAATTAATATGTTATGAATAAAGAATAAATTACATACTTGTTAATTTTCCCATATGCCTTCTCCATGATCGATTAGAATAGCATGCACGACATCTCCGTCAACTTCATCATATGAGGTAGGAACTTGTGTTGTGCAAGAAGGTGTGTACGGAATATCAAGACTTTCATCACTAAGAGGAATGTGTTTTCCTTGGAGAATGTTTGATCATTTCCCCAATATGTCTGATAGGTCGGTAACATTGAAAACTCGTTTTGCTTGAGAAGCCATGATGAATGGTTCGGTCATAAAAGCCACTTTGAAAATAACATAATCAATCTCCCAAATCTCACCAATGACACCATAAAATGCGGTAGTTACCAATACATGGTTCTTATCTTTCAAACTAGAGAAATACATCGATTCGGCTTCAAACATAACCACACTATTTTTTATTGTACTACGATCATCTTTTGATTTTGTATAAAAGGTATAATGGCCAATATCGTATGTTGTCCAATTAATGACACAAAATTTTGGCTCGTACAACAACCATTTAAGTATCTCGGATGCACTACGATCATTAGACACACTTCTATTAAACCAATCTATGAATCTCTTGTTATGCTCTATCAACAACAACTTTTCACTCATTCGGGGATATGTTTTCCTCAAAAGTCTTTTGTGAGTATCTATGAAAGGTTGAACTTCATCTATATTATTCAATATATAGAAATGTGCTTGAATAACTACATCTCGGGCCACTGACTTAACATTTAGACCTTGAATACCTCTTCCGCCTGTGTCAGCATGACGAGACTTTGAAATTCCTATAAAATTTGCATCCGACAAATAGTTTGTACAAAACTCAACAAATTTTTCTGTGATGTACCTTTCAACAATCGAAGCTTCCGGTTGGTGATGAATCTTTGTATATCCTTTAAATATCTTCTAATATCGCTCTATTGGATACATCCACCTTAAATGAACTGGACCACAAATTTTAATTTCTCTGACTAGATGAATAAGTAAGTGAACCATAATGTCAAAAAATGATGGAGGAAAATACATCTCCAATTGACACAAGATTATGGAAGCCTCATCTTCTAATTCATCTATTTTTTTTGAAATTAAGAACTTTATTACATATGGAATTGAAGAATAAGCACAATCTTGTTATAGTTACTCTCACTTTATTTTGGTAGGATTCCACGGATAGCCACTGGTAGAAGTTATTGCATCAATACATGACAATCATGAGATTCTAAACCAATTAACTTGAGATATTTCATTGATTCAAGTTTCTTGATGTTTTATGAGTAACCTTGCAGAACTTTAATACATTGCAAACACTCGTAGAAATTTTTTTTTCCTTTTCAGATATAGTGTGACATGCTGGAGGCAGATAAGTTCTTTTTCCTTTCTCTATTAAAGCCAACTATTTTCGTATACCCATCTTCTTCATATCAAGACGGGAAGTCTTACTATCTTTAGTTTTTCCTGGAATGTTTAGAAGTATGTCAATCAAACTATCACACATTTTTCTCCATGTGCATCACATCAAGACAATTTCTAACATCAAGACTTGACCAATATGGAAGATCAAAGAAGATGAACCTCTTTTTCCATTTTTTTTGCAACCGCCCCTTTTTCTTTTTCTCTCTTCCCAAAGACATCATTAATATGTTCCTGCCAGTGATAAACTTCATCCCCGATTTAAGATTCAGGAGCCTCATCAAAATCTTGCTCTACATTAAAAGCCTTCCGCAATCTACATAAGGATGACCGGGTTTTAGAAATTTTGATGCCCAAGGTAAACAGTCTTTTTTCCAAACTCAAGTTGTGATAACAAGTATCATTTTCACATATAGGACACACTCTATGTTCTTTGACACTATATCCAGCCAAGTTACCATAAGCAGGAAAGTTGTTGATTGGGAAAAATAACATTGCACGCATCTTAATCTTTCCCTAGAATATGCATCATCAACTTCAATGCCTTCATCCCACAAGAGTCGTTAATCATCAATTAATGGACTTAGATAAACATCTATGTCGTTATCAGGTTGTCGTGGTCCAGAAATTATCATACTTAATAGTATATATTTGCATTTCATGCACAACCAAGGAGATAGGTTGTAAATAGTGAGAAGATCAGGCCACAAAGTATGATTAGTGCTCAGATTACCAAAGGGGTTTTATTCCATTGATGGCAATCCCAAGTCTAAGGTTTCTTGGCTCAACTCTAAAATCCGAAAACAAAGAACCAATTTTCTTCCATTGCAATAAATTAGCTACATGGTGAATGTTTCAATCACGAGTCCTTTCATTTGCATGTAATTTAAGATTCTTTGCGTCATTCGAATTAGAAAAAAAGTCTCTTAAATTATGAAATTATTGGAAAGTACCATAACACTTTAGCATGAGGATGCTTCCTACTAACATTTTCACAGTCAATGTCAGCACCATTATTGGCCTTCAGCTTGTAACGCGACACACCACATTTCAGACATTGATACAAGTCTTCATACTCTTTCTACTATAATATGCAATCATTAGGGCAAGCATGTATATTGATGTACTCCAGACCCGTTGGACACAATATCTTCTTGGTCTCATAGCAACAATTTGACAATTTGTTATCTTCTGGTAACATTTGCTTTAGCAATTCAAGTAATTCCGTGAAACTTTTATTTGACCATCCATTTTTTGCCTTCAGATTAAACAACTTTAACACCGTCGACAATAGTGTAAAATCGGTGCATTCCTTATATAAAGGGGTGTTTTTATCACTACATAAAGTATCATAAATATGAGCATTATTATAAGAATATTCCCCAATATCCCAGAACATATCCTCTAGTTAATCTTCCATATATTCATTTTCATCCACTCTTTGACTTTGTGACGCCCGATATTCCTCTTTATCCACTTCACCATGCCACGTCCATATTATATAATTTTGACATATACCATCACAACAAAGGTGATGTAATATTTCTTTCTTTGTACTCTTTTTGATATTCGCGCAAACAACACAAGGACAATAAAAGATACTATTATTATCGGGAAGATGTTTATCAGCGTATTCAAGGAATTCAAGAACTCCGTTCTCATAAATCGGACCTAATCTATCGACTTTCATCCAACTAGTATCCATAACAACTTCTGAAATTTATACAAGTATAATAATGTGAATTACACACCAAAAACTTAAGCATATGCATATGAAAATCTAAACCTAAAGCATATGAAACATGTACTCTTATACTGACTTGAGCATATACAACATAAACAAAGAAAAAATGAATGAAGATGTTGAAGAATATCGTACTTCAATTCAAAGCTAAAGAATCTTATCCATGTAAGGAATGAAGATGTTGAAGAGTACCATAATTCAAAGCTGAAGAATCAAATGAACAAAGAGGGTGAAGATTTGAGCTCCAAATGAATGGATACGAATAGGATAAAGATTACACCACCGCTGTCGTATCTGGCTCGCTTGTTTGCCTAGGGCGTCTTTTGAAAGAAATACATAATAAATTTTGTTTTAATTTATCAGCAAACCCTTTAATCGTGGTTGGACAACCCAACTGTAGTAGAATTGTAAGTCCTCTAACAATGGTTGGTTTACTTCATCGTTGTAAAATCATTTACAATTTATTTTTTTAAATAATAGACTTAAGTGACACACGCTTAATGTACTCTAAAAAATGGAAAAAATATAATTGCTGGGAATCGAAGCTTGCTACACATCATTTATTACTACGATTTTTTTAAATAACAGTCATTTTATTACTGTTTATAAATTCAGTTATCTGGGCGCGAGAATTTTAACCTATTACAACGAAGTATATGAATCTGTTGTAAACCTGACGTTGTTGTTTGTGCATTTTGTAGTAGTGATTATTTCTGAAAAATGGAAGATGGATAATCTTATATGTCAATTTTCTGTTTTGTTTAGAATGATTGTGTCAATTTTTTTTTTTGAAATAAGAAAATAAAACATTATATTGTGAGAGGGAGAAGAAGACCACTTTTATTGTTTTTAATGTTGCTGTAAATTTTGGTTGTTCTAAAAATGAAAGAAAAGATGTGTGTACTCTTGTTGTCACATGATTAGAGAAAGTAAACAACTTTTATTTTCAAATTTGTTTTATAAAAAATGTGGCTTGTGCTTTAATGTAAATTAGTTATTGTTTAATGTATATTAGATACTGTATTTAGCAATAAAAAGAGAAATGTAATCCTAAATCTCATTTTTTATTTATTGTATTTATTATTATTTATTATTTATATTAGTCTATTATTGTTGCATTATTTAAAGATTAAGGGAGTTTAGATTAATGGACTGGACACTAAGTTTTATTATTTATGCTCTGGTTAAATTCCGTCAGTTTAAAACTTCAATCTACAATCTTTTTCATATTTTAATCAAACTTGGATAAAAAAGAAATAAGAGGTTTACACTTTTTTGATCTTTGAATAATTCAATGGTTGGCGAACGCCATATTTCTCGAGTTTTCGTCATCCAAATAAAATATTTTAATCAAACCCGGTTAAAAAATGAATAGGGGGTTTACACTTTCCTGCTGCTCGAATAAACGAATGGTTGGCACACGCCATATTGATCTTATATTCATCTTCTGCTAATAATCTCTCAAATAAAATTGGACGTAAAAGGAATGAGGGGTTCACACTTTCTTGCTCCTCGAATAATCGAATGGTTGGCGCACACTTCATTGTTCGATTATTTGTCGTCCTCCTAAAAATAAAATCAACAAATCAAACTCTTTTTCGCCTTAGCACGATGTCAAAACCCTTTTTACATAATGAAATATGTTTCATCTCGAGACGGTGCAAAATAACACTTTGTCCTTATATATGTATGAGTAAGCTACCGATGTTTTCTCACAAATATGATATGTCTATCTATTCTACTGTGATGCAAACGTTTCCGTTCTCCACTGTTTTGGGTAGTGCCCAATGTTTTCCAGTAGATTGTTACTAAATGCCTTTTGTTAAAATTGACCAAAAACAAACATTTTCTACCCAAAACTACGTAGCCTTGAGCTCTCTATCACACGTAGAGATATGTAGGAGCAAGATTCAAAGTCTCGTCAGACACCATAAATAAAAAACTTATTTTTAGTCCTATTCTTTTTTCCTTTTAATAACTAGAAGCAAATAACGAAAGCTAACATTCTATCACAAAGCTAACTAAATGGTTCTCGTTGAGTACAATGGATGTGAGTGATGATAATACCTTCCCCTCGTATAATCGACTTCCGAACCCGAATTTGACTGAGACGATCATTTTATTTTTCTTTTAAGGGTTTTATCGATATTTTTCCTCTCCTTCTAGAATAAATAAAGTTCGATGGAGACTTTGTTATCATCTCGAGCGTGCGAGCGCTCGTGGTCATTTTTCATGCCACGACAGTTATGGATTGTTTTGGCTATGTCATATTCATTTTGACCAACTATATTCACTTCATAAGAGTTATTGGCACTTAAAATTTTAAATTTTGAATAATTTACTTCTATCACAATATCATGAGTTGATGCTTTGGGATAATAAAATTCAGTCTATTATTTTCAATTAAGTTTAGAACTAGTAATGACAAGATTGGTGTTAAGGCAGTGTTTGAGGACTTTAAGGAATAATCTTTCTATATAATTTTAATTTCTCATTAGTCATATTGAGAGGTTTTTTCTTAAACTTTTCCACGACTCTTAATTATGTGTCAGAATTTTGTAATTCTTTTTTATTTTATGATATTTTGAAAGGATTTTCTCTGTTAAGGTAGAGGCTTTGACATTTAGTTAAAAAACTCTAACAAATATTTCTATTTTTTCCTTAAGATTTTATTTGCATTTGTAGCTCCACTAGACTAATTTTGTTTGAAAATGAGCAATGTATTTGTCGTAAGTACAATATAGTATAGAGCATCCTTCCGACAATGTATTGGATGAAGGTCTTTTGTTTAGTGATATCTTGTAATGGTCTCCTTTTTCTCGCCTACGGGATCATGTATTTATAGTCTTGGATCCCTCACGATGGAGCAACTTCTTTGTCTCCTACATTCACTATGTTTGACCTATTAGTCGGGAAAAGTGTCGTTAATCACTCTTTAATTATGGAGAGTGTGGAACAGATCAAAGGAGTTCCACTAGCTTTCCCTTAATGTGACTCAACATGCCAACACTATAAATAAGACCTAATTGGGTATACGACAAGCTCGACCTCACCCATGTTGGTTGTAAGAGTAAAAATTGATGTCACAGTAATTTTGTATACAAAAACCATAAAATATCAAGTAAAATTATTGTATCAATGAAGATTGTGTTACCCTCGATAAGAACAAGGTGAGTGCACTTGTGAACTCAGCGCAATGTGAGTAAAAGAATAGGGGCGCAGAGAGCACAATTGATCGGCGGTTTGCATAAATGTAAAATTGTGAGTTTATAATTAAGATTGACAAATATAATAAAAATGTCTAAGTTCTCCTTTCGAATCATCTACCCCTATATGTGAGAATTCATATGACTATTAACTAATCTGATTCAATTATGATCTTTCACAAAACACAAATTACAACCCTGCATGCCCCTGGTTGTTGGGATTCTTCAATCGCAAAGCGATTCGCTTTGTCAAGGAAACCCCCTAGATGTTTGGAGTCTTCAATCGCAATGACGAAGGTTTTATGACATGTTAAATAACAAGAGAGTGTTACAAAACATAGAATTACACCTCGTAACCCCCTTAATACTGGAAGTCTTCAACTTCAAGGATATCCGCTTTGTCAAAGCAACCCCCCATAATATAGTGGTCAAAGTTATTCTCGTCGCAACACAAATGACCATTACAGTCTCTTAGTTCTATTAATCGGATGAAAAATTCTTTCTACTCTATAGACGGGAAAAAGCATTAAGTTCAAATAAAACTATATAATTAAAATCAAAAAATCATTTCAAAAGTAGCCATTAAAAATTAAAATTAATCATATGTATATGATAGAATAATGTAGAAGGAACCAAATATGAAGTGATTAGACATTCATCCTTAGACTCTCTAAAATCAAACCTTTATTGACTAGACAACATTTTTAGTTTATAAGTAAAATTTAGAATTTTCACAATCGCGTCGCCCCATGCCCTAGTTACACCCTGATTTATCATTTAAAAAACGCTCATGTCTTGGAAGAGAGTTGGGATCATATCATTGTGATTTGGGCTCACGCTGCTTTGGCTATTTGAAGTTGAATCTCCCTACTATGTTTTGGACTAGTGCCACTTTGGTCATTTAAAGTTGAATCACACCATTGTACCATCCATGTAAGGATGAAGTGATTAAGTTATAAATCATGATGGTACACAATCCCCTAAACACGAAGGCTGAAAGGGTGATGTGTTTTTATGGCTGAGTTTGCTAGAATGTTGTTTCCTTTTCATTAACATTGGCAAGATGATTATGTATATTACGTTAGATCCTATCTTTTCATGTAAGGATTAATATGTCATGTTCCTTTGAGTACAATAATATCCCATAAGGCGCAATAATATTCCTTATGACTCAATTAATACTATATCAAAAATAGTAATGATGTCATGTAGGACTCAATCAATAACACCCCGTAGAAAACAATAATATAAACTTCAACTTTTTTATTGATATATTTTTTATTGATAACTCGATATCTTTTCGTCAAAACCTTTTTATAAACTTGCATTTTGATCTACTTCAACCAAAACAAAAATAAGAAAATTCAATTATAATGGTTTTAGTTACCAACATGTGTAACAATATTAACTTGTAACAAATTTCTAGATGCTATTAGGATGTTGCAAAATGCATAAGTTTGAAGGACACTACACACTCACCATAATTCCAAATCAGATCAAAATAGTAGTAAAAAGTTCCACATTATTTTTAAGTTTTAGGTTAGTACGTTGTAGTTTATTAACATATATTTTCTACAATCAGTAAGGACAAAATTATAGTTGTTTACTATAAGATCTTAAAAAAATAATAATACATAATAATACACGACAGAACCTTCAAACAATATAAGATCTTAAAAAAATTATAGTTACACTGAATTAAGATATGTTCACCATGCGTGTGTTATGAACCTTCTAACAATATCAAAGTACACATGAATTTCTAAATCTTTGCACAACTAGTTCATTCACTTGATCGTACTTTAATCATTAATTACTATGTTTAAGTCTGGTACAAAAACTGTGAATTTAATCACAAATAAAAGAGCCACATTGTAATTTTACTATTTAATAAAACATAAGCTTTTTTATTTTTTTTTATTTGTATTCCAAATTCATTATAGAATTGTCTTATTATAAATTTATGAGAGGTTAATAAAATATAGAAATTCGTTAAATGTTACTAGTTTGTAATAAAATATTTAAATTAATTACAGTTAGTATTTCAGTTAAAGTTTATTAATAGAGAGTTAGATTGTTAGCTAAAACTTATTAATTTTTGTTTTAAAATGACTATCGTTTTAAAGAAAAAAATTTGTTTCAAAATAAATATCATTTTAACTTTTTAATGTAGTAATAATTACTATTTTTACAATTGTGTTATATAATTATTACTCTATAAACCATTTCCAACAAATTAATAAGACTTAGTAAAAATATAATATCTTATGACAATATTATCGCAGTTTTTAACCTGCAAAAACCTTAAATAACAGTAATTTTAAAACAGAGGGAGTACTATTTAGTTAGTTCGTGAGTGTGTTTCACAACCTCTATATATAAAACTTATCATGTAATCACTTACTAATTTATATTTTTATTTCATAGGAGTCTTAAAAGAGTTTTTATTTGATTTAAGTTTTCAAGTTTATTTTTCATCTAAAATTGATATTAATTTTTTGAATCTCATTATGTGACAATTGCCCTTATTTATATGTCACTATAGTTACACAATATTCATATCTATAACTAAAAATAAGTTAAATAAAGTGAAGTTTTATGGAGATCAAATTTTTTTAAGTTTAAATTAAATCTTTCTTTTATTTTATTTAAAAAAATATTCTAATAAATTTATAAAGAAATTATTTTTTATTAAATATGAATAATATGTATTACTAAGATATTGGTGGAGTTGATTTCATGAAATTATCTATATAAACAAAACAAAATTTAAATTTAGATTTATAAAGTTTTAATTTAAAGTATGGGCTTGTAAAGATATTAATTATTTCATTGACGATTTAATAATTAATCTTATAGAGAAATTAAAATTTTAAAAAGAGAAACTTTTAAAGATATAAGAGGTTCAAAGTTCACAATTAAAAAAATAGTGTTACTAACTTAATATACTTTTCTTGCACGAAATATTCACTTATTTATATAATTTTCTCCAATCTCATTTGCATTTTTTTTAATTTAAAATAATTATTTTTTTTACTATATTAATACAGTATTTATTATTTTTTTCACTTTTATATTTCTATTAATTAATTTGTATTTTATTCGACTATTCTATTAATTATAATTATTAAAAATATTTTAATAAATAATATTAATTTTATGATTAAAATAATATATTAATTTTATTGTATTCATTTAAAATATTTACCTATTAAATATGCAATTTGAAACTTAACAATTGAATAAAATTAATTAATTTACAATTTTTTAGATATAAAAATGTTTCATAGAATATTCAAATAAACATTGATTTGTGTGAGATTGCATGCTTTATAATTCTCTTCTACACTCTGACACTTCACGACACTTCACAGACAGACTTATATGAGTTTCTATGAGATAGTTATTTCTCTTCTTCATGCATGCATGTTATAGTCTGATACTTCCAAGTTGGTGTCTTGCATGTTTTAAAAGTTTAATGAATACACATCCATCGATTTAACCATGCATGCTTAAAGTTACTGTTTCGCTTTAATTAAACTTAAAATCTTTACATAAAAAGTTGCACCTAGCATTTAGGTGTATTAGTGGAAAATGTGCTATTGTCGTATGGTTGCAATTTTCAATACATTAAAAACTAAATTCTTATATTACTCTTCTCTTTAAAAAAAGATAAACTAGTGAATTTTTTTAGTACTACTGTACTATTTAAAAGGTAAACTAGTGCTTTCATACTATAAAGCCACAGAAGCATCTTGCAAGTTTTCCCATACTAAAGGTACTTCTTTCTGCTAATTATATATAAAGCTTTGTGTTGTGAATTAAAATGTTGTTCATAATAAGTATATTATAAACATTAATTTATTTTTAGAGTTTAGTTGGATATTACGCATCATTCCAGTATATTCATTTCTATGTCATTATTTCCTTAATTTGTTTAAAATAGACTTTTAACAATATAATAATGCTCTTGAAAAATAATTTTATAATTTTACATGATTATTATAGTAATTAAAATTTTTTGTGCTTTCATAAACAGTGTTATCAACAATTATGAACCATCAGCAAAGTAAGAACACTTTTGCAGCTTCAACTTCTGGTGTTCGTTTCTTTAAAATTATTACCACGCCAAATATTCAAGATGGAAAAATAGTAAGTATTTTTGGGTTAATTTCTTCTTCTTTATGTTTTATTGTAGTACTTTGCTCTTTTGAATTTTTATTTAAGATTGTGTTCGAATATATTAGACCATCTGCAATAGTGGTTCTTCAAATTGGTTTGACAACTTGGCATTGAAATTGTCAACAAAAAGTTGTTCCAGCTGGTGAGCGTTCCTTGCATAAGCAATGGTTCTTCATTTTTTTTTATTATTAAAATAATTATTTAACTTGTTGGTTTTATTTTATTTTATTTTAACTTTTTTTATTTATTATAAATATAAGTTTGTTGCAAAAATTTATAACAATCCCATTTTCTCTCACTTTTATTTACTCTTTAATTTTAAATTTCTCTCTCACAATTTCATCATTTTATTCATAAATTATTATTTTCAATTTTATGTTTAATTTATATTTATAGTAATTATAATTTTAAATAAAAGTGATTTAATTTAATTTCAATTATTATTTTCAATATTTTCAATTATTTTAAATATTTTCAAAATTTTCAATTATTTTCAAAATTTATATTTATAGTAATTAAAATTTAAATATTTTCAATTATTATTTTTTTATGATTTAAATACATTATTGTATTTGTTGTACTTTTTGTAGAGACTTCCAAAGAGTTTCACTACAAAACACAGTAATGATATTCAAAATCCTATATTTCTAAAGACTCCGGACGATAAAAAATGGGAAATGCATATCAGTGAAGCTAATGGAGATTTTTGGTTTGAAAAGGATTGGAAGGAATTTGCAACATACTATTCATTGGATCATGGGAACATGATATTGTTTCACTTCGAAGAAAAAACTCATTTTGTGGTGCATATATTTGGAAAGAATACTCTTGAAATAGATTATCCTTTTCATGACAATCAACATGAACAAAACAACAATGTCCAAATCAGTGATGATGATTCGGTTGATGTTTCGAAGATGTCACATTCATCATGCAAAAACCAAAACTAGACCAAAACCACTAATTCCATGTCGTAAACCACATAAGAAATCAAGAAGTTACATAAATGAAGGTGTTGGAACAAGTACCAAGTTCCATAACTTGCCTCAAACTAGTGGTATAGTTCATGTTTTGATTTATTCTTTAACTATCTTAACATTTAATCAATTAAACTTTGAGATATACTTTTTATATTTCTATGTTGTTATTTTTTTAGATGATACATGTGAATGTGAAGGTGATGAAATAGGCTCCAATTTTGCTAACTTATCAAAGCACCATGTCCAAGCTACCGGTAGTATATTTTCATAATTGCATATACTCTCTATCTTTCATTTATCTCACAGCAATTTTAAGACAATATTTGTTTATTTGCACTTATGTTGTCAATTTTCTTAGAGAACATAGATGGTAAACACTAAATGTGGAAAAGAAGAGTGGAAGTATAAGACTTCTAATGCTAAGACTAATGAAGCATTAAAGAGAGCTAGAAATTGTCAAATCCAAAAACCCTATTTCACTGTTGTCATGAAAGCTTCCTATCTTTGTACTGATTTTTTGGTAAGTCTTTATATATATATATATATATATATATATATATATATATATATATATATATAATATATATATATATATATATTATATATAGTAATAGATATATAATATATATATATATATATATATATATATATATATATATATATATATTATATATATATATATATATATATTATATATATATATATATATATATATATTATATTATTATTTTTTGTAAAATTTTAAATTGATCTTTATAATAGATTATTATTTATTCACAAAATTTTACTAGTGGTTATTTATTAGTTTGATTTTACAATATGTAAAAAAATGCAGTATGTCCCACAAAATTTTACAAAAAAGTATATGAAGAAAGAGGAGAACGATATTCTTCTTCAGCTTATGGATGGAAGAATTTGGAATGCAAAATTTTATTTTGGAAAAATTAAAGCTGGATGGAAGAAATTTGCATCTGATAATAAGTTGAAGAAAGGTGATGTGTGTGTTTTTAAGTTGACAAAAAGCAAAGAGTTTACTTTAAAAGTATTAATATTTCGACTTGAAAACGAATCATCCGGTCAAACTCTACCTCAAGGTAAATAATTCAAATATATTTTTATGATATTTACTTTTATTATTTTCTTTTATTTGAAAAATAATTGTTTGCTTTTTTTCCCTTAAGATTTGATTCAAAGAGAAAAGGATCGTGTGAAAGAGAAAAACACAAGCCGATTAAACATGTTTGAGCCATTGATGGAAAGATCAAAGCAAACAATAGAGATTGTTGAACTATGTGATGTTCCAAATGCGAGAGAGGTGTTAATAGAATTTTATTGTAAGATACTTCAGAAAATCCAGAAGGTTCAAAGATCAAATGTATCGTCAAGCTGTTGAAAGAATTACAAATGAAAAACTTATGGTTTGTCGAGAAGAAGAAGATTTGAAGAAAATTAAGAATCGTCTTAGTTGTGGTCAAGTTGAAAAACTCATTGAAGAGGCTAAGGATGAATTGAAACTAATTGACTATATGATTAAGTAGGTTGTTTGAAGTATCATAATAAACTTTAGCATCAAAAACCATGAATTTTACCTTCATTAACTTTGAATTATCCATTCGAATGTGTTTTTACTTTTATGTAGTGTTGCATTAAATCAAATTATTTGTATTTAGTAAGTGTTTTTTTACAACATATTTAATAAGTCTTATTAACTTTTTTTATTTATAAATATTACTTTTAAAATTAATCATTTTAGATTAAAATCTTTATAAATCGTAACATGCAATTAATTAATAACAATTCAAAAAAAATTTGGTTGTTTAAGAATCAAATACTTTTATTAGAAATGTTCCTCTTTGAAAAAACTAATTATTTAAAAACATGTTGGTGAGCAAATGATAATATAATTATTTTTTAGTAACAAAATCTTCGAAACACATAATGTATTAGAATTAGAATGTAACTAGTAAGATATAGTGCTATTGCATGAGTTCTGTTTGATTGATATATTGTTATTCCTCACAGTCCACTAATGATAAACTGATTCAATAGTCAACATTTAAACACTAAGATACAATTACGTGATGTAATATAATGTGTTGTAAATTGTTTTGTGCCATTTTTTTTTGATGTAATATATATATATATATATATATATATATATATATATATATATATTATATATAAAATGTTTGGTTATTAATCTAACGGGGAATGCTATCAAGTTCCTGAAGGCACTGGTTAAGGAGCATTAAATTAGCTATGGTCCCATCTATTTTATTGTGAAATGAACAACAATAAATTGTTAATTAAAATTGAACTCCAATATTTATTTAGCAAAAGAAAAGAAAAAATGAAACGGCAACAGTGGCGCGTGAGGTGTTAATTTAGCATATGATATATAATAATAAGTAGCTTTAAATATGACAGCCGTGTAAATCTTTAATATTTTAATTATTAAACTTAACGATTGTTTATTTCAAAGTTAAATGGGTGGGGCCATAGCTATATTAATTCTCCTTAAACGAGGGCACTGGATAGCAGAACCCTAATCTAATATATAGATTTTAAGTAATATAATACAATTATTGTTATGATATAATTGTTGTTTCTGTTTGATAAATATACATTAAATTACATTAAACTATAACTTGTTTCAAGTAAGTATTTTATTGTTAGTAAATATACTTGAAATAATAACTTACATTAAATTATGATTGTATCACAATAATTTAATTACAATAAATTATAATTATACTTGATAATTTAATTACGTAAATAATTTAATTACATAAATAATTTAATTAAGTAAGTAACAAGTAAATATACAATTAAATATACTTGATACAATTATATTCACGTAATTAACAAGGACATTAAATTATGATTGTATCAATTAAGTAAATAATTTAATTACTTGAAACAATTACTTAAATATAATTCTATCACAATAATTTAATTACAATAAATTATAACTCGTTAGTAAATATACTTGAAATAATAACTTACATTAAATTATGAATAAAAGAGTAAAATACTTACTTGTTAATTTTTCCATATGCATTCATTATGATCGATACGAATAGCATGCACACAATCTCTATCAACTTCATCATATCACTATGCCAAAAAAGACCTTTAGCAGCGCTTTTTTTGGCCTTTAGCAGCGCTTAAAAGCGCTGTCTAAAGTGGCGCTGCTAAAGGTAAAGGCAACGCTTTTTTTTGGCCTTTAGCAGCGCTTTTTTTTTTGCCTTTATCAGCACTTTTAGAAGCGCTTTTTTTACCCTATAGCAGCGCTTTTATAAGCGCTGCCTAATCCCACTTCACCTCCCCCCTTTAGCAGCGCTTTTTAAAAGCGCTTTCTTAGACCCCCCCCTTTAGCAGCGCTTTTTTAAAGTGCTGTCTTAGACCCCTCCTTTAGCAGCGCTTTTCTAAAGCGCTTTGTTAGCCCCCCCTTTTCCAACCTATAGCAGCGCTTTTTTAGGCCTCTTTTTGCCCCTTTAGCAGCGCTTTTTTTAAAAGCGCTGTCTAGTCTTCACGATTTTGAATTTTTTTTTTTAAATAATCACATTTTTTATATATTTTTCAATAAACCTGCTTATAACAAATACATTCCCTGCTTATAATCCAGGCCTTTAGTTCAACAGTTTGGCCTTATATATAACAATTATTTTGGCCTTATTTTTGTGTATTCATCACTTTGCAATATTATACACAATAACTAAAGTATACATTATAATTCATCACTTTGCAATATTATACACATAAACCTGCTTAAATATATTACAACACAGTCCGATCCTCAGAACAACATCACATATACAATCAATTTACATATAATTACAAATCCGATAACTTTACAAATAGATACATTATAGAATTCTCAACTCAAGAATAAATTGACACCATTCCTCCTTAATTTCTTCCAATCTTGCTTTCGAGTAAGTACCGCACTTGAAATCATCAAAATACTACATAATATAACAGAACATGCACGATTTAATTTTAAAACTAATTACTCAGATAAAATATCGGTTAATTATCAAAATGAATCATATAACTTATGAATTGATCCATACCATGATTGGAATCTCTATTTGATCAGAAAGAATAATTTTCTTCATAAAACGCAATACAAAATATCCGCAGTCAATCCCATTGCGCTGACGAGGACACTGTTAATGGAAAAAAGAAACGAACATTTATCAGGATATATAGTTTACATAACTATTTATCAGGATATATAGTTAACAAATTTTAACATCCATTTGCTTATAAAACTCTACTTATTTAAGACATTGAAATCTACTTAGAAAACTCTACTTATTTAAAACATTGAAATCGTCTCAGATAGCTCATGTAAATCAAAAGTAGATATTTTTTATTATAAATTCATTTGAAATCATAAGCATTATTATTAGTCTTATGTGACTCTATGGTTTTAAGATTGTTGGTTTAATTTATACCCTACAAAGTATTACATTATGCACACACAAGATTAGATAAGCCCTTCAGAAACATCAATTGTTATGTTATGTACACAGTATGAATAAACGCTAAAATTATGATGTTAATGTTTTTTTTTATGTTTGAGTATCACATCCATATATGTTTGAGTATTACAGTCCAATTATCCCATGATTGCACTTCAGACATCCAATGACACAAAGTTGACAAGACCATGCAACTAACTAAGTTAATGTGAAAAACCAATATCATACACATAATCAAACAATATAATCTTCAGTGCCTCTTTAATTGTCTCTACTTGTATCAACACTTCCCAAACTTGATATACTTCAAACCATAAACACCCTAATTTTCTATCCTCAAATGTAAGTTATCACTCACTAAGTCATTGTTCATATATATATATATATATATATATATATATATATATATATATATATATATATATATATATATATATATATATATATATATATATATATATATATATATATATATATATATATATATATATATATATATATATATATAATATATATATATATATATATATATATATATATATATATATATATATATATATATATATATATATATATATATATATATATATATAATATATATATATATATATATATATATATATATATATATATATATATATATATATATATATATATATATATATATATATATATATATATATATATATATATATATATATATATATATATATATATATATATATATATATATATATATATATATATATATATATATATATATATATATATATATATATATATATATATATATATATATATATATATATATATATATATATATATATATATATATATATATATATATATATATATATATATATATATATATATATATATATATATATATATATATATATATATATATATATATATATCATCTTATTGCAAGCAACATACTATTCACAAGGCACAATCTCACCTTAAATCCCAAAAAATCATGAATATTATCACTCAGCATTTTCCCTCACCAATTATAAATGAGTATGTCTATAAAAGAGAAATGAGTAACTTGCAATCATTCTAAGGCTAAAATACACAATATAATCAGTATAGTTCAAATCTAAATTAGCAACATTTCAAATACCTTTTATAAAATACTACTCTAAATCAATTTATATTCATAGGTGATAAATATGATTTCTCCATGTCATGTAACTAACATATGATCATCAGTGATTCATTTAATTGTTGCATTTCATCGAACACATCAAAAGCAGCTTTGTGAACTATAAAAATGATCATTGGTAATTACGATGAATACAAAAACACCAAAAAACACATTGAAATTTAATAGAGAAAAAGGAGTTACAGGATGTACTTACAAAAGTACATGACCATAGGCAATTCATTTAACTGTGACATTTCATCGAACACCTTAGAAGCAACTTTTTGAATTATAAATATAGTATAGTCAAGAGTGGAAGGAAAACAAAATTATTCCAAGTAAATACTATTTACCTAAGACAAAAGCAACTAAAAGATTCAAACTCCAATAATGCATTCAACTATGAGAACAATAAAAATGGAAAATAAAAAACTTCAAATACCTTAAAATGGTGGAAATGCGCTGGTGGAGGACGGAGATGACCGTCAAAAATGGACGGACGGCGGCAGAATGAGGTGACGACGGAATGACCGGAGGAAAGGCGACGGATGGAGGCTGTCGGACGGAGGCGCGGACGAAATGCGTCGATGGTGACTGTTCTAATTCTGAATAGGGCAACGTTTGCGAGTGGAAATAAGAAAGAAGAAGACTGTTCTGATTTTGCAAAAATATTGAGATTTTTTAAATTTATGCTACTTAAACCTATAACAGCGCTTTTTTGGCATTTAGCAGCGCTTTTAAAAGCGCTGCTATAGGTCTGCCTTAGGACCCCCTTTAGCAGCGCTTTTTTTGGCATTTAGCAGCGCTTTTAAAAGCGCTGCTATAGGACCCCCTTTAGCAGCGCTTTTAAAAGCGCTGCTATAGGACCCCCTTTAGCAGCGCTTTTTTTGGCATTTAGCAGCGCTTTTAAAAACGTTGCTATAGGTCTGCCTTAGGACCCCCTTTAGCAGCGCTTTTTTTGGCATTTAGCAGCGCTTTTAAAAGCGCTGCTATAGGTCTGCCTTAGGATCCCCTTTAGCAGCGCTTTCGTAGACCCCCCCCTTTAGCAGCGCTTTTTTAGAGCGCTTTCTTTGACCCCCCCCTTTAGCAGCGCTTTTTTAACAAGCGCTGTCTTAGGTATGCTATTTTTTTTTTTTTCATGACCCTTTAGCAGCGCTTTCTTAGAAAGCGCTGTCTTTTGTTGCGCTGCTAAAAGTCATTTCTGGCGTAGTGTATGTGGTAGGCACTTGTGTTATGTAAGGAGTATAAGGAATATCAAAAATTTCATCATTACTAGGAATGTATTTTTCTTGGAGAACAATTGACAGTTTTCCCTATGTGTCCGAAGGATCGGTCACATATAAAACTTGTTTTTCTTGTAAAGCCGTGAGGAATGGTTCGGTCATATAATTTTCCTTGCCATGGTCAACCCGGGTGAATCTCAAGTCATTATTTTATACACCATTAATATTATTGGAAACTCACTTGCATTTAAATGGCACTTTGAAGATAACATAATCAATCTCCCAAATCTCCTCAATGACACCCTAGATTGCACTAGATGCCAATATTGAATTCTTATCTTTTGAACTAGAGAAATACACAGATTTGGCCTCAACCATAACCTCGCTATTTTGCATTGTACTACGACCATCTTTTGATTTTGTATAAAAGGTATAATGACCAATGTCATATGCATTCCAAGTTATCACATTAAATTTTGGCATGTACGACAACCATTTAATTGTCTCGGATGCATTGTGATCATTTGGTATCCTTTTATTAAACCAATCTAGGAATTTCTTGTTATGCACAATCGATAACAACTTGTCACTCATTCGTGGACATCTTTTCTTCAAAAGTCTTTTGTGCATAGCCACGTAAGGTTGAACTTTTTCAAGATTATTTAATATATAGAAATGTGCCTAAATAACTACATCCCGAGCCATTGAATTAACATTTAAATCTTGAATACCTCTACCTTCAGTGTCAACATGAAGAGACTTTGGAGCCTATAGACTCTGCTTTCGACAAATAGTTTGTACAAAACTTAACATCTTTTTCTGTAACGTACCTTTTAACAATCGAAGCTTCCGGTCCGTGATGATTCTTTTTATATCCTTTAAAGATATACATGTATCTCTCTATTTGATACATCCACCTTAAATAAACTGGACCACAAAATATGATTTCTCTGACTAGGTGAACAAGTAAGTAAACCATAATGTCAAAAAATGATGGAGGAAAATACATCTCCAATTGACACAAGATTATGGCAACTTCATCTTCTAATTCATCTAATTTTTTTAAATCAAGAACTTTATCACATATGGCATTGAAGAACAAACACAAACTGGTTATAGTTACTCTCACACTTTTTGATAGGATGCCACGAATAGCCACTGGTAGAAGTTGTTGCATCAAGACATGACAATCATGACATTTCAAACCAATTAAACTTGAGATATTTCATTGATAAAAGTTTCTTGATGTTTGATGAGTAACCTTGGGAAACTTTGATACCATGCAAACACTCACAAAAACTTTTCTTTTTCATTTTACATAGAGTGTAACAAGCCGAAGGCAGATAAGTTATTTTCCCTTTTTGTATTGGAGCCAATTGTTTTCGTATACCCATCACCTCCATATCGAGACGAGATTGCTTACTATATTTAGTCTTTCCTGGAATTTTTAGAAGTGCTCTAATCAAACTATCACACATATTTTTCTCCACATGCATCACATCAAGACAATGTCTTACAACGAGACTTGACTAATATGGAAGATCAAAGAACATATACCTCTTTTTCCATATATTTTTCTCAATTAACCCTTTTTCTTTTTATCTCTTTCCAAAGACAACATTAATGTGTTTCTATCATTGATAAACTTCATCCTCAGTTAAAGGTTTAAGAGCGATATCAAACTCATGCTCTCAATTAAAAGCCTTTCGCAATCTATGATAAGAAGGACCAAATTTTAAAAATCTATGATGCCAAAGGTAAAAGATATTTTTTTCAAACTAAAGTTGGTGAGAACATATATTAGATTCACAAATAGGACACGCTTTGTGTCCTTTGACACTATATTCATCCAAATTACCATATGCAGGAAAGTTGTTGATTGTGCAAAATAACATTGCACGCATCTTAAACTTTTCACTAGAATATGCATCATCAGCTTCACCGCCTTCCTCCAACAAAAGTCTTAAATCTTCAATTAATGGAGTTAGATAAACATCTATGTCATTTCCAGGTTGTTGTGGTCCAAAAATCATCATACTTAACAACATACACTTACGTTTCATGCACAACCAGGGAGATAGGTTGCAAATCGTGAGAAGAACCGGCCAAGAAGAATGGTTAGTACTCAGATTATCAAAAGATTTCGTTCCATCAAGGGCAAGCCCAAACCTAAGGTTTCTTGGCTCAGTGCCAAAATTCAGAAATAATGAAATAATTTACTTCCATTGCAAAGAATCAGCTACATGACGTATGTTTTCTTCATATTTTCTTTCATCTGCATGCCATCTAATATTCTTTACGTCATTCGCATTAGCAAAAAGTGTCTTGAATCTTGTATAATATGCATTCATTAGGTCATGCATGTATTTTGATATAATCCAAACCCATTGAACACAATATCTTCTTGGCATACTAACAACAGTCAGGCAAATCGTTATCTTCTGGTAGCATTTATTTTAGCAAATAAAGCAATTCCGCGAAACTTTTATCCGACCACCCATTTTTTGTTTTCAGATTAAATAACTTTAATACCACAGACAATCGTGTAAAACTTGTGCACCCCTTATATAAAGGGGTGTCCTTATCACTACATAAAGTATCATAAATGTGGGCTTTCTTAAAGCTACTGCTAAATGGAGGATGGGAAAGAAAAAGGAGACTCGATAGGATATCGTCGCCCTATGCCTACGTATTCCCTCGTGCAATGGAAAAGTCAGAGTCAACGTAGTTCAGAAAACTACGGGTGATGAGGGGAAGGTTGCTCACCAAGACATCATCGTCTTGTGCCTACATATCCTCATCTGGTATGAGAAATCAGAGCAAACGTAACGTACTATTTTCTGAAAATAATTTTAAGAACAATCCCGAAGGATAAAAAGGTCTGAATTTGGTTTAAGAGTTTTAGAGAATTGAATTGAATTTATCTGCGATTTACGTTGCACTAAAGACTATGACATAGGAGCGAATGCGTCGCATATCGCCCAAAGGGTATACACTAAACACTCTAGACAAGTGAGGAGAAACTCCCCACTCATCATTTCCCATTTACTTAAGGCTTGTGGTGCACAACATTCATTATTCTTTATTAATTGTCTTAAGGTTGTTTGAGATGAGAAGATAAGACACAAAAGAGAACACTAAAGGGAAACTGAAAATCCTAATGTTGTCATACAAAATGGTCCTAAGGTTAGGATGAAAAGGAAGTCTACCTAATGTTATCATACAAATAATGGACCTAAAGTTGAGGTAAAAGGGATTGTCCTAATTGTTATCATGCAAAGGATTGAAAGCCTAATGTCTCTCCTACTCCCATCTTAATCAAAAATTAAGAGGGACTAGGAATCCTAAGGGGTCATGTGAGCAAACACAAGTAAACATCAATCAATTCAATCACAAATGAGAACAAGAATGAAACTTAAACAAGTTCTATAAAGAAAAGAAAGATGAAGAAGAAAGAAAACATACAAGATGAAGAACATATATGAATGTCCAAAAGCAAAGCATCAAACACATTCATACCAATCTCATACAAGATGAACATCAACATCAAGTCAATCATCAAACAAACATTCACAACCACAAAGCAGGATGAGATGAAGTCAAGTAACACAAGAAATATGGTAGGGTAACAAGCACAACACAACATACTCAAATCATATCAATGATCAAAGAGAGAGCATTAGGAAATAAGTCATGCATACCAATCATACACAAGTCAACACCACCAGACAAACATGCATACAAACAATCCCCAAAAGGAAAAGCATATGAACATATATGAGTATAAGAAGAGATCACAATATCAACATGATCAACAAATTAACAACCAATCATAAGCACACAATAAGATCACACAAGTAGAAACCAAACATGCCTCAAGAGGAATTCATCAACCAAAACCATCACAAAAGAGAAACAAACATCAAAGTCTCAAATGACTTGAGGAAAAACAGAAAGACACCTAAGAAAGGATTAAAAACAATATCACCTCAATTTTGTAATTTAAAATCAAATAAAAAATAAAATAAAAAGGCAAATAAAACCTAAAAAAGGATGGAAATTAGTTAAAGCACAAACAAAAATCCAAGAACGTCGCCATAGGTCAGAAACCATCATAGGATCATATGTCAATTTCCTCATAATTTTAAGTGGCTCAAAAATAATTTTAAACTAATTAAAATTGACCAAATAATCCAAAAATACATGGAAAATAGCAAAAACATAAATAAAAATCAAATAAAATCACCATAGGTCCAAGACCATCATAGGATCATATAATAGTTTTCTCATAATTTTAAAATGCTTAAAAACAATTTTAAACTAATTAAAATTGGCTCAAACAAATTAAAATCCAAGAAAAATAGAAAATGGAAAAATAAAAATGCACAAAAATAAAAATCACAAAGATAAAAATAAAAGGAAATTTTAGAATATATTTTGGTATTTTTCTGATTAAAAATGAATTTTCTAGGAATTTCTGAAAATAAAATGAATTTAAAAATAAATTAGAAAAAGAAAATAAAACAGAAAAAACAAGATGCGTTGGATCTCACTTCATTAAATGACTTGGCTAATCCAAAGGCCAGAAAGCGCGCATCCACGGTGGATCTGAGTCAACCTCATCATTTCCAACCAGCGAAAGTCAAACACACAAAATTAGAACAAGTGACATGGTGGATAGTGTGATCATCATCTTCAACCTCCAGCCACTTGAAAATCTCAGAGAATTGCAGAAAAATGAAGGTCCATCAAACCATAACCATTGGAGCTCATAGTGGTTTCATCTAATGCGTCTTTTCAAGACGATCTCAACCATATCATCGCGCCATATTTCTTTAAACCATAGCTCACTCGATTTTTAAAAAACCAAAAGAAAAAGAAAACACGGATTTGAAAATTGAATATCAAAACTCAACCAAAACTAAAATCTAACAATCCTAATAGCATCAGCACATCAAGGACTACATCTTAGCAACAAATTTGAGTTGAAATGGTTAAGAATTGTACCTGTTGAAGTTCAACTTCAGAGCTCTGAAAATGGAGTCTTCAAGCTTGATTTAGATCATGATCCTTCAAGTTCTTGAGCTGGTTAGCTTCACTGAATGTTGGTGAAGCTAACTGAATGGAGAATTTGAGTGATAAGGGTGTGGAAATGAAAATTCGAAGTTCAAGCTTAAGAGTTCAAATGGGATCTCAGCAGGGTGATTCTGGCTATCAAAGCTTGTGAAAATGAATGGAATGAGTCTCTTACTTATAGTAGAAGCTTTCTGAATATTGAAGGAGGGTGAATGATGTCAATTTCAACAAATTCATGCACACCTGCAACATGAGCAAAGTGTGACTTGCAAACTGTCAAAACTCACTCAAAACTTGCGCTCCAAGGCTATAATCAATCCAGAAAAGTTTGTTAATCATGTTTAAAGAGAATTCGTGGCTTAATTTGGTGATTAGAGGTCATTTCAACCAAATTCAATTCTGACTTGAAGTGAAATTTCAGCTTTGAAATTCAATTTTTGCCACCACGGTTCTCACAATGTAGGAGGCTTTATGAGATGATTCTTCTTGCATTAGATAGAGGTTGATACAATTTTTGCAATGTGAAAAGAAAGTATTGATTTGACAATATGAGTTGAGAGATATTATCCTTCAAAGTAGCTTGCATGAAAAGGTTCAAAATTGCAAAACACTTAGAAAAATTTCATGTCTTTTTAGAGACCAAAAATGACTTATAATGTTTTGACAAAAACAAAGAATTTCATAGGTTTTTAGCACTTCCACCTTGAATTGAAGTTGTATAGGACATCTTCAAGTTCAATTTAGAAAATGAATGGGCTCTAAATGATGAAAATTGACCAAGTTATGACCTTTTGAAGTTGACTAGAAAATCCTTCAAAAACTCCAAATGACCTATAATATCTTCAAACTTTTAATGACTTTCCAAGTATAATTGGACCCTTTCTTGCAAAAAGAACTTTTTAGGAAAATAAGAAGAGTTCATTAGAAAAAAAACCACCTCAAGATGTTGAAAAATGAAGGAGTTATGCCCATTTGATCATAGCATCCACAAATTGCTAAATTAGGTCAAACACCTTGAACGGACTTTGAATCTCTTGATTGTTTCTTGAAAAATAAGCCATGGTAAACCACCTATGACCTTGAAATGATGTTGCCTTGAATCAAACTTAATGATGAGGACCTTTGGGGCTTGAGAAATACCATAAAGTTAAGAAGAAAACCTTACTTGAGGTTGAAGAAACATGCTCCTCCTATCTTGAGAAATAAACCATGGTGCCTTGATCATTTGTTTAGAACTATGCTATGTAAAATGAAAATGAGAATGCAATGAAACATAATCTAAGATCTAGAAGAAAAGATGGGCAAATTTTGGGGTGATACAGTTGCCCCTATTCAAACAACTTGGACCTGAAGGGATGAAAAGCAACCGTTTTAAAACATTCAAGGTAAAAGGTGATTGAATACCGAAAGAACCCGGAAATTTGCACACTGTGGGGATATTCATAATGCAAAGATTACCAGCCAAAGGTGGACTTAAAAAACATTAGGTACCAACCAAAAGTTGGGATAACCTAAAAGGTAAATGATCAACAAGATAATAATGGCTACTAACCAAAAGTTATGATCACCAGAGAGTAATATCCAAAAGTTGTGAGAAAGAGGCTATTAACCAAGAGTTAGGGTCACCGAGATGTCGTTCGAAGGCGAATACATGAACAATCAAGACTACCAACCGAAATTTGAGATCATCCAAAATATTGCCAACCAAAAGTTGGGATGAAGGCTACTAGCCAAAAGTTAGGATTGCCGGAACGCGGACCGAAGACGAGCACATCGAAAGGAAGACTACCAACTAAAAGCTGAGATAACGACTTTGCAAGGGATTTCAATTGAGGACTACCAACCAAAAGTTGGGATAACATCCAACAAAAAAAAGATGGACTACCAACCAAAAGTTGGGATAACATCCAAACAAACATCAAATTACCAACCAAAAGTTGGGATAACATCCAAATAAACAATGAACTACCAACCAAAAGTTGAGATCGCATCCAAACAACAACAAACTACCAACCAAAAGTTGGAATAACATCCAAACAACAATGGCCTACCAACCAAAAGTTGGAATAACATTCAAACAACAACGGACTACCAACAAAAAGTTGGGATCGCATCCAAACAACAACAACTACCAACCGAAAGTTGGAATAACATCCAAACAACAACGAACTACCAACCAAAAGTTGGAATCGCATCCAAACAATAACGAACTACCAACCAAAAGTTGGAATCACTGGGACACCGACCGAAGGCGAACTTACCAAAAATGAAGACTACCAACCAAAAGTTGGGATAACGACTCCGCGGGGAACAAAAAAAGACTACCAACCAAAAGTTAGGATAACGTCCAACAAAATATAAAAACCATAAGTTGGGATAAACCAGGTATATAGGAAGTAGAATCAAATGACTTACGACCTAGAATAGAAACTCCGCTAGGGAAAGAGAGGTTTAAACAAACAAACTTTGCTAGGGAATAAAATGAACACACCCACTAATGATTTTTTACTAGGGTAAAGATAACGAGATCTCAGGACCTGCCAATATCTGCTGGAGAGGTGACTGGAAATAACGATATCAAAACTTGGCTTATGCTTCGGATGCACATGTTTGAAAATGGCATAATGCTTCAAATGAAATGGAAATGCTACGCATTTAGGAGGATACAAATGATATGAAAAAGAAACCTGCCAGAAAGAATGATGGAAAGAAAACCAACAAACCAACTCTGCTGAGGAGAACGCCCTGGATGGCTTTCTGCTAAGAAACACGTCCAAAATGACCTTCATGAATAAAACTCTTCTGGGGAAAGATCCACTATGCAGGGAATTGAGAATATCATCTGCTAGGGAAATATGCCAAGAATCTGAGTTTGAAGAAAAACAATGATCATTGGACTTTACTGAGGATATTAGCCACCACTGAGATATCTGTCGAAGAAATCAGCACCAACCGCTGCTTGGGGAGAGAAGTCAATGATATCAATCCTGTCGTGGAATACCCTTTATTTGACAGCCATGCTCTGTGAGGGAACAACAATCTCTGCTGCAAACGCCTGACTGTATATCACACCCTGACTGATGTAAACAACCTTCGAAAACTTACCAGGGAGATAAGCTCTACTAGGGAAAAAGATCATGTCACCCTACAAACAATAAGAGGCTTGTATGTAAATGGCTGTTTTGGTTACCATCCATGACATCATTCAAGTAAATTCATTATTTTAAATATGACTTGTAATGCCCTAATATTTTCACATATAAAGTTTAACAAAAATGTCAGATGCCCCTTTTGGAAAACAAAATAGTGAAAGTGAAAAATAAGAAATGGAAACCTCTTTGAGTAAATAATACTATATTGATTGGGAAAGGCCTGTGAATAGGCAAGTTATAATTGGATGCAATTCCTAAAAAGAGGTGATTGCGGAAAAAGTACAACAAGAAATATACAAATGTCGGCAATATGGAAACAGACAACCATGATGTGTTGATTCGGCTATGACCCATATGTCTTTAATATTTCGCCAATCTTCTGCCTTCTGAAGAGATTGACTGGACTAATTTTTACCCTTCGGGACTTCCATGAGTAAAAATACATTCACAGATAGAACGCGGACCGTAGTCATTTACTTTTAAATCCCTAACTTTTGTTAGGATCGCCCTTGCGGGTTTTCAATCCACCAAGATAGTCATTTTTGCCAAAGTCGCTTTTTTAGGTTTTCAACTTTGCGGGTTTATTCTTTTTTATTTTTTATCCCTAATTTTTTCCCGAACTTTTTCTTTTTATTGTTCGCTAGGATGCCCATTTTTTTCTGGACTTTCTTTTTATGTACATCGGGTCTATTTTAAGCAAAGTATTTTTTGACTACGTCTGCGTTCACAGAGGACGTAAAATCTTCACCGTCCATGGTTGATATTAGTAAGGCTCCACCAGAGAAAACCTTTCTTACTAAGTATGGACCTTCAAAATTAGGATTCTATTTGCCCCTGTGATCTATTTATGGAGGGTGGATCATTTTCAACACCAAGTCACCTATCTGGAAATACCGAGGGCGCACCTTCTGATTAAAAGCCTTCTTCATTCTACTCTGGTAAAATTGTCCATGGGTGATAGCTGTCAATCTCTTTTCATCAATCAAACTAAGTTGATTCAACCTAGCCTTCACCTATTCTGCTTCATCAAGCTTCACATCAGACACTACCCTTAAAGAAGGAATCTCAACTTCTAATGGTAGGACAACTTTTGTACCATATACCAGCGACAAAGGTATTGCCTCAGTCGACATACGCACCGAAGTACGATAACCATGTAAAGCAAAGGGCAACATCTCATGCCAATCTTTATAAGTCACCACCATCTTCTGCACGATCCTCTTGATATTCTTATTTACTACCTCAACAACGACATTCATCTTTAGACGGTATGGAGAGGAATTGTGGTGTTCAATTTTAAAACTCTGGCACAACTCCTTCATCATCTTGTTATTTAAATTCGAACCATTGTTCATAATCATTCGCTCTGGTATTCCGTAACGGCATATGATGTCCTTCTTTATAAAACGAGCAACCACTTTCCTAGTGACATTGGTAAAGGAAGCTGCCTCTACCCACTTGGTGAAATAATCAATTGCTACCAAGATAAAGTGATGCTCGTTGGAGGCAGTCGGCTCAATTTTCCTAATCATATCAATGCCCCACGTAGCAAAGGGCCAAGGAGATGTCAATACATTTAGAAGGCTCGGTGGCACATGCATTTTTTCAGCATAAATTTGGAATTTGTGGCATTTTCTGGCATATTTAAAGCAGTCAGACTCCATGGTCATCCAATAATACCCTGCTCTCAATAGTTATCTCGACATTGCATGCCCGCCGACATGAGTATCAAAAGAACCTTCGTGAACCTCTTCCACTAGCAAGCTTGCTTCATGCTCATCCATGCAACGTAGCAACACCATGTTGAAGTTTCTTTTGTACAACACATCATCCTTGTTCAAGTAGAAACTGCCCGACAGCCGATCGGTCACCTATTCTACTTAGTTTCCGTCAGTTATTCGACAAAAATTCCGTTTAATCGGCAACACTTTGGTTTGTCTTTTTTCGCTTTCCTGTAAGTATTTAAGTTTTCGCATTTTGTTTGCTTGCATTGCTTTAGTTTAAATTTATGATAAATAAAATACTTTTGAAGTCTTGGTCCGATAGTTTTGGTGTTTTCGGGTTCATGTGAATGTTTCGAGGAATAGGTGTGAATTTGGCTAAGTTTGGAAAGATTTTTCTCAAAGTCAGAGGCCTGACACGGGTGCTCGTGTCACCTGACACGACCCATGTCAGGATGAGAGGAGGAGAGAAGTTGAATTGAGAAACCAATGGGCTGACACGGGTGCCCGTGTCATCTGAAATGACCCGTGTCATCATACCTGAAGCTGCAAGCTTAATTAACAAAGGCAAAAGGCCAAATATTACATCATCATGAGAGTTGAATCAGGTATGACTTTATTGCTTTGAATTTGCGTATGTTCTACTCACATAGCACTACATGAGAACACGCACTGAGGCAATTTTTTTATTATTATCCTGAGCCTTTCAAGCCTTCCCTTAATTATGTTTATCCATTGCTACCCCCTGTTGAGCTTGAATCCATTTGTTCGTGATAACCACCAATGTTAATCCATGGCCAAACACTCCCTAATCTGCTCGGTATACGTGTTATAGTTATTGAGTATGTGCAAAATTCTAAGTTTGGGGTAATACACCTACATTAAGAAAGGCAAGTGCGAAAAAAATATATCATAAGAAAAAAAAGAGAAAAAGAAATATTGGAGACACTAACATGTCTTAATAGGAAAAAGAGAAGAAAAAGCATTTGCCTAAGCGTCAAAGAGTCACAAATAAAAGGCGTGATTGAATCCCCATGGTAATAAAATAAGCACAGAGAAAAAAAAACTACATCACGAATGTTGAGCCTCAAAACCTTTGCGTATCCTTTTCCTTGTTTATCCCACTGTACCTCAGCCTCGTTACGACCCAAAGACCTCAAAAAAAGTGTGTGTAATATGTTTGTGTAATGAAGGTATATTTTATTCAATTTAAGATTTGGTATTGCATATGTTGAATTATGAGTGAAAAACACTTTAACCCCGAGAGATTTGGTCAGAAGTGTGAAAGAGCTTGTAGGTGAAGAAGTACTTTGATATGGAAGTGCAGTAGACAGTTTGTATCAGGAAAACTTGAAACTTGACCAAATGGTGAAAAGCGAGTTGCGAAAGACATTGGTTGTATTGTGGTAAGAAGGAATTTTGGAGTGACCTCGTTTTGTCTCATACATTGCTTGAGGACAAGCAATGAGCTAAGTTTGGGGTTGTGATCGGTCACCTATTCTACTTAGTTTCCGTCAGTTATTCGGTAAGAATTCTGTTTAATCGGTAACACTTTGGTTTGTCTTTTTTTCGCTTTCCTTTAAGTATTTAAGTTTTTGTATTTTGTTTGCTTGCATTGCTTTAGTTTAAATTTATGATAAATAAAATACTTTTGAAGTCTTGGTCCAGTAGTTTTGGTGTTTTCAGGTTCATGTGAATGTTCTGAGGAATGGGTGCGAATTCGGCTAAGTTCGGAAAGATTTTTCTCAAAGTCAGAGGCCTGACACAGGTGTCTGTGTCACCTGACACGACCCGTGTCACCTAACACGGCCCGTGTCAGGATGAGAGGAGGAGAGAAGCTCAATTGAGAACCAATGGGCTGACACGGGTGCATGTGTTATCTGAAACGACCCGTGTCATCATACCTGAAGCTGCAAGCTTAATTAACAAAGGCAAGAGGCCAACACGGGTGTCCGTGTCACCTGATATGACCAATGTTGGCAAGTGTGAACACATTTCTGATTTTTGTGAAGTATTGCTTGTGTTAGTTCATTAAGGTATTTTGGACATTGTGCATGGGAAGGAATAATCTGATACTATTAAAATCTGATTTTTGGAAGGAAAGGGGGACTTTTGGATCGTAAGAAAGAATTATAGCAGAAAGAATAGAGCTCCGGAGGATTGAGAAAAGAGGAAATTTTCATGATCAGAAGAAATTGAAGATCAACTTTTATCACCAGGTCTTGTAATGTCTTTATTTTGTATTTTGTTTTCTTTGAATATTATGAGTAGCTAAACCCTCCAATGCTAGGGGATGTCCCTGAATTTTTATGTAATAAACATCTTTTGAATTGTTCAATGAGACTTTTCTTTCTTACCTTAATCTTTTGTTATGCAAATTATTTAATACTTTTTCGATCGTACAAATTGAGAACAGTTTACGATTAGGGATTTGTCCTGAAAATCCAATCTATTGTTTTGCATAATACATTACGGTAGATATTGCCTAGAAATATAGATATACTGTAGTGATTGATAAAAACCTTGTTAGAACTATTGCTAGATGTTCTTCTTTAACTACTAAGGAATTAGGGTCAAGGAAGAATCTCAAAGGCTTTTCGGTTAAGGAATTTAAGAAAAATATTATTGAGGTTCAGTAAAAATTAAGATTTTGAGGCATGTCTCGTTGATAATGATTTAGGGTTCTTACTAAGCAATTCATACACCTCTCCTAGCATATTTTCTCATAATTGTTAAAGTAATTTTATTATTCTGCTTATTTCATTTTGTCACTATAATTATTTCAAAATCGCCAAACAAAACCCCCCAAGGACATTTTTGTTTAATTGAAACAACACCTGTACTTACAATTGCACGCAGTCCTTGAGAGATCAATTCTGGGGATAACCCCACTTATTACTGCATCGGTAAAACTAATACACTTGCTATTTTTTCGATCAACAGCCTCCTCAGAGTCTTCTTGTCTTTACTTGATGCCCCAGGCAGATACTCTTGAGTTTTGAAGAAACGTATGATGTCAAAATACCAGGGCTTTCCATCTGACGCTTTTTCAATTGCAAATATGAAAGTTGGCATGTCAAGCCGCATGATAGTGATTGCTGGAGCTTCATTCCAAAAATTCACTTTATACATTGATGATAACGTAGCCAAAGCATCCGCCATATGATTTTCAGCCCTCGGTACGTGATGAAACTCGACTCTCAAAGAATGGCAGCAATCTTCTTGCATAGTTCTTATAAGGCACTAGGTTGGCCTGACAAGTCTCCCACTCTCCTTTGATTTGATTGACGACCAATGTTGAATCACCATACACGTCTAGATTCTTGATTCTCAAATCAATAGCTTCTTCTAGGCCCATGATGCATGCCTCATATTTAGATTCTTTATTCATATAGGAAAACATCAACCGGGCAGTGAATGGTACGTGGGAACCATGAGGAGTTGTAATAATTGCCCCGATTCCGCTACCGTACTAGTTAACAACACCATCGAAAATCATTTTCCACTAAGACCCAATCTCTGAGCCCTTGTTAGGTAAAGGCTCATCACAATCTTTCATCTTCAGAAACATTATATCTTCGTCAGGAAATTCAAACCTCATTGGTTGATAATTCTTAATTGGCTGCTCGGCAAGGTCCTCTGACAAAACACTCCCTTTAATGGCCTTTTGGGAAACATACTGAAAGTCGTACTCTGTCAAAACCATTTTCCATCTAGAAATTCTTCTGGAAAACGCTTGCTTCTCAAACATATATTTAATCAGATCCATCTTTGAAATCAACATGGTTGTGTGGTTTAACATGTATTGCCTTAAGCGATTAGCTGCCTAAGCAAGCGTGTAACATGTTTTCTCTAGCATTGAGTACCTTGACACACAATCGGTGAATTTTTTACTTAGGTAGTAAATAGCATGCTCTTTCCTACCCATCTCGTCATGTTGACCGAGCACACAAACCATCAAATTCTCCAGAACCATTAAATACATAATCAAAGGTCTCTGTTAGATGTCAAACTTTGCTTATTTTATCTATCAAATGTTGGCATCTTTCATTCTTTTTGTAGGTGAAAGTGATTAGAATCACTCATGTTTTAGATGATATGATTCATTGTTGGAAAATGCCTTGTTTGCTTTGATTTGTATGTTATTGTGTAGGAATTAAGCACAAAACAAGTGAATAGTAAGACACAAGAAATTGGGCAAGGAAACCAAGACAGCAGAAAAATATCATAAAACTCGCTGTGCAAAGCTCCTAGCGAAGCTTTCCAGAAAAATTCACAAAGTTCGCTAGGCGAACTATGTAGAGAAGGCCAAGAAACCCAATGCACTATTCACACAGAAAGAAAAGGGCCCTAAACTTGCTAGGCGAAGGAGGCAGCGAAGACCTCGCTAGGCGAAGTGGTAGCCAAGCTCTAGCGAACACTCCCAGACTTGAGGCAGTAACTTTTTGGACAAGAATTCGCTGTGCGAAGTGTGTAGCGAAGCCTTCACAGTGCGAAGGATTGCTCGCACAACGAACATGTGGAAAAGTCTCAAAGGCGGTTTAACTATTCAGAGGCACCTCAGGTTCCTAATTTGATGTTCGCTAGGCGAAGGATCTGTTCGCAGTGCGAACATGATAGATCCTAAATGTACTATATAAGTACTTTTATTGCTTTTTAGGTTATTATGTTATATTTTTTTACATCAGAACTTATCTCTCTTCATTTCAAGTTTATTTTAGAGAGAGAAATACAAAACCCTAAGAGGGAGGAGGTAAGATCTTTGATCTCTTGTTGGGGTTTGGATGTAATCTTTTGATACCTTATGTATTTCATCTAATATATGTTTGTGAACTAGTTTTGATTCTCTATTGGTTGATTGTCTTTGATTTCTTTTGTGGGTCTTGACAAAACCTTTTCATATCTTTGATCTAAGATTTTCATCTATCAATGAACAAACTTTTGACATGGTTTTGTAAATTGATATTCATTGTATCTTCTATTGTATTGTGTTGATTAAGTAGCATGTGTAGCATGAGTAGGATCAATATGATATTGTGTGGATGCGTGATAATAGTGATGAAGAATGATGTTCACATACATTTGGCAGATTAGATGAATACATGTAAAAAGGGTTAAGCGTATGTACGTATTCTGATCATTGTGTTTTATATGAAACAATCATTTATCTGATATGGGTGTCGTCTTTGTTTACCTGTTTATCTTTGATTTAAACCACTATAGACATGTACTCTTCAGATCTAGATCTAGGACGATTACTTGTTAGGTCCTAAACTCTAGACATAGATTTAGGCTTAGCATTTGTGTGAGTAGCAGTTCTTAATGCTCTGTGTTATGTTTTTGTTGCGTGAGACATCACCAATGAGACAACATGGTTGTTCTCTCAACGTTGCGTTAGAGATAACCTGTGTCGTGGGTGATACGTGAAGATATTAGATGAATGATTGAGTTATGTTTAACATGATCAGAAGAATGAATGTGTTATCAATTGATGAGATCCAATCCCAACAAGCCTCTGTTTATATTCCAGTCTTTACTTTATATTTTTCGTCTTTATATTTTCTGTCTTTTATTCATGGTTCCTTGAACCTTTTAAACCAAACCTTTTGAACAAAAAAGTTTAGAAATGTAGAGATCGTTGAACGGCGTTCTTTCATCGCACCGATCCCTGTGGAGACGACAAAACTGGGTACTTAATATTTTTGTTTGCTGCTTTACCGCTTTAACAGTCTCCCAGCAACTAGAGGCATTAATATAGGAGGCTCCTGCAAATACTCTTTTATTTTTTCGAAAGCCTTTTGAAAATTCTCATTCTAGACAATCGCCTGATATTTTCTTAACAACTTGAATATTAGTTCACAAGTGGCTGTAAGGTGAGAATTGAACCTTACAATGTAGTTCAATCTCCCCAGGAAACCATTAACCTCTTTCTCTGTTCTCGGCTCATGCATTTCTTGTATAGATTTTATTTTGGCAGGATTCACCTCAATACCCCTTTCACTGACAATAAAACCTAGCAGCTTCCTTGATCTCACTCGAAGGTGCATTTGTTAGGATACAACCTCAGCTTGAACTTTCTTAACCTTTCAAACAATTTCAGAAGATTGACCAGATGCTCTTCCTCTGTTTGTGACTTTGCAATCATATCTTCAACATATACTTCAATCTCGTGATGAATCATATCATAAAAGAGAGTCACCATTGTCCGCTAATAAGTTTCCCATACATTTTTCAATCTAAAAGGCATAACTTTGTAGCAAAAGGTCCCCCACGGTGTGATAAAAGTAGTTTTCTCCATGTCCTCTAGGGCTATTTTGATTTGGTTATACCCAGAGAAGCCATCCATGAAGGAAAACACAGAATACTGAGTAGTGTTATCAACCAACACATCAATATGGGGGAGCGGGAAATCATCTTTTGGGCCCGCTCTATTCAAATCTCGATAATCAACATACGTCCTGACCTTTCCATCCTTCTTAGGTACAGGAACAGTATTAGCGACCCATGGAGGGTAATTAGTAACAGCAAGAAAACCAGCATCCAACTGCTTTTGGACTTCCTCTTTGATCTTGACTGCCATATCAGGTCTGATCCTTCTCAACTTATGCTTCACGGGCGGACATTCTTCTCGAAGAGGTAGACGGTGCACCACTATATTGGTATCCAACCTTAGCATATCCTGATAAGACCAAACGTAGACATCTTTATACTCACGAAGCATTTCAACCAGTCTTATCTTGACATCATCCTCCAATGCAACCCCTATTCTGACTTCCTTTTTCTCCTCTTCGGTACCCAGGTTGATAACTTTAATATCCTCCTGATGAGGCATGATAACTCTTTCCTCTTGTTTCAAAATTCTGGCCGGTTCCTTAGGTAGGTCACAATCTTCATCAGCCTCTTCTTCAGCTTGATAAATGGGATTATCAAAATCATATTGAGCCATAGCCGAATTAGGATCGATGGTATCTGAGATGGACAACCTGCATGATTAATGTTTTATGCTGATTATGATATGCAAACAAACACAAAACATGTTGCCATTTTTATATTTTAATGTATAAGTAAGAAGGAAAAATAGGGATCAAAATATTTGAGTGCAAAATGGACGTCTTTTATTCATGATAACGTTAGAGTGTTAAAACAGGGCCCTATAAAATAAGTCACTACGCCTCAGGCATAACGTAGGACTAGTCATAAACAGAAACAAAAGCGGAAATTACTCTTCTGAAGTTACGTGGATGATTTCCTTTGCCCAAGGATACACAGACGAATCGAAGCATCCATATCACAGTCATTATCTCCCTCGTTGTTGCCAACAACATTTACCCTGTCGAATATAACCCCACCACTGGTAAACCAAACACGTCCTTTGTACTTTGGAGGGTCTTTTGAAGAAGAAGAGGGACTATATCCCAAACCGAACTTGTCATGCTTAACAGGAACATCAAGTACCTGGCCCCATTTCTAGGAAGAATCAAATTCCACTATAGCACGAGCTTCATTAAATGACGACATCGAGACCTATGGACCTTTAGCTTCTACAGGTGGTTTCTCCTAAATTTTCACAGTTTCGAAAGCTTGGCAAAGTGTCTCGTGGATTTCTCCATCCACTTCCACATACTTAAAAGATGATAACTGACTCACCATAATGTCTTCTTGTCCATAGACAGTAACCATTTCCCCTCCATCATATATTTCAATTTCTAATGCAATGTTGAAGTAACTGCTGCAGCAGCGTGTATCCAAGGTCGGTCGAGCATACAACTCTAAGCTAGATGGATATCCATAATATAAAACGTTGCATCAAAAGTTTCCGGCCCCATCTGTAGGGGCATAGTGATCTCACCAAACACTGATCTCTTAGAGTCGTCAAAATCTCTCGCAACTAAGTCACTCGGCATGCATATCAGTCATCGAGTATCCAGTTTCATCAAAACTTTCTCTGGCAGTACATTAAGGGATGATCCTGTGTCCACCAGTGTAACACCCCATTTAAATTATTGGTTCGCTTTTGTATTTTCTGTGATTGTATTTGTTGTGATGTCCTTAATTAAGGGTATGAGGTTAAGAGCGAGAGTGAGAGCTGACCTTAGTTGGGGGTGAGGTGGACCTATAAGGATGATAAAATTAACCATTTAATGAGGATACTATAGTTATAGACATTATTTAATTTTTATTAATTATAACATTAATTAGAGAGTGGTTATTATTATTATTATTATTATTATTATTATTATTATTATTATTATTATTATTATTATTATTATTATTATTATTATTAGTAATAGTAATTAAATTAAATGAATTAAAATAGGATTAAGAGGGTTTAGAGAGTCTTAGTGGGTTTAGACAGTTAACACGTGAAAGAGGAAAAAGGCAGAGAAAGGAGAGCTAGGGCAAAGAAGAACCAAGACTTCTCCATTGTTGTCAAGAAAGAGCTCAAATTCAAGGTAAGGGGGGAGAATGGATTTCAATATGGGTGACTTAACATGAGACGGTAGTGAGAGGTCCTTTCTCTCATAGAAATTTTGTCTGTTCTCATCTTTTTGTCTGATTTTCGTGATATTATGATTTCCCTGTGATTGTTGTTATTGTTGAATGACCATTGTATGTTGTTGTATGTATGATTCTGGTATGAACATGAAATTCGTTTGGAAATTTCCTAGAACTGTGATAGAATGTTGTAGATGAATAGATCTGAAAGCTAAGGGTTTAATCGAAATCGAAACTAGATCTAATAGATAGAATCTAGAAAGAATAGAATATAGGATTCATGGAAATCGATCCAAAATCTGAGTTTTAGGATGAAGGGGAAGGTAGAATGATGAATCTAGAGGGGAAACTCGTGAGAATGATGAGATCTGAATTTTTTGACAGATCTGCTGGTCATACGCGTATTGGGGGTGTCAATATGCATATGGGGGACTTCCCAAGGGGCTGTACGCGTAGCAGACGTGCCCTGTCCCCAGTGCCAGCACGGCCACCTGATGATACGCGTACGGTACACGTATGGGTCTGGGCAATACGCGTATGGAGGTAATCATACGCGTAAGGGGTGACTCTGATGGAGTTTTGGGGGGTTAGAAGCCTCTGGTCTTATGCGAAAGGGAAGGCCATATGCGCATGACAGCATGTAGTACGCGTATGGACCATGCTGGTACGCGTATGGACAACCTAGGATGACTTTTTCCCCAGTTTTGTGATTTTTTTCTAGCGTTCGCTTGGGACGCATTTCCGTTGATTTGGTAGGGTTAATATGACTAAAATGAACCTAGAAATAGGAGTAATGAGTTAAATCAGGAAAAATGTGAAATGATATGGGTGTGCCCTTAAGGGGTGTGTTTGATGATTGTGAGCCATGATTATCGAATATGGATAATCTTATGCGATGGTGGTAATCCCCGAAAGGATTACGGTGAGCGGATGGCTCGTGTGGATCATTGATGATCGTGAATTATGCTTGAATTATTATATTGCATAATTGTATGGTCATGCATTTCATGTCATGTGTCTTTTGGATATGGCTAGGTGGGAATCCATGATGTGTGCCTAGTTTCATTGGACTTCATGTGGAAGTTGTTGTGGAGATAAGTTATAGTTCAGAGGAACGTATACGACTTAAAATTCTGGTATGCAGATCTCATATATTCTAAGAGATGCAAAGAACATTGATCTCTGCTTAAACAAGGACGAGGATAGACCATGACCAATTTAAATTACTTTAAATGGTGCCAATGTCATGACCAATGTCATGACGTCTGTTGTAACATCAGTAGACAGACAGACTATTTAGCTTACCATTTAAATTGTGCAGAATTATAAATGTTGAAAGATAATAACACAATGAATTGTTTATCCAGTTCGGTGCAACCTCACCTACATCTGGGGGCTACCCAAGCCAGGAAGGAAATCCACTATTAGCATAATCAATTCAGATCTAAACTCCCCCGTTTACAACTCCTCACTTAATCTCTACCCAATGCAATTTCTGCCTAGAATCCACTAGACAAGAGACCCCGCTTACTCCCCTTCAATCACCGCAGTGATAAACAATTCAATAAAAAAACATACTTTAGAAGACACTCTTTAAAGTCACAATACTTGATTTTGCTTAACAACTTCAATCAAGGACAATACACTCTTGCTTAAAAGCTTTGAGTGAACAGACAACTTAAGAACTCTAGACCAAAGCAATCATACAATAGATAATTGCTTGGTGTACAAGTATTCCTAAGACACACAAATATACGTGAAGAACAAAACTCTTCACTCACAAATATGTCTATCACAATGTATCAAAAGATACAAAGGGTGACTTACAAGGTCACACACAATGGACTCTCAAAATCCTAAACCTTAATTCTACACTCAAGTTTTTTCTTGTTGTGAGTGCTTTATTTCCATTGCTTCTGCTCCTCCTTAAATAGTAATGCAGACTGGGCTTGGGCTGGCCAAAAGTAACAAACATTAGGTTTAACCAAGTTAAACAACTTTCCATAATTCAAGGTGCTGTAAAATTAGGTCACAGCTGCTTCATGTTATACCCAGGCCTGACTAGAATCTCGCCTGAGATAACTAAGGATTCATAACAGGTTTCCTGAATTCTAGCCTGAGATATATCAGGTAAAATACTAGAAAACTAAAACACACGCGCAGATATCATACGCTTGATGTCATAACATCCAACATGACATCCAACATACTTGACTCTAGCTAGCCAAACTTACCCTGCTGAACACTCCTGCAGAATCTTCTTCATAACAGTAGAAACAACCATATTATAGTTTCCTAAAAAGTCTTAAAGATCCTTTTTATGAACACCAATTAAATCTGCACTTTGTTCCTAATAAATCTCTTTGGCCTGCACATACTGATGAGGTATATCCAAAGCACTTCTGTCAAGTGATATAAAACAACAGCTCCTGTTGTACCAGACAGCGATGTCATGACATTGATAATGACATCCTGATTAAACCGCATGACAGAAGTTCTATCATCAGCTCCTGCTGTACCAGACAGCGATGTTATAACATTGGTAATGACATCCTAATTAAACCATATAATAGCAGTTCTGTCACCACAACAGATGGATGTCACGACATTCAGTATGACATTCACATTAAAACACACCACAACAGTTCTATCACCATAACAGATGGAGATGTTATAACACCCTGCTTAACATCAGTGCAGAGTCATGTTTTACCAAAAATTTAGCGAATCATAGAATCATGGAACTAACAATTTTCCCCTTTGGCAAATTTTGGCTAAAACAACCAAACAGACTTGTCAAAACAATCCAGTTGCACAAACTATCAAGCTCCCCCTTGATAGTTGCATTCATCAAGCAACTACAAGATACTACTCTTTTCTTGGCAGTAGCAGCAAATAACAACACTTTAACAACACTTTACTCCCCCTTGGTTTAGTAAAAAATTGACAAAAATTGGAGTAAATGTACACACTCATATGCACACATATAAACCAAGACCATCATACACCATGCTTCATCATGATGAGAAACAACCTCCACAGTATCAACTCCACCTGGCATTTACCCCATTGTCATTGAATCTTGAGTTCTTGCCTTGTCTAAAGAT
Organism: Lathyrus sativus; assembly: GCA_963859935.3. Taxonomy (NCBI): domain Eukaryota; kingdom Viridiplantae; phylum Streptophyta; class Magnoliopsida; order Fabales; family Fabaceae; genus Lathyrus; species Lathyrus sativus. The sequence goes on from OZ012737.1 coordinate 25,422,752, forward strand.
GCACTTTCAGAAGTGACACTTTTGACATCACCAATTAAAGGATAATCAATTAAATACTTGCCAAGTAGCAATTTATTTTAAATCCCCAATTTGAGACACAAAAATATTCTGTAGAGAAAAATAAATTCTCCTAGACAAAAACCAATGTTGTTTCCTAGGTCATTCATAAGGAGTAAGCACAGTCCTAGTTCAAACTAACACAAGTAATGCAGCTACACATCATACAAGTACACAGCTCCCCCTGTCATACATAATCAGCACTCCCCCTAAAAGAGAGAACCCAAACACATCACACATTGCAGCTTTACATCCCTTGTTTAACAGCCCATACTATAATAGAAGAGGTAGACAAAACTATCTACAAGATCACTCAGACTCAACTAGGAATATCTCCAAGATGTCAGTGTAAATGCCATGTTTCATATGCACACAATCAGAGCTGGTGTTAGATGCCCAATTGTGCTTATTTGAGCTATCAAATTTGGGCATCTTTCACTCCGTTTTTGTCTAATTTGTGCTCTAACCGACTTGTTTTTATTAATATGCATCATAGTGTGAAACACTCTTGGTTCTTTTAATTTGTGTGTTATTGTTCAGTATTTGAGCATGAAAGAGTAAGGATTTGAAGGCACAAGAAATATGACAAAGGAACCAAGAAAGTTGAAAGCAATAGCAAGTTCGCCAGCATGTTCGCTGAGCGAAGCAGTAGCGAGTGTTCGCCAAGCGAGCTCATAGCGAGCAGCTAGCGAACACTCCCAGACTTGGGCAGAAGCACATTGGCATTGTTCGCTAGCAGCGAGGAGGGTAGAGAAGCACTCGCTAGGCGAGCACCTAGCGAGCAAGTAGCAAAGCCAAACAAAATTATACCTCAAGAACTCGCCAGCATGTTCGCTGAGCGAGGTTGCAGCGAAGCCAAACAGAATGATTGCCTCAGACCTCGCTAGCATGTTCGCTCAGCGAGTCTGTAGCGAACATTCGCTGGAAGCTCGCTTAGCGAGCAGAGTCGCGAGCATGGCAGACCATCAACTTTGTCTATAAATAGCTAGTGTACTTTTTGTTGACTTATCACAACTTTTACTACTTTTGCTAAAAAGTGATTTTGTGACCTAAAAAATTTTCTAGCTCTCATTTCTTCATCTCTTAACATCATTCCACCAAAAAGAAGGTGGATTCTCATCCAAGTTGGATTCTTCGACTCGGATGTTCATCAACCTTCTCCCGATACTTCTACTGCAAGCTACCATGAAAATGAGTAGCTAAATACTTCCTTTTGTCAAGGTTAGATGTAGGTGATCATCAAGCTTTGTATGTAAATGTATTGATCTTCATTTGTAAACTCTTTGATGATGAATGCATGGTGAAAAATTTGCTTTATCGATAACTCTTTGTGTTGGTTTATGATCGAGAGATATTTTCCAACTCTTAACCTAGGTTTTCATCCATATTTGTTTGTAAGCTAGAGATAGTTATGAATGAAGTTGTTCACATAAATGTTGAACTTTAATGTTGTCATTTTGATAGATTTTGTGAGAGATCAACAATGGATCAAAATGACAAATCCCACAATGCGAGTTAGAGATAATCACATTGAGAGGATGTTGTGAATGTATTTATCATCTAATGGAGTTTATGAATCTTGTTGATCGAGCATATGCATGAAAAGCGATCACCGAACCCTAACTTTGGCAATCTTTCTTTAAACCGCAAAACCCTAACTTTTACCGCGAAACATTACTTTTTTATGCAAGATACCGTTACTAAAACCAAAACCCCCCTTTTGTTACTATAAAATTACGAATTTATCAACTGTCGAACGACAACAATATCTTATATTCCCTGTGGAGACGATAACAAAAACCCGAAACTTTACCACTGTACCAACAAAATGGCGCCGTTGCCGGGGATTGGTGTTGAGATTTTGAAGTGCATTGCAACGGTTCTATATTTTTAAGCTTTGTATATATTGTATATATTTGTTTCTTTTTATGTTTTTTCTAGTGTGTTCAGGAATGACGAAAACTCCTTCTAGAGTGGTTGCTATCGGTATAAAAGCATTCAATGAAGCTTCAACCGAGTCTAGATGGCGATGATAGTATGAAACAAGTGAATGTTGTCAAGGTACCAAAAACCGAGTCTGGATGGTTTTCCTTGTTTAGAATTTTAGAATGTTTAAGAACTTACGTCTTTGTGCAAATGAAATTTGTTCTTTTGGCAACTTGTTGGAATGATTGTTTCACTTAGGACCAAAAACCCACAATTTGTGAGAAAGCTTCCACTGTTTACTAAATGCTGGATTTCTGATAAACTTTGTTGATCCGTATGATTCATGCTTTATCTTGTTATCATTGTGAATTTGTGGAAGCATTAGAAATGATCAAGGCACTTGTTTATATTGAGTACAACCACGTCCAAATGCAACTTACTCGTGAGTAGAGAGAATTCGTTAACCCCTTTGAGCCTAAACAATGTGAATCTCATTCTTAATTTTGTAAGATTCTAACATTTTTCTTGAACCCTTGAATTTGTTTTAATTGTCTTCTTTGCCATAAAAAGCTAAGAGCATTCACTTGAGGGTTGAGTAAAAGTTAAGTTGGGGCGAATGAAAAAGGAAGATAGTAACTTGCCACAACTCGTGAAAAAAAAAAACAAGCAAGCATCGAAGAGGATTGTGAAAAAGAAAAACACTTGTTTTATGAACATGGTGTAGAAATAAAATGATCAAAAGAAAAGAATAATCATGAATGCTTGTTTGGAAGAAACATATTGAAAAAAATTGAGTTGTGGAACAAGAGTTGTAAAGGTTTCAAATGAGTATCAAGATTGAACAAAGTTTGAATGTGTGAATTGTTGTACAAGTGAATGTCTCTTTTGCATCGGCAAATTCGTTTCAATGGCTTTAGATATGTCTCTTGTTTGTAAACCTGACCAAGCTACAACCGGAAAAGACCTTCGTGATCTTCGTACTTCCACATTTTTCATTTATAATTGCTAGACATTATATGAATTGAATTGATTTTTGCATTGTTTATTGGAGAGTGAAATTGTCCCCGCGCTTGCATGTGCGAAATTTCTTCAATCCTTATTCGAAGAGGAGAGATAGGGTGATTCATTCAAGATAGCATTGTTGTGAATTGATAAATGTTTTGTATTGCTTTAAGATTTTAGTTCTTGTGCATTGTGTTGTTCTAACCATTGGAAACACGTGTTTGGTTGAGTCACTTGTTTTTGAGCCATTTGATCCGAGTTCAGAAAATCCTTTTTCTTTAAGCAAATCCTCTAGATCTTCAAGACGCATACTTTGCTTGAGGGCAAGCAATATTATAGTTGGGGAGAGTTGTTAGATGCCCAATTGTGCTTATTTGATCTATCAAATGTTGGCATTTTTCACTCATTTTCGTCAATTAAGTGTTGAAAACCATTCTTGTTTTGTTTGGTTTGCAATCTCTTGGTACCTTTGATTTGTGTGCTATTGTGTAGGAATTAGGCACAAAACAATTGAAAAGTAAGACACAAGAAAAATGGTCAAGGAAACCAGGACAGCATGCAAACAACACTCAAGAAGTGGCAAAATGTTGTCACGCTCGCTTAGCGAGCAGGTAGCGAGGTGCTAGCGAACGTTCAATAGATGCTCTCTTAGCAAGCAGACCAGCAAACAGCTTGCTAACTTGCTCGCCTAGCGAGCAGGTAGCGAACGAGCCCAGAATTGAACAGATCTGAAAGTGCCAAAAGTTCGCGTTCGCTAGCTGTTCGCCTAGCGAACGTGATAGAACCAAAACGTGTACTTAAGTGATTTTCTTGTTTTTTTAGGTCATAACTCCATTTTTTGGGGAAAGAACTCCATTTTTTGGGGAAAGAACTCCATTTTTGGGAGAGAACTTCATTTTGTAACATTTTGGAACATCAGAACTTATCTCTCTTCATTTCTTTAGAGAGAGAAACACAAAACCCCAAGGGGGAGAAGGTAAGATCTTCGATCTCTTGTTGGGGTTTGGATTGTAATCTTTTGATACCTTATGTATTTCATCTAATATATGTTTGTGAACTTATTTTGGATTCTCTATTGATTGAATATCTTTGATTATGTATTTGTGGGTCTTGACAAAACCTTTTCACATCTTTGATCTCAGATCTTCTTCTATCAACGAACAAACTTTTGACATGGTTTTGAAGTTGATATTCATTTTATCCTCTATGGTGTTGTGTTGATTAAGTAGCATGGGTAGCATGGGTAGGATCAACATGATATTGTGTGGGTATGTGATAATAGTGATGAAGAACGATGTTCACCGACATTTGGCGGATTAGATTAATACATGTAAAAAGGGTTAAGCGTGTGTACGTATTCTGATCATAGTATTTTATGCAAAACAATTGTTTATCTGATATGGGTTTCATTCTTGTGTACCTGTTAATCTTTGATTTGAATCGTGATAGAGATATACTTTTCGGATCTGGATCTATGATGATTGTCGGTTAGGTCCTAAACGCTAGAGATAGATTTAGGCTTAGCATTTGCGTGAGTATCAGATCTTAATGCTCTGTGTTGTGTTTTTGTTGGGTGAGAGATCACCAATGAGACAACACGGTTGTTCTCTCGACGCCGCGTTAGAGATAAGCTCTGTCGTGAGTGATATGTGAGGATATTAGACGAATGATTGTGTTGTGTTTAATTTGTTCAGAAGAATGCATGTGTTATAAATTGATGTGATCCAATCCCAACAAGGCTCTGTTTATATTTCAGTCTTTATTTTATATTTTCTGTTTTTATCTATGGTTCTTTGAACCCTTTAAACCAAACCTTTTGAAATTAAGCTTAGAAATGTAGAAATCGTTGAACGGCGTTCATATCGCATTAATCCCTGTGGAGACGACAAAACTGGGTACTTAATATTTTTTGCTTGCTGCTTTACCGCACCAATAGCTGGTGATGTCTTGATCTTCATCTTTATATTACTCTCAATAAAACTTGTGTAAATATGATTTGATCCATTGACACAGAACCAAAAGTAATACACTTGTCATGTTCACCATGAGCTAGAGTAATAACACAATGTCACAGCATCTTGTCTGACATTCCTCCTTCATAAAATCCCAAACTATTTGAAACCACAAACAATCTTGATACATAACTGCACTCTTGCAGAAACAAATCCTAGATAAAAGTATAACTCCCCATATCAAGGATAACCAGTGCTCGTTTAGAAGCACGTGAATGGAAAACATAAGACTCATCTTCATATCTTCAAGAGCTCACTCTCTGTTCAACACACCTGCTGAACGTATTCACTTACTGCTTGCACCATAAGCCCATAGTACACCCATCAAACACAAGCTCTCCCCTTATCTTTGATACAAGCTGCTCCAAGATCACCACAATATCTCAAGACCAACCTCATGCTCATACAGTGAGAAGGTACCAAAATGCTCCACTTCTTTCTGGAGTTACCACTCCTCCACAAGACTTCTGGCCTGAGTCAGAGAACAAGATAGACACCCCATAATCCAAGATATTCCTTCCTCATCATTCTCCCATATGATAAGTTAGAACACTTTTGGTTTAACTGGTGCATACTCACTTCCATATAACTCGTCATAGTCCAGATTTTCATGCAATGAGACACTCCAGTCTTGTACAATACTTTCACATCATACTCCAAGACAGTCCCTTTACCTCATCATTCTCCCGTATGACAAGATAGAGTACTTCTTAGTCAGAATGTGAATCACAAGTTCCACAACAGATCTTCAAGTCCTTCTCTAAGTAAAAACAAGCCAGATGATACATATCAAAGACTCGACATCCAATGGTTCTTTATATGCTCACAACTGGACTTACTACTGCCTAGTAATCCAATTGAAAATCTTCACAGCTCCACCAGCTTGATCAATAAGAACTTCAGACAACCAAGGAGAGAAATAAACTATCATCCATCTCCAAAAGAAGGTAATCTTCCATAAGCAACTTAGGGCTTCTACCACAAGCTCCAATATATGAACAGAAACAGAACCTTCTTTGGTCTTCAAACAACTACCCTTCTGCACAAGAGTAATTTAAGCACACTTCTTTAAACAACCAAATGCCAATGTTTGGTTACTTAGCTGCTTCCAGAGCTCAAGAAAATCTTCTGATCCACTAAGCAAACTTAATCTTCAAGTTACATATCCTACTTGCTCCATAGCAAGGCATCTTAGATACACCAAGACTTGGACCTGTAACATCTACTTCTTCTCACAGCCCCTACAAGCTGACGTTTCTACTTGATGTCACAACATCTGATCAGACATCTTGCTGGTGAGTTCAGTCCTTCATCATGCCATTTAGAAGAACCTCATCAAGAGTTCCATGTTCACATAGACTAGATTAAAGATATTGAGTAGACACCCTCTATTATGCTTTATTGAATCACAACAGATACCTTGAAATGCATTTGCTTCAGGAACTCCTCTTTACAGAAACCAAACACGCCAAAAGCTTGATTCTTCAGAGAGGATGGATCAAGAAAATCTGTACAAAAGGAATCCCGCTTTGCTTAAGTATAGACTTCTTCAGAAAATTAGAAATAACTGCCACTTATCCTTGACCTCCAAGATGAGCAAGATCACATGCTCCTATGTACTTAGATCAGAAATAAACTGACCCAAGCAATGCTATCACCAGCACCATCTTCTAGACCAGTTTCTTGCCAGGAAACTTTCTAGATAAAGCTCAGATGTTTCTAGTAGACACTAGAATACACCTGCTGCACTTCATCAGATCTAAGAGACATGTCTTCATCTTCACTTCCATCAGTACTACATTCTAGCCTTAGTTTCTTCCCAAGAATCTTACTAGAATAAATACAGATCCAGCTATACCTCCTTGAATCAACAGAATTCTGCACAATCTCTGCTGATGGAATGTCTCAACATCTGTTTGAAAATCAGATCCTCAACCAGATCAAGGGCATGATACTTGTGCTACAACTGATGAGACAACTTGATCATCAACTAAGGATAATCCATTAAATATTCGAGAATATCTCAACTAGCAATAGATCTTAAAGCCTTATAAGGAATCCTTCTAGGATCATCTACTTGATAAACCATCAAAAGTATTATTTAGTTAAAGGATCTTTTAATGTTGAAACATCAGGGCTGACATCCTTGACTCAACTTCCCTATGACTTCCTTTGTTGATAGAATCCCTGCAAGTCATGAGTGGTGAAAATAAATTACCTCCCATTATCTTCTCTAACATAGCCTTCAGCAACTTACCATAGCCATATATCACATTGTATACAATATGCACAATACTCTCTCAGGGCTACCAGAGTTCTTTCATTAGACAAATATGCAGCGGAACCACCAAAAGAACATGCCCTAAACAAGATGTCAGAACATTCAACAGGTCATTGGAGCTCCTATATCAGAGGGCACAACAACAGATACACAAAATCCTTTATAAGCAGGAGTGGACACACTCTTCTCCTTAACTCCATAAGCATTAGCTCAAACATTTAGCAAGATCAACAAATCAGCTACCACTTCTCCTTGTTCAAGACACCAGAAAGTATCTCCCAAGATCTCATCCAGAACAAACAGGATGCCTGCTCTGATACCAATTGAAATTCTGATACACAGATCTCTTATGTTCTAAGAGATGCAAAGAACATTGATCTCTGCTGAAACAAGGACGAGGATAGACCATGACCAATTTAAATTACTTTAAATTGTACCAATGTCATGACCAATGTCATGAGGTCTATTGTAACATCAGGAAATAGAAAGACTATTTATCTAACCATTTAAATTGTACAGAATTGTAAATGCTGAAAGATAAATAACACAATGAATTGTTTACCCAGCTCGGTGCAACCTCACCTACATCTGGGGGCTACCAAGCCAGGAAGGAAATCCACTATTAGCATAATCAATTCAGAGCTAAACTCCCCCGTTTAAAACTCCTCACTTAATCTCTACCCAATGCAATTTCTGCCTAGAATCCACTAGACAAGAGACCCCGCTCACTCCCCTTCAATCACTGCAGTGATAAACAATTCAATAAAAAAACAGACTTTATAAGACACTCTTCAGAGTCACAATACTTGATTTTGCTTAACAACTTCAATCAAGGACAATACACTCTTGCTTAAAAGCTTTGAGTGAACAGACAGCTTAAGAACTCTAGACCAAAGTAATCATACAACAGATAATTGCTTGGTGTACAAGTATTCCTAAGGCACACAAATATACGTGAAGAACAAAACTCTTCACTCACAAATATGTCTACCACAATGTATCAAAATATACAGAGGGTGACTTACAAGGTCACACACAATGGACTCTCAAAATCCTAAGCCTTAATTCTACACTCAAGTTTTTTCTTGTTGTGAGTGCTTTATTTCCCTTGCTTCTTCTCCTCCTTAAATAGTAATGCAGACTGGGCTTAGACTGGCTAAAAGTAACAAACATTAAGTTTAACCAAGTTAAACCGCTTTCCATAATTCAAGGTGCTACCAAATTAGGTCACAGCTGCTTCATGTTATGCTCAGCCCTGACTAGAATCTCGCCTGAGATAACTAAGGAGTCATAACAGGTTTCCTGAATTCTAGCCTGAGATATATCAGGTAAAATACCAAAAAACTAAAACACGCGCGCAAATGTCATACGCTTGATGTCATAACATCCAACATGATATCCAACATACTTGACTCTAGCTAACCAAACTTACCCTACTGAACGTTCCTGCAGAATCTTCTTCATAACAGTAGAAACAAGCATATTATAGTTTTCAAAAAAGTCTTAAAGATCCATTTTATGAACACCAATTAAATATGCACTTTGTTCCTAATAAATATCTTTGGCCTGCACATACTGATGAGGTATATCCAAAGCACTTCTGTCAAGTGATATAAAACAGCAGCTCCTGCTGTACCAGACAGCGATGTCATGACATCCTGATTAAACCACATGACAACAGTTCTGTCATCATCTCTTGCTGTACCAGACAACGATGTCATAACATTGGTAATGACATCCTGATTAAACCACATGATAACAGTTCTGTCACCACAGCAGATGTATGTCACGGCATTCAACATGGCATTCACATTAAAACACACCACAACAGTTATGTCACCATAACAGATGGAGATGTTATAACATCATGCTTAACATCAGTGGAGAGTCATGTTTTACCAAAATTTATCCAATCATAGAACCATGTACAATCATAGAATCGTGGAACTAACACGACTTATCCGAATTTTGACGGGAATCGGGTTCTAGGGCAAACTGTATGTATTTGTGTTGGTACCATATGCATTGTGTCGAGTCAGTGAGTCACATTGCATAATCGTAATTGAATATGGGCTATTGATGCCGAGTAATTAATGTGGCACGTGTACGTGCGTTGTATGTGTATGATGGATTTATGTGTAGTGTGTAACTACTCCTTAGCATGTGTATTTTACCGCTTATTTATTGAATGTAGTTCTCACCCCTTTTCTGTTTGTTGCGTTTGTGCTCCTTGGAGAGTGCAGATGACCATGTACTTGAGTAGTGCTTGAAGTTGTCATACCCCAAATTTGTCCTGCTTCGGTGTTTAATGAATGTTTTACCGCTTCATGACTTCTGGCCATGGTCCTCTAAGATTTGGATTATGAAGGTTTTGTTTGTGCTCGTTGTGATTACAAGCTCTTGCCAAAGTGGTGGTTTGGGTACAGATAAAAGAAATATGCCATCATTCTTGTGATCAGACTTCAAAACAAGATCGATTGTCCAAGTTATAAGATTGGTTCATTTCAAGGCAAGATTATCTGGTTTCCAATGGTTTAAGACTGTGTTTCAGAGATGAGTCCAAATCTTGTTTTAGCTTAAACCATGTCCTTTCGAATTGTGATGCAAGTTGATTCGAAGCTATGTTTAGAGTACATTCGAGCCAAGACTAATACACCTTCAAGTTATATTTCAAAGTGTATTATCGCCATTATTCAAAATAGTTTATGGAATGTGTTAAATTCATGGTTGGATCGATACATGTCATGTCTAAGGTGCCCCAAAACCATGCTTGAATCTTCTTAAGTTATGAAGGAATGGTTTCAGGATCACGAAATCAAATTGTTCCAGCTTATTATTGACTCCAATTTTAGCATATAAAAGTGTCACATTAATTAAAGCCATGAGAATCCATGTTATTATTTGTGGGCATACATAGGCTTAAGTATGGAATAAGTTGTACTTAAAGTAGCTGATGCACGGTTATATCATGGGACATCCTGGTGTTTAATAATTTGTTCTTTTTTTTAAAGGGAGATCAGCATGCTTGGGTACTCTTGATCCCATCCCATCAAACAGTCCAAAAGACACGAGCCACAACCTGTGGTCCATGGAATTTCGCTTATGCAATACAATTCAAGTGACCCCGAATATCAACTTGTTCCAAGTCTCGAGGATAATCCTAACCATTAATTCAAAACACAGCAGACAAAATGGTGCTACATACGATAGCTGCGGAATGTAAAAATTATGAACGGATTCGTAATATTGCTTCAGGATTTTTTAAGTTTCAGTACAAGTAAACTACAACCATTGATCCTACAAATTAAGAAAATCTAAAGGACCAGAAGATATAGCAATACAAGAGATTATTGTACTCAAAAGGTGTCAAAGTACTAAGTTCCTACAGCCAGATGGAATTCGATGAAAAAGCCTAAACTACAAGCTACAGCTGGTTGACTACAAGCTACAGCAGGTTGCAGAGTGGAGGAATCACCTTCATTCCTTTTTTCACAAACCACCTAGCATCTTCGATACTCTACCACAATCCTACTCAATGTGCATTTTTCACTTGGAATCAGTTTCCAAAGAGCTTCATCAGTCTTCTACCGCTGTTTTCGCACCGTACCAAGACCGTACAATTCTTCAACATCTTTGATCAACCTACGACAGCTTCAACCTCCAATTGACAGCAATCACATGTACCTTGCGTTCAACAAAATAAGTCACAGTCAATTTGTAATACAAAGACGAGGATGATACCCTCCAAAGAGAACTCTTGAGGAACCAATAAGCATGACAGCTCTGTTGGGTAGTATTTTCCTGCAAAAACCAGTAAACATGACAAGGTTATATAATTGAAGACAGAAATTAAAATGTAGCAACAGAGTTAAGCAACAGAGTTCAAATTCAAGACAACTCTCCAAAGCTTAAGTTGCAAAAGATCTTGATGTACATGCCGCGAGAGTTGTTAGGGTGTAGTCTTCACCTAAGTTGGTATCAGAAATGCCAATTTCTTCCCAAGCCGTCCTAATCTCGAAGATAGTTTCGTTATTGTGCCGTCATTCCAAGTCCTCATCAATGGAAGGCTCCTTCATGGTGTTGAGTTCCTAGTAGCAGAACCAATAAGAAGAAAGGAAAAATCAGCACAAAATGCCAGGCAAAAAAATGTTGTTCATGCGCGAAACAATGTTAAAATTTCAAGGAATGACTATAAAGAGAAAACCTTCACTTAGACGGTTCGCCTACATGACTAAGTCTTATGCTGCAAACAGATTTTGACATTCTATGGCTGCTGTAATAAGTTCCTGCTCATTTGTTATCCTCCAAGCCGCCTCACCAAAGCACTATACGATACACCTTGCCAATCATCCTTCCAAAGTCATTGGATAGACCTCCCAGTTATGGTCAAGGCTTCAACTCCCGCTGTATTCTTTCACACCGTCTCTGCGCACGTGAAACCAATACCAGTCAAGTTGGTTGAAGTCATAATAAGGAATCAAAATAATGATCTTACCATGATAAATCCAAATTATTAAAGAATTTGTTTACAGTTTGGATGGCAAAATATTGACTCGAAAAAGCATCAAGCATCCGGCTAGGAATATCATTAATTCAAATATGGTCTTCTACCTGCAAGATGATTATCAAAGAGAATTCCTGCCCCTCACTTTGACCCAACAGAACAGGTTTTGGTTAACATTTTCATGTTGAAATCTCCATGTGTTTTCCTTTCTTTCCCTCCTAGTTTTTCGAAAGAGACAATGCTCTGAATTCCAAATAGTAGCTGACAAGATAAAGTAAAAAAAGGGGGATTAAGAACATTTAATTTGATGCATAGAATAGATGTATAGAAGAGGTAAGCTATAGCTCAATATACCAATTCTATTGTAGCCAATTTGCACAATTGCAGCCAATTTGCACAATTGCAGCCAAAATCCTTGCTTTTGATAAGGCCTTGAATCCTTGTTTGACTTAGCCATGAGAAACTTGATTAAAAAGTGTCTGCTACCGTCATTGCGCCCTGCAAAAAGAAGTCACATGTCAAGACATATACAAGTCCTTTCCGGTCAAAAATAATGAAAGCATGAAGACCTTTTCATAGGGATTTATCCAAGTTGCATTGATACAAGACATGAAGAAATACAGACTTAAAATATGCCCAGGAAAACTCATTCTCACATGCTTTGTGGAAATTCCAAATTCTAAACAAAAGTGGTAAAAGCAGATTTCTGAGGCCAGAAATGAATCGGGCACTGTTAAATAAAAATTATGATGATAGAATAAAATAGCATGGTGGCTCCAAAGCTGGATCTCGTTTAGTTCCATATCATGATCAGAGTCAAAACTCAGACCCTGTGAGTAATGTTGCCAAAGATCTTTTTAAGAAGGATAAAGAAAGTGAAGAATTGTCTTTGATCTGTAACCAGTTGCACCAAATAGAGAAACAACAGTCCAATCTACTTGATCTTCTGCAGAAATTCATGGGAAGCTCACAAAATGGAATGCAATCTTTAGAGACCCGTGTACATGGTCTTGAGTTGGCATTGGATGATATCTCTTATGATTTGGTTGTATCAAATGGAAGGATAACTAATTCTAATGTCCCTCGTAATTCATGTTGCTTGCTATCTGGAGCAGAATTTTTTTAGCTCCAAGTTCTGGAAAAGAACACAAGGCCAGTATTCAACACCGTTGTTCTCTAGATGTACTGCTGCTCCATCACATGCTTCCATGCACTACCCAGCTGTAAGGAATGCCGAGACTAACCTTACAAGCCAAAGATTCAGGCTTGATGGAGGTTTCATCACTAATCCTTTGGCAACGACACACACTAATTCGAGGGATTACGTATCATTCAACTGATACCACAGACATACAACTGATACCAGTCTTGATGCCTTCTTCAAGAATCACTACGAAGAGGCAACATATTGTGTGATCAGTTATTGGGAACACCCATTGAATGACAGTAACCAAATTCCTCTTCAGCTTGCTCCACAGTTCTTCACAAAACCTGCAGTACCCTACACAGCATACAACAAGGTCATAATTCACATACACACATCGACAAGTTCATGTAGTGTGAAATCATTTTGCAAATCATACACTTAAGTCACTTACCGTTTGCAAGTCAGACTGCAACTCCCGCACCACGTCAAAGATTTGTGTGTTCCATCGATACCAAATTCGGGCAAGTGTTGGATTGAGCTGGTAAATATAATGAAATTAATCTATGCAAAAGAGAGTAGACATTGGCTCAAGTTGAACTAACCCTCTCAGCAAGAAAGAAACCTGTCACATCAGAACAAAACAAGAATTAAAAGTTATATTTGAAGTTCAAAGAAGTAAATTCCACATTAGAAAATTGAAGACAGTAAAAAGTCACATTTGTACGCACTAAAAAAAACTCAGCAAAAACCAGTTGTTTTCAGAGTGGCTACAGACAAAAAACGCAGGGTGAGTCACTACCCCTGGTCCCCACAAAATCCTTTTGCAAAACCTCCTAACGGAATTGCAGGTCCGCAGCTCACTACCTCACACACTTGAGAGCATATTCCTCTAAAAATCCTTAAGTTCACACGCACCAGGAAATCCCTATATATTTCATACTGTTCCTTCAAGGAGGCAGCAGCAGAGACAAAAAAAAAACGCTAGCTGCGAAATTCGATCCTCACAATACCTAAAATCATTCTAAAGTTCTTCCTAAGGGTGGATAGAGCTTCACATTGAAGCTCTAGTCAACTAGAACTTAGCCACATCACTCGAATCCCAAAACGAGAGCAAGCAGGACGTGAACAAAAAAGAAGAAAAGTGGAAGAGAATAAAGAACAAGCAAGTTACCCCGTGGATTCACCATTGGAGCAGCTCAAAGTTGGTGAGTTCCCTCTTCACCTGATTTTTGCTCGCCGTAAATATACATATATGCTTGAATATGTTGTTTTATGTGTGGTTTAAGTTTTTGATTCTGGGTGATTTAGGGTTTTGTCTGCTAGAATTAAGGCTTGATTTAGGAGATTTTGTAAGTTGAGAGGGAGAAGAGGGGCTAAGTCTTGTGACAGAAGAGGGTTGTTTAAGAAGAAGAGAGAAAGAGATGAAGTACATCGTGTGAGGTCTCTTGGTTTGTTTTTTTATGTAGGTCTGCTTTAAAATAGGATCGTTTCATCCGTTGAGGTTCCCGTTTCCCCACACATGCTAATGATATCACCTTATCCCCTCATCCACTTGTCAATCATAATTATTGATTTTTTAATAGACCGAAATAATGGGGTTCAGAGGAATCATTCCTCTTTTAGGTTGCGGTTTGGGGCACGTGTAGTGCTTACGTTGTTTTTCATTTGCTTTTTCTTTTTCTATGAAGTAAATTCATGGTGAGGTTGGAACTTGGGGCCAGATAATAATGAATAAGTGATAAAGTTTCATATCCCCATACGCATAACTAGTAGATGATTAGGTCCTTGTTAGTCCCCCTCCGAGTTCGGGTTAGGGCCAAGCTAGGCCCATCTTGGTTTACACCTTGTACCAGTTTTGGGGTATTGGGTTGGATCTGAGCTTAATTTATTATTATTTGGTTTAACATTAGTTAATTAATTTAGGTTAATTATAATTTTATCTATAGATTATAACTATTAATTTCTTGCATAATTGCTAATTAATATTTAATCTTGTATTGATCGGATAATTTAAGTATGTAAAAGAATCAAAACATTTAACTTAATCTAATTTAAATTTTGTTAAACTTTTGAAAATATTTTATATATTAATTAAAGATCATAGTTTATCGTAATTAATATTTTTAGGAGCCTTGTTATTTAAATAATGAAAGTTGTGGGTTTTTGGGGTCTAGCACTCCTTGAATCCTTGAAGGACCACTCTTGGGGCGCACGCCTTGAGTTGTGATCGTTTCGTCTTTCATCCCTAAAACTACCCAACCTTGTTTAAACCTTTCAAAATTCGCAAACCTTAACTCGAGCAATAGGCCTACCCTAGTTTAACCTACCTACGCAAACTTATTCAAACCATTTTTCTTAATTAAATTACGAAAGTATCAAATTCTTGGAGTCGCGCATTCCTTGAATTCGAGAGTGACAACTATTGAAGCGTACGCCTCGAATAGCGCGTCATTCGAACTTTCGTTTCTAAAACACTTCTCCTAATTATTTGGACAAGTACCGTCACTGTCCAACAAATATATTTCATAATTAATGGAATGAAAAAGATGTCGTTGGGATCTAGCATTCCAATGATACCCCGACTAATTGGTTACGAGGTCGACGTCTCTTTTATCGAGTAGTCGTCATTCCTCCTAAATTTCCAACTTGTCTAACCTCGTTCCTCACCTCCGTGCGATCGAGTCTAAACCCTAGTATGTTTCTAAACCATACGTCAAATCCAAACTATTTTCTTAAGTAAATTGCGAAAGAACTGAGTTCTCGGAGTCTCGCACTCCTTGAATTCTTGAGTAACCGCTCTTGGGGCGTAAGCTTTAGGTTGTGGATTACTCAACCTTTCATCTATAAAATACATGCCTTAACTATTTGGACAAATATTGCCATTGTCCATTCAAATACCATTTCATAATTAATTGAATGAAAAAGGTATCGTTGGGATCTAGCATTCCAACGGTATCCCAACCAATTGGTTGCGAGGCTGACGTCTCGTTTATCGAGTAGTCGTTATTCTCCCTTAAAATATTCTATCCAACTCTCTTTTCTCGCCCCGTGAGATTGAAACTTTCTCAAACACAAATTTTGAAGTTAGTCGAATGAAAAAGGTATCGTTGGGATCTAGCATTCCAATGATATCCCGATTAATTGATTGCGAGGCTGACGTCTCTTTTATCGAGTAGTCGTCATTCTCCCTTAAAATATCCAACCATTCCAACTCTTTTCTTGCCCCCGTGCGATCGAAACCTTAAGCCTATTTAAATCCATTCTCTTTCCCAAACCAAAACATCCAATACGATAAACACTAAATTCCTCGCCCTCGTGCGATTTCCAACTCAAATACACCTTTTCTCAAAGAACATTGTTTAGTCCCTTCTTCCGCGCATAACAAACTCGTGCTTCAGCCTCCCCTAGCGAGCAGACAAGCCAACGTTTAGCAGTTAGAATGCGACCTAAACACTCGTTCACATACCAAACATTTTTACCGTAGTCATCCGAACTACGACTGCTCTGATTTCTCATTTATCAATGAGAATACGTAGGCACAAGATTGCGATGATCTTGGCGAGCACAATCCCCCCTTTTTTACCCGTAGTCCAACGAACTACGAATGCTCTGATTTTCCACTTCTTACAAGTGAAGATACGTAGGCACAAGGGTCCCAATCCTTGGCGAGCACCCTATCTATAAACCACCCATTTCCTTATAGGAGAAACCTTAGAAGAAAACTAACAAGCGTAACTAACTTTACTCTCGAATCGATCAAGAGGTTCCCGTTGAGTACAACGGACGTAGAGGGTGCTAATACCTTCCCTCTGCGTAACCGACTCCCGAACCTAGAATATTGGTTGCGATGACCATGTTCTTATCTCCTTAAAGGTTTTATCGATATTTTCCTATTCCATCCCTGGAATGAATAAAGTTCGGTGGCGACTCTGTTCAAACGTATTTTCCGCGTCCATCGCGAGGATCGTATTTTTCGAGGTACGACAGAAGTGTGTTGCTATTTTGATCGAGTCCTAGGAGTCTCTCTGATACGTAACACGGGATAATGGGAATACGTTATATTTTTCTTATTTTCTTGATTAATTGTTACGTATCTTTTATTTGTTGGACTAAGGGTGTATGATCACCTTGTGGTGGAGAGTATGTTTAAACAATTAACTTTATTCCGCCGTTTGATTGAAAGCTAGGTATTGTTGGTTTAATTATGAAAAATGAAGTGACTTAGTGTGACATCCTACTTGGTTTGAGAACTCTGATGTACTTTTATGTAAAATTTCCGTATATGTTTTATAATACGCGTACGGGGTAGAGTGAGGTGTTACAATTGGTATCACAGTAGGTCGGCCCGTCCGACCAGTGTTGTAGTAGATTCTGACTATAGGATGTTTATAGTCATGTGTTTCTCTAACCTGTGTTTTCATGGATGTTGAGTGTCGCACCTCGAAAAATCACGGAGATATTTCGGAGAAAACGACCCTCGCGCGAAAGGCGCGGAAATGCTGTTCGACAGAGTCGCCACCGAACTTTATTTTTCCCGAGTAAACGGGAGAGGAAAATATCGAGAAAACCTCTTAAAACGAAAGGATAGGAACAGGGCTGTCGCAACCATGTTCCGGGTTCGGGAGTCGGTTACGTGAGGGGAAGGTATTAGCACCCCTCACGTCCGTCGTACTCGACGGGAACCTCTTAAGGTAATGTGGGGAGTGTTGTTTTAGGTTTACTTGCTTTCTTCTTGTTGATAAAGGTAGAATTGGTAGGGTAAAAGGTTAAAGACGCAAGGGAGAGATGGGTGGTTAGAGAATAGGGTGCTCGCCAAGGATTGGGGCCCTTGTGCCTACGTATGCTCATTCGGACGAGAATGAGAAATCAGAGCGTCGTAGTTCGACTACGGGAAAGGATGGGGGGAAACGGAAGATGGATAGAAGTGTGCTCGCCAAGATCGTCGCAATCTTGTGCCTACGTATCTTGTATTCAAGAATGAATAAAGAATCAGAGCGTCCGTAGTTCGTGGTAACGACCACGAAAATATGAGGTTTGAAATGGGTTGAAGTTGAGTTGAGAGACGAAAGAGTGACTGACAAACAACCTAAGGGCGTGCCTCAAGAGCTTGTCATTCAAGAATTCAAGGAATGCGAGATCCCAAGAACTCAGTTCTTTCGGAAATTGAGTTGAATGAGTTAAAGATAAGAGTTGGATATTTTGAAAACGAAAGAATGAACTAATAACAACTCGGGGGCGCGCCCAAGAGTTACTCGTTCGAATATTCAAAGAATGCTAGATTCTAAGAATATCCCTCTTTCGTAAGTTTAAAAAATGTGTTTGTGAAAGGATTGAATCGAAGAATGGCATGCGAGGCCAAAAGGGAATTGTTTTGAACTGGTTCGACGACGTGTCGAAGATTTGATTGAAGACGGAACCGGCTTGACGACGTGTCAAGGGTTAAGGTTGTGAGAAACGATATTAGTCCCTGAGGGTGCTCCTAATATCGAGACCACGAGGAATTGTGAATGTGTGCGAAATGTCGATGGTTGCGAATGCGTACGAGCACTCGACTTAGGAGAATATTGAGAACGGTTGAATTTGAAAAAGTCGAAAGGTTGAGTGAATAACAACCCAAAGGGCGTGCTTCGAGAGCTATTCACTCGAAAATTCAGGGAATGCTAGACTCCAAGAATTTCCTTCTTTCGAGGTTTGAAACGGAAAGAAAATAGTTTGAAAAACGATTTGAAGTGAAATGGGGTATGAAAATAGTTTGAGGTACGAGATGTGAGGGTGTGAGATTGGATTTTAAAATGAGAGAAATGACAATTATTTGATAAATGAGATGCGGGCCTCACAACCAATTAATTGGGGTATTACCGAAATGCTGGATCTCGACAACACCTTTTTCATTTGGAGAATACTTGAATGAACGATAGAAATATCACACAGAATGCTTGATTCCTATAATATTTCTTTGTTCAAGATATAATTTTGAAAATGAGAGGTCGAATAATACACTACTTAAGGTGTACACCTTAGTAATGACTATCCAAAAATTCAAAAAGTGCTAGACTTCAAGAACTTAGTTTCTCACGATTTGGTTTAGAAAATAATTTAAATGAGGATCAAGAAAAATTATTATTTGAGGATGGTTTTGATTTAATTTAAGAAATATTGTTTGAATAAACAATGAATATATTACACAGAGTGCTAGACTCCTATAATATATTTTTGCTCGAATAATTAAAAGCATATTTTTTAAAAAATGATAAGAAAAACAATATTATCCAAGGCGTACGCCCCGATAATGATTACTCAAAAAACCCAAGAGGCGCTAGACCTTAAGAGTTTAATTTTATTTGTTGATTAAGAAAATGATTTGTGTTGAAAATATATTGAAACAGGATTTAAGAAATATAGTCAAATTTTGAAAGTGATTTTGAAGCATTAAGGCATGAACAAGATAAAGGTGCTAAATTTATTACATTTTGAGGGGGTTGGGATACATTATAAAATGGGGATGAAATTCAACAAAAAAAGCGAACATATAAGATGAATCGAGTTGAATTTGTCATAATATGCTATAAAACCGATTTGTACCCAACGACCACGTATATGAGCTTCATGACTAACAATTAGCTCATTCAAATGTGATAACAATATTAACATAATAAAGTAAATCTTTCATATCTAGCAAATTCATCACCAACTCATTCACTAACCAAAAAAAAATTAATTTTCTTATTAATTCACAACAGTAGTAAGCTTACTAATTTATAAACCAAAAACTAACTTACTAATTTATAACAGTAGTTAATTTACTAACTAAAATTCAAAAACTAACTATTACTAATTTATATAACAAAATGAAAATTACTAACTATTACTAACTTATATAACAAAATGAAAATTACTAACTATTACTAATTTGTATAACAGTATGTATATGAAAATGGAATGTATTCAGAAACTTACTGAAGCCAATTCATTGATGCAGAGAATTATGTGCTAACAACAACAACATAACTCTTGTATTTAAATATGAAAACAACCGAAACAACTTCAAGTGAAGCGACTATTACGGCAACCATAGAACACGTGCGATGCTAAACCACAAGAAACCACAAGAAACAACCATATCTCAATGAAACCAAACCTAAATTAAGCTCAGAAACAAACAGCAACCTGCGTAATCGCCAAAAAAATGATTCTAAAAATAAATAAATTACCGTAATCGTCGATTTGCTGACATGAAGAAAAATCAGCCACAATTAATCAGTCGCAAAACTAAAGCTAACAACAGAGGCAGCAAAATAAATAAAAATTACGGCATACAGCGGTAGCAAGGAATATCCGCAACGATGAAAACTGGACGCCGTAATTGAAAATGATAACTCAGAGAGCAGCAACATGAAGTTTATATCCTGTTCACGCATAAAACTACAACCGCAAACACGACGTAATGCGACATAACAAACTATGAATCTCCAGATGTTATGAAACGATAACTATTACAATTAACATTTATCAAACTACAAGCTAATATTAATACTGATGCGGGAGGGTAAAACTCAAATTTCAGGTTTGTTAATTATGAATCCAAAAGCTGAATGAACATGGCAAGACTCAACATATCAGTAGCAAACTCAGTTTGAAAAATTTGCCCCTATTACGATTTGTTGTTGCAGAGCTAAACTATGATGAATGTTGGAGGTTACTATTGCTGCAGTTGTGGCTTGAGTTTGTTAAAGCTCGAGAATAGATTGTCCTGCCGCAGAGTCGAGTTGTTGTTGCTGGAGAAGTGAGTTGCGGGCTGAAAAGTTGAGTGTGTCGGCGTTGACGTCGGTAGCTGCGGTTCTTACTTCAAGTTTGTTATTGATGAACTGCTGTTGTACCTTTCCATTGTAGAATTTAAATGCTACTGGATCCAACTATTTGCGATGTCGCGACAGGGTTCATGAGTCTGAAAACCAAATCAAAACCGAAAACCTTGGCTGAAGCTGCTTGTGGTTGAACGAAAATACTTGACTGAAGCTGCTTGTGGTTGAACGAAAATAAATGGAGAGATTTGCTCCAAATTCCCAAACACAAATACTTTCTTTTCACGCGAACGGAACTCAAACAGTGGTAGATCCAACCCGCCACCGGAGCTTGTCGCCGGTGAAGGCATCATACATCTCCAATCGTTTGCTCCTACTTAAAACAAAACTAACTTCTACCTCACACGACTCCCATCCGAAAACGTGAATTGTGGACGATTGCGAACACGATAACACAACCAGAACTAAGTGAGAGCAGAATACCTTACCTAAAAATGACAAAGAACATAGCTACTGAGGTCGTTCAGGTACAAGCTCGCCGCTGTTCTAGTTTGAAAACGAGTTGTGTTGAGTTTTTCAGTCTGTTCATCCTTCTTCTTCCATTTCTGTTTCGATCTGATGTTGAAATTTTGCTGGTTCATTTTTTTAGGTTGTTGTGGGAAGGTTTACGGCGGGTGAGCTTTGTTAACGGCGGTGGATTTGGATACGAAGGGTGATGATGATGACTGGTGAAGGGTCAAGGAAGATGGAAAACGGATTGGGGATTTTTTTGTTGGGCGGCGGAGAACTTGAGGGAGATACGTGAACAGTGAGTTGGCCCCTTTTTCCTATGAACAATATCCTCTCTTTTAAATGCAACCAAAGAACAAACCCTAACGGGCTTCCCACAAATGGGCCTACCCAACTCCAGATTTCTCCTTTTTTCAAATTTCTCTTCACTATTTTAAAATAATAGTTAAAATAAATACTAATGATATAACCTAATAATTTCAATATTAAAATTAACAACTAATAGATATTAAAATATATGAAAACAAAGTAGAATTTATAAAGATGAAAGATAACTACTAAAAAAAAAGATAATGTTAATAATACTTAAAAAAAATTTTTTAAAATAATATCCACAAAAAGGTTCTTAGGCCACGTGTCACATCTTAAATGGTCAAAATAATAAAAGTTGGAAAATCTTCCAATGGCAAGCGGGCACGTGTCTAAATAACGTGAAACAATAAATGCGAAAATATTTACAAAAGGGTAGGACAAATTTAGGGTATGACAGATGCCCCTATCTAATGGGCTTAAACCTAGGAAAATGAACTGCATTGGCGTTCACATTCCTGAGGTAGAAGTCTATTAGATATAAAAAGACCCTGAATTTGTCCGAAAGAAAGAGAGATGCTTGAGAGTTGAAAATGCCGGACGAGGTAAACCTCTGAGTAAGCTGGCACTGATCGTCATCACCAAAAGGATGATGGAGATGAAACACACACAGCTATTACCACCAAAGGATGGTAAAGCAAAGCACTATCGCATAATCTATCATTAATGACTATGACAGACCCCTCATCAAAGGATGACGGAGCGAAACACAAAACAAATCGCACAATCTATCACTAATGACCATGATAGACCCAACACCAAAAGGATGATGGAGCGAGACACACGCCAAACAATATCGCACAATCTAACACTAATGACCATGCTAGACCCCCCACCAAAAGGATGACGGAGCGAGATAAACAAAATTCGCACAATCTATCACTAATGACCATGATAGACCCCCCACCAAAAGGATGACGGAGCGAGACACACGCTCAACAATATCGCACAATCTAACACTAATGACCATGCTAGACCCCCCACCAAAAGGATGACGGAGCGAGATAAACAAAATTCGCACAATCTATCACTAATGACCATGATAGACCCCCCACCAAAAGGATGACGGAGCGAAAACATAAAAGAAACATCACGCAATCTGGTACCGACGAAGTACCAGACCTACCACCGAAAGGATGGTAGAGCGAAAACACAAAAGAAAGCATCGCACAATCTGATGCCGACGAAGTACCAGACCTACCACCAAAAGGATGGTAGAGCGAAAACACAAAAGAAAGCATCGCGCAATCTGATACCGACGAAGTACCAGACCTACCACCAAAAGGATGGTAGAGCGAAAACACAAAAGAAAGCATCGCGCAATCTGATACCGACGAAGTACCAGACCTACCACCAAAAGGATGGTAGAGCGAAAACACAAATAAAACAATCGCACAATCTGACACCGACGAAGTACCAGACCTACCACCAAAAGGATGGTAGAGCGAAAACACAAAAGAAAACATCGCGCAATCTGATACCGACGAAGTACCAGACCTACCACCAAAAGGATGGTAGAGCGAAAACACAACACACAGGCCGTTATCACCAAAAGGATGATAGACCAACACAGATTTGAAGTTTACCAACACCAAAAGGATGCAGGCTGGGTTGAACTGACGAAGTTCGACTATCACCAAAAGGATGATAGTAAAGCAATTGACAACGGTCACGCTTGCTGGGTACAACTCACTAGGGAACCCCTGAGAGGAAGATTGAATTTGAAATGAGTTGACGGGGTACGCCCACCGCCTTTGCTTGGAAATCATAACTTGCTGAAATAATTTCATGGTTACGCCCCATGAATCCTGAAGAGGATGCCCCTGACTGGGCTGAATTTGTCTGGATGTCCTGGTTTGCTCAACAAAAGGTTGAACAACTTCATGAGGAACGCTCATGATTTTGCCGAAGATGCCCCTGTTCGGGCTGGATCTTGCACTGAACTTCTTGGATTTGCCCAACAAAAGGTTGAACAACTTTATGAGGAGCGCTCACGGTTTTAAATGGTATGCCCCTGATTAGGCTGAATGTTGATTTGCATATTTGATCAACCACGAGGTTGAAACTCGTCACGGGAGACGCCCATGGTCTTGAAAAAGATGCCCTGACTGGGCTGAATCTTGCCTTGAATAACTTCAAATTTTGTGGGAGAAACCCACAATTGCAGAAGGTTGCCCTGACTGGGCGGTCGACGGTCTTGGAAATCTTCGAGATTGATCCTGGACCTTGACTTGCATATATGAATGCTGGACGACATTCCATGCGAGTGGAAGTGCGAATGCAAATGCTGACGAGCGGAGATGCAAGGCTGGGGAAGTATGATATGATTGGGTATGCGTATGATGCAAGATGCTTATGATGATGAATGCAATGCGTATGATGCAGACGGGTAATTGGAAACGCAAGGTGGAGATGCCAGCATGGTGGACTTCGGGTAGTTGCCGGTGCGGATTGAACTTCGGGTGGTGGGAGGGATTGACTTCCTCGACACGCAGTTTGTTGAAGACGCCATGATTGAAGCGGAAGATGCTCTGGATGTCCCAAGTCTGGGATATTTGGATGACTGTGAATTTCCTTCAGAGAAGATTGCAACTCTGCTTGTTGGTCAGGACGACCTGGTCTCGCCCTAGTCTGAACATGGTAATAGTCTGCCCCAGATTAACTAGTTCTGACATATGGAAGTTGAACTCGGATGACTTGCCCCTGCTCGAGTTGTTGGGTGATTTGCCCCAGCCTGTGGGTTCTGAGGTAGTCTCGCTTCGTGTACGCCACTGAAAGTCAAGTTCTTCCTTGATTGCCTCTTGCTGGAGTGTCTTTGAATACCTAGCACTGATTTGCAATTAAAATTGTACATTCATAAATGGTAATATTAATGCAAAGTTCAATGCAAGTTGGAAAAAGTGTTATTTATTGAGAGTGTCATGGTAGTGAGACGAATGGACTGCTAGCCCAGACGTTGTGCTATTTTGATTGGTGTGAAAGATATAGCAAGCAAAATGACACCAATGCTGATGATTAGAAATCATGTGAGGAGTCAGGTTACGCAACCTTGCGATGATATGCTTTCAGAATGAACCTCGTCTCAATTAGGTCTTTCAAGGGTTGTAACGTGGTCTGGTTCACGGTTATGAAACAAGGTTATTAGGCTCAAAGTATGACTTGTACCCACCCCTTCTTCTTAATGATCTCCAGTCCTACGCTCAGTTAATCCTACACTTGTCTCGACGGTGTAAGCTTGAAGGTTCAAGGTTTGCTTGACGCGGCAGTCACCTTATTTTGGTTTTTTGATGGATGCCAGTGTCCCTTTGACTTGGGTGGCCACTAAATCCTATTTTATTTTTTTGTTGAGGGTTTCGGGGTCCTCTTTTGCTTTTGTTTTTGATCCCTAACTTTTGCATGGATTGACTTC